>JARFYF010000104.1:46248972-46261279 GCA_030265395.1 Rhina ancylostomus
AGCCAGCACAATCAAAGACCCCCATCCACCCGGGTCATTCTCTCTTCTCTCCTCTCCCATCAGGCAGAAGATACAGGAGCCTGAGGGCACACAGCACCAGGCACAAGGACAGCTCCTATACCACTGTTATAAAATGATTGAACAGATCCCTTATATGATGAGATGAACTCACAATCTACCTTGTTCTGACCTTGCATCTTATTATCTACCTGTATTGCACTTCGTCTGTAGCTGTGACACTTTACTCTGTATTGTTATTGTTTTTGCCCTGTACTTCCTCAATGCACTGTATAATGAATTGATCTGTACGAAAGGTATGCAAGACAAGTTTTTCACTGTACCTCAATACAAGTGACAATAATAAACCGATACCAATATCAATTCTGTGAATTGTTCTGTAGTAAAAGCCCTTTGAATGTTCAGCTTCATCGCTATCATCCAGTTTGTGAAAGATTATTCTGAAACCTTAGTGTCAGTTGTACTATTTAATGAAACCGCTACATTTTGACTTTGTGCTTGAAAATTAAGAAAACACATGGGTGTGTACAGAGAGGTATGTGACTTAGTGAGATGATACACCATGAAGAAATCAAGTTGCATGAACTACTGAATTTCCAGGCAAATAAACCATTTTAAGAATGGAGAGAGTGGAGGGAAGAGTTTGCACTGTATATTGAAATGGCTATGCAAGATAAACCAAAACAGATGAATTTTAATATGTTATTTATATTATTGGTGGCCTCAAGAGCACAATGAGACTCTGTAGAGTGCATTAGATGCAATACCGATGCATTGCAAAGCAAAGTGCACTTCAGAAAATAATTCACAATAATTTGCTTTTGCTCTTTTACAATGAAGCAATTGGTGTTTCAGTATCATTCTCTAAAGTTACTGGGGGATAATCAGTAAGTTAAACTAAACAGGTACTTAAAAGAGTACACACCCAATATTGCCTAAGCCACAGATGTTACATTCCTACTTTAATCATGAAAAGGAAAAGGGAACAAAAACACGCACACATATTCAAAATAAATGTTTATTCTTGATGTGCTTTACTTTGGCAGAAGTCCTCTAGATACTTCAGTAAAGGGGCCATCCCATACCTGTCCCGCCTCTGTTATGATTTTGTGTGATCTGTGGTGTGATGTGTTAATATACTAGTGCCTTATGTTTTGTTGTATCCCTTTACTTCTTGCTGTTCCGATGATAGGTCATTGACCTGAAACATCATTAGCTTTTTCCACAGATACTCATTGACCTGCTGAGTATTTCCAACTTTTTCAGACTTTCAACATTCACAATAACTTGCTTTTGGTCTTTTACAAGGAAGAAATATGATTCACCTGAATGTCTCGGTCAATATTGTTTTCACGACCAATAGAAAAGATTATCTAATCATTTGAATCATTTCTATTTCTGGGACCTCATGTGAGCAAATACCACATCTATCTATATTACCATCCATTGGTACTTCATTGTACATTGCCTGTCCATGAAATACTTTAGGTTCTTCTGAAGCTTTTGAAAAATACTGAGTTCTTTCTTAAATGTTTATACATAACCTATCAT
Organism: Rhina ancylostomus; assembly: GCA_030265395.1. Lineage (NCBI taxonomy): Eukaryota > Metazoa > Chordata > Chondrichthyes > Rhinopristiformes > Rhinidae > Rhina > Rhina ancylostomus. Next base: position 46,250,542 of record JARFYF010000104.1, read on the forward strand.
GAAAAGTAAATTTTGTTAGCATTTTATTAAATGACAATTATAAAATATCATAACATTGTTTTTTATTACAATTGTGCCTTATTATCTTCAACAACATGAGATCTTGATCTTTAATTTCCATGGAGAAAGTTAAATTAGGTTGATGAATTCAATAAAAGAGAAAATTACTAGCAGTCAGTGGAGGGAGAGACACTGGTGTGATTCATTTTCTCCCCCCTAAATGCATGTGTTATTCTAAACTTTATACCAGAGGGTCAATTTAGCTTAAAAGGCCAATAGTCCAGAGTATGACTGACAAACACTTTAGTGAGAGCTGATATTTATTTGACAAGAGCCCTATCTAAACTGCACACAGGGAACACAGTGTGACAGTGTCATGATCTCAGGTTCAGCTGTTGAATAAATATCAGCCCCATCAAGAGCTTGGAATGCTTGTGTATCCCTACCATGGGTATAAATAGCAAAGTATCTACTATGTGTTGAATCATTTCACAGAAATTATCAAAAAAGCATACCTAGAGTACTTAAAATTTAAATGAGCTCTCATATGTAATTTACTGTGCTGGGCAGTCAGCTCTGCTGTAATGATAATGTCTGATTTGTTGGAAGGTGAGAGACTGGTTAATATTGCAAGAAGGGATTGGGGTCTTTGAATGGCAATTAGAGAATATTAACAAGTAGCAATACAAAAAGCAAATAATATGTGGCATATTGCTGCGACTGGGTTGTGGTATAAGATAAGGGTGTCTTGTCATAATTATAAAGTAGTATATATGGAGTACTCTGCAGAGTTTTGGCCTCTTTATCCAAGGAAGAAAGTAAGTGCTTCAGAAGGAATGCACCAGTTACCAGGTTGATTCCTGAGATGAGAGAATTGAGTGAGTGGCTCTATTTTCCTTGTTTTATGAAATGAAAAGCAATCGCATTGAGATGTATTAAATTCTTTGAGGAATTAATAATGCAAATACAAAAAAGACATTTCCTCTTTGTTAGAAAACTTAGAACCAAGGATCATAGTCTCAGGATCAGCCATTAGGGACCCAAAATAAGAATTTTCTTCACCCATTGGATTTTAAGCTTTGAAATGCTCTACTCCAGAGTGTTATAGATGCTTAGTAAAAAGTATACTAAGGATGGAATTTTGAGCAAATATATAGATCAAATAACATGGGAATAAGATAGGAAGTGGAATCAATAGAAATGTCTATCATGATCTTGTTGAAAGGCGGAGCTGTTAGCTGTTACTATAAGCCACATTGTCCGTTCCAAATTTTTAATGTTCTTAGTTTTCTGAGGTCGGTGTAATGAGCAAATTGAATTGGTTAAAAACAGCAAGTTGTCAGGAAATACATCTGGTGGACTAAGAGTGAATTGTCATTGTTAAAATGTTAATCATGGAGTTTTAATGCAGGCTAGGGGCAAAGGGTGTGCTTTGATATTGGTACTTCATTGTGCATCTGCTTCTCATCTGAGATTGTGTACAGTTTACCCATGAATAACAATTAGCCTGACCATTACTTTGACAGTAAATTGTACCTTATGATGCAAAAAAAAGCTTTGAGTTTTTAACCACAATAAACTGTGAAAGATGACATTTCAATAATTGTCCATTGTGCAGAGCCACTCTTGGCAGGGAGATCAAGACCAAGCAATTATGGTTTCAGTGTTTACACCCTATCATACCTTTTTGAATGCCACTCAGCACTGAGAGTGATGATTTTCTAGTAGCTTTTACTCAGGGCACCCCACAGAATTTTGCAGCCAATGAAAAACTTTTTGCAACATAAATAAACACCACTATAATTGCAGCAAATCTCTTAGGAAGCTCCTACAAACAGTTTAATGACCAGATAATTAGTTTTGGTAATGTGTGGTAAGGGATAAGTATTAGTTTTGATATCAGGGACATATCTCCTCTCCTTCAGAAGAGCACTGTGCTATCTTGTGCATCCATTTGTGAGAGCTGATGAGGCATTTTTGTGACACACCTAATGGGACTACATTTCCTTGGTACTGCAGGGAGAATCTGCCCAGGTTTTATGCTCAAACCTTTGGAGTAGAACTTGAACAGACAACTTGCTGGCATAGAAAGAATATTGTAATCAAATGAACTACACCCCTTTAATCCACTGTAGATCTATATCCTTTAATTCAAACTCACCAAGTTACTCTTAATTGGCAGTTAATATTTTGCCTTCCCAGTGATAGGTTAATGCTAGCTTGCAGATCTACTGTTCTATTATGTCTCCTGGGTCCATTAAAGTCCATGCCAAGAAGTTAAAAATATGATATACTCAGAAGATGGGAGCCTAAATGAGTTGATGTTGTCTATTCGAAGATTGAGCACCAAATGATACCCATATCAGTTTCCAGTGCCAAATGAAAGATTCCACATTCTGGCTCCATTATTGGATCTGTCTTCATTTCAAAGCACGCATTTCTTACCTTAGGAATTTTTGAAATACTGCCGTTGACTCTTTGTGTTACATGTCTTCAAGTTACAAAGCTAGTTTTCACAACACTGGATGGTGTACTACTCCCTGCCCATAGGAAGGCCCATAATGTATTTTGCCCAACCTTTTCCAGGAAAGCCTCCTTTTCATAAATCTAGGAATGGCTGCAGACTTACAATGGACTATAACTCCAAATAATTCAGCAAGGCCTCCACAGAATGGATCTTCATTCTATGTCAAATCACACCTCATCAACCATTATTAACTTGCTCTTTTTCTCCCTTTCGATGTAGATGGTGTGTTCAATGCTGTCCTTAAGCCCATTTTATCAGATCACCCAAACTCACTATAGCTTTCTTCTTTGAGATCACGAGATCAGTAATTAATGATCTCTGGCCCACAACCTTTTACAAATTATAGTCTCTGATTACGTAGTCATTGTTATATTTAGCTGGAAAAGTGATGGAGAATCAGATATAATTACTTACCTTCCAGTCCAGGTGAATCTACTCCAGGTTTTCCAGGTCTGTCCTTAAGCAATCACTTAGCAGGTGGCTCCACTCTAAGACCATAGGTGCACCATAGAAAACATCCTATCTGGATGCATCATGACTCGTTGTGGCAACTGCTCTGCACGTGACTGCAAGAAACTGCAGAGAGTTGTGGACACAGCCCAGCACATCATGGAAACCAGCCTCCCCTCCATGGATTGTCTATACCTCTCGCTGCCTTGGTGAAGAAACCAGCATAATTAAAGATTCCACCCATCTGGGTCCTTCTCTCTTCTCTCCTCTCTCCTCAGGCAGAGGATACAGGAGCCTGAGGGCACATACCACCAGGCTCAAGGACAGCTTCTATCCCACAGTGATAAGACTATTGAATGGTTCCCTTATACGATGAGGTGGACTCTTGACCTCACAATCTACCTTGTAATGACTTTGCATCTTATTGTCTATCTGCAATGCACTTCCTTGTAGCTTGACACTTTGCTCTGTATTCTATAATTGTTTTTATCCTGTACTACCTCAATGAACTGTGTAATGAATTGATCTGTACGAATGGTATGCAGGACAATTTTTTCACTGTACCTTGGTACAAGTGGCAATAATAAACCTATACCAAAACCAATACCGGGCTCAGTGAATGGACACTGACTCCTATCCTGTCATGTATACACACACACACACACACACACACACACACACACACACACACACACACACACACACATCTGTATCTGTTATTTTCACTTCTGATAATTTACTTGTTACATGCTATGCAAATTGGTTAGTGCACTTTAATATAAATCAACAATAATAACAATTCAGATAGTAATTAACCTTGTGTGAACCACTCAGGAAGGCTCTATGGGATGTGGAAGGGTACTACATTTATGTAACCATTCTTTCATCTTTCTTAGATCAGTAGCACAGCAGGATACTTGGAGATGGTTAAATTGTCAGAATCTGTTTAAATTCAGCAAAAGTGACAGGCAGGAGACAGCAGTAAACAGAGAGGAATAAATTTATTGCAAGCTTGCTGATTATAGAACAGGTTGGATCTTGCTTCTTTCAGCCTGCTTGTTGCAAACATTCTATCCCTTTCTCCCTGTATCTGCGCCACTTTTGTATTTCCTTTGATGCCTCCGCACTCTTTGAAATGACGTTTCCTTTCTGCACCAGATAGATTTTATATAGTAGTTGGTACGAACCTTGGGAACGTTCACATTTCTCAACATTCATTCCTTCTCCTTTCCCTTCCGACAAAATCCATCCCAAATTTGATTATCATCCCAGAAGAACATACATGCACCAGCCATTTCTTCCAATTACTAACATCATCCTATCACTCAACAGAGCTTAACCTTCTCTCCCAGGTGAACAATCTGCCCACTCTTCCACCAATTTTGAATTTCCCCAGCTTAAAGTTCTGCAATACCCCATCTAAACCTATCTGCCTCATTACCTTTTACTCCTCCTGTGAGGCAGTCCTTAAGTCCAACCAAGCTTTTGGACTCTTGTTCTGGTATGTCTTTACATGACATAGTCATAACTTGTTTGATAATGCTGCTGTGAAATGTATTGGGATGTTTCACTATATTAAATGTATTATAGAAATACAGGTCATTTTTGGATGAAAAGGTCTTTTTAATACAACTGAAAATAATAGGAAATATCTATTTAAATCATTCTGTACCACTGTCCAAGGTTCCAAATGCTCTTTCTATTTGAGACAGTGATTCCTCTCATTTTTATTTGTTGATCACAATACATTCTCCACTACATCACAAAGATCAGACAAATGTTCAGGTGATTATTTTGTGGAACATCTCTGCTCTTTACAAGTATGCTGCTGATGACTCCTGTGGGTTGCCAAAGAATTTCTTCCATTTCCTCCTCTACATATCCCCAACAAAATTCAGTACAAAATAACCTCATGCTGGGCACTCTTGAACACCTCATAAATTTGGATCTTAGCTCTGTCTTGTCCAATTAACATTGGTTGTTAGTGGAGGAGACAGCATGGGGGTAATGTAGGGTGGGAGGTAACTGTGATGCAGCATGAATCTTTGATGTAAAGAGGAAACATTTTGCTCTTTGACTTGAATGCTTTCTGGGATTTTATCTTGCATGTTAATTTTGCATTCTTGCTACTATGATTTTGCAATGTTTTGCCAGGATTTTCTGCTTTTATTTCCAACCTTGCACCATCCTAATTCCTAATTGACAAATTCTTTTCTTTTTTTCTCTAATTATTCGCCTGTTTTTAGATGTAGGCCTTCCTCACATCTCTTCAGCCTGACAATCTTGTATATCACTTCAACCCTTTATATGTTCCTCCTAAATCTTATTATTTATCTAATGTATTATTTGGCAATTTTCTGCTCAGTTAATTGCAAACCAGCGGGCTCACTAATTTCCAATTGGTGATAGGTGTGTATTATTCACAAACCAGGCACTGAATGACCAACCAGCTGCCTATTTCCCCTGTTGTTTCCTCTTTATTTTGGATTCCCCAGCACTCAGAAACATAGAAAAGTGTCTGTATATGAATTAGAATATTACAGAGATTAGTGTGGCTCTGGGGAAAAATCATCATGTAAATCTGTGAATTTATTTTTTAAAAATGAACATCAAACCATCTTGCCTTTTCCAGGACATTGATAATCTTGCACCCTTCCTCTTTTCCTGCAGCCGTGAATGGAAATAGGTACGAACACCAGTGCCCATGGGAATCTCTTCATGCATCTCCACAATCAGTGAAACAATCTTTCAGCTCTATTTCCTGCTTCTTGTTTCTCAGCTAAATTTGTATCCATGTTACCACTCTCCCTTTAATCCCAAGGGCTTTCATTTTGCAAACAAGACTATTAAATGATACTTAATCAAATATTCATCAATGCTTAATCCCAGTTTTTCTCTCCTGTCTGTTTTTGAGAACTAAATAGGCTTCCTGTTATATAATCAGCATCTTTTCTCTTTTACAGCCCATTAAATTTAGTTTCTTTTTCATTCCCTCCCCCATCGCAATTACATGCCATTTGACAGAAAGCATCATATTTTATCAGGGATCTTCCATTTAGTGGAGTAACACTGAATTCAGCATTACAGACTCGTAACGAATGATGAAGCTTTGTATTAAAATCTGAAGATTATCCTTTCTTCTGCACACAAATAAAAATGAAATCTTATAATCACCTGATCATTTCTCCAATTATATAACCAACTTCATTACTATGGTTACATTGCAAATAAATGAACTGAGTGAGGAAGCAGCTGGCTGAAAGATGTTGTAATGTGACTAGTCTAATGATGAAAGGATTATGTTACTCAAATTGATCGTTAACAAGAAGACAGGAAGCTGTATATGTTCTTTTAACAACTGCCCACACCTCTGGATCATACTCAATAAATTCTTTGAAGATATATAGTGTTAATATCATCACTGGGGGAGCTACATCGTTCTTTCAAATTTTGATTTATTCTTTTGAAGCCTGTCTCTTTAATACTGATAAACAGATTACTGTTCTCTATGCCCTTTTGAAGGTCATACTTTCTTGCTGGGCCAAGTTCCCCAGGCACCTGTAACTCTCCACCATCTCAGGCAAGAGGCTATTACTCAACAAGCATGGGTGAGATATTTCACTGAGGTGGAATTCTGATCAAGTCCTGCCCTTCTTCCTCAGAACTTACCATCAACATTGTTCAGCAGAAACTCTACTGGACCAGCCACATAAATACAGTGGGGAGGAGGACAGCTCAGAGGCTGGGATCCTAAAGGTATGCGATTCACCTCCTGACTTCCTTTCCATCATCTACAAGGCATAAGTTAAGAATCTGCTGGAATGCTTTTCCCTTGTCTGAATGAGTGCAGCTCCAATGACAATGAAGAGTTGCAACATTATCCTGAATGAACCAGCCTCCTTGATTATGACTATTCATCACCCTAAACATTCACTCCCTCATCTACTAGTGCACCATGGGTGTAATGTGAACCCTCACCAAAGAACACTGCAGTTACTCATCCAGGCTACCATGACAGCACCTTTCAAACCAACAACAAAACCAAAAAAAATAATGCCTCCAAGCACAAAGGATTACCAACAGGTTCCCCTCCGGATGATCCTGACTTAGAAATATGTTGCTATTTCTTCGTTGTTGCTGGGTTTAAATCCTGGAACTCCCCACCCAAGTACATTGTGGGAGCAGCTTCACCTTATGGGCTGCAGTCTCGAGAGAAAAGCCTAACCCCACTTCATCCCTCCCCGACCCCCTCCGCTGGAAACCTTCTCGAAGATAATTTAGGATGGGCAATAAGCATTTTGCTAATGATGCATACATCCCATAAGTAAATAGGAAATATTGTAGCAGAGTATAATTCACAAAATGATTCGAGAAATAGAATTCCTGTTTGATATCCCTGTCATGACTCTTCTGTGTAACTCAATGTTTATTTTTGACAATTATCTTAAACATGTACTCCTACCAACAAAATCAACCGATCCCATCTAACTTTTCCATCTTTTTGATGAAATATTAAACCAAGGCCTATTTTGCACCCTTACTTAGATGAAAACAATCCCAAGAAGTTATTTCAAAGAAGGAGATAAAGAGCTAAGGAAAGGAGATAGATAACCTTGAGAACACGTACCACCAGACTTGAGGACAGCTTCTATTCTGCAGTTATCAGATTCTTGAATGGTAAAGATGACGGCTTATATGATAAAGATGAACTGTTGATCTCCCATTCTACCGTGTTGTCGCCCTTGCACTTTATTTGTCTACCTGCACTATATTTTTTCTGTTACTGCAACACTATACCACCTTGATGTACTGTTTGAATGGAATGCAAACAAAAGCTTTTCACTGTATCCTGGTCCATGTGACAATAATAAACCAATACCTAATATCCAAGATTTGATCTCCTCATCAACATCACTAAAGCACTAGTGTTACCTCTTGTTACCACTTAACCAACACCACTAAAACACTATCTGGATATTTACATTACTAATTGTGAAGCTTGCCATTTTCTACTTTGACTTTCACCTTATCTACAATTCAGAAGCCCTTCAGATAGCATTAGGACCTCTTAATCAAGTCCAAGCTTTCTTTCACGCTACCAAAACCCCACTTTTGCTTTTCTCCCAGTGACTCACCTTGATTATGGTAAATGATTACCAGAAGCCATGGAAAAACAGTTCAAGCTTGGATGATTGTGCTGTTTATTGGTAGCTGCCCATAATATACCACTTCCAAGATTCCATTCCAAACTGAAGCAAAGCTTCATAAGTTGGTTATATCATGCAGCAAATACTACTTACGTGTTTAGTGCAAGCAACTTGAGGTCAAATATTTGCCCTGATACATCTGATTCTTCTGTTTTTTCAGGAGTTTTATTGATCCTTCATTAAAATCTTATGAAATTAGAATGCCCATGGAAAGTTTGTCCCAGGTTGTTTACCAACATTTTAGAACAATGAACACGTGATATTTTGCTTCCTTCTGTTTTAAAAAATGTCAAGAAATCATCAAAGTTAATTGATAAAAGGAGACAATTCAGCCCATCTTGTCTATACCAATCAAAATTTAGGGTACTCCCATTTCTCATATCCAACTCATTAGTATTGTAAGTTACTTGTCCTCAAGTGCTTAAGGCAGCTTTTAAATAAAAGCAAGTTAATGCCTCTTTCACCCTTTTGAGCAGTGAAACCAGACCCCTTTAAAAATAATTCAACAATTCCTCTTTAATTCTTTCACCCATTAACATAAATCTATGTTACTTATTAATTAACCTTTCTGTCAAGGGAAAATGATTCCTCTTCAGGTTGAATCTTCGGTTAAATTTCCCCTTATTCTCTTTTGTTTCAAAGAAAACAACACCAGCCTGGACAGACTTTCCTCATAACTATAATTCTCCATCTACTGTGTGATCTTTGTAAATCCTCTCTGCACTCAATCTGGTGTTATCACATCCTTTCTATAGCGAGGTGACTAGAATTATGCACATTATTCCAGCTGTGGCTCAAATAGTTTTTAGTATATACAGTTCTAGCGTGACCTTCATGCTTCTATATTCTATGCCTCAGCCAATAAAAATAGTGACAAAGGGAAAGCATATGAGAAATTATATGCAAATATTACTACTTGTAATTCTGATTAATTATAATTAATTTTGAAAATGTTACAAAAGAAAAAACAGAAAGAGAACCACACTAACAAGCAAACACAAGAAAACCTATTTTTATGAAAAATAGATTAATTCATTCATCACTGAGGGATTATATTTGAAGACAGCTGTAGATGAAATGATGATCTCTATCTTTTCAGGGAAAGACAACTTTATCATCTCAGGCTGCATAGCAGATGGAAAGCCAACTAATGTTGCTCCACTAGAGAGTTCCAACGTCCATTACACTGCATAGAATTCAATGTGAATGTGTCAATGCACTTCATAATTATAATGCTAATTGTAAAAATCAATAATACTGTAAGTGCTGAAAATCTCAGCTGGTCAGACTATATATGAGGGAAGGAAAACAACTAACATTTTATGTCAAAGCCCCTTCTTCAGAACTGGGAAGGAGACAAAAGAAGATTGTTATGCTGTAGGGACGGTGGGAAAGTAGCGATATCTCTGGGTGGTGGGACCCAAACAATATTTCCAGGTGAAGCAGTGATGCTTCCAGTCTAGCGTACTGCATTCCCAATGTCATCTGCTCTACACTGGAGAAACCCAGCATAGACTGGGTTACGACTTCCATCCAAAATCATCAAGCTTCAAGATCTGGGCCTCTGTACCTCCCTCTGCAACTGGATACTCAACTTTCTCATCTGCAGACCTCAATCAGTGAGGATTGGCAACATCTCCTCCTTGCTGACCAACAACACAGGTGCACCTCAAGGCTGCATGCTATGCCCCCTGTTCTACTCTCTATACACACATGACTGTGTGCCTAAACAATTCCATCTTCAAATTCGCCAACAACACTACTGTTATTGGATGAATCACAGGTGGCAATGAGTCAGCACACTGGAGTGAGATAGGACACCTGGCGAACATGCATCAGTCTACATTGGGGGATTGGCGGTGGAGAGAGTCAGCAGCTTTAAATTCCTGGATGTTAACATATTGGATGACCTGACCTGGACCCAGCATGTAGATGCAGTCATAAGGAAAACACAGCAGCATTTTTACTTTCTGAGGAGGTTAAGGAGGTTTGGTTTTCCATCGAGCACTCTAACAGACTTCTACAGATGTACTGTTGAAAGTGTGCTGACTGCTTTCATCATGGACTGGTATGGCAATTCAAATGCACAAGAATGTAAGAAGCTGCAGAGAGTAGTGGACTCTGCCCAATACTTCAACGGCACATCCCTCCTCACCATTATAACATCTACAGGAGGCACTGCCTCAAGAAAGGCAACATCTATCATCAAAGATCCCCACCATCCAGGCCATGCCACCTTTTTGCAGGAGGTACAGAAGCCTGAAGTCCCGCACCTCCAGGTTCAGAACAGCTAATTCCCTTCCACTATTTGGTTCTTGAACCAACTAGCAAAACCCTAATCAATGCTACAGTTTAGCAACACAATGACCACTTTGGCCCCTTTGCACTAAAAGGGACTTTGCTTTTTTGTTCTAGTTGTGTTTTCTTGTTAAAAGTGTGTATATGTTTAATTTATGGTTTTTTTGTGAATGCTGCTTATATGATGCCAGGTGCCTGTGATGCTGCTGCTAGTAAGATTTTCATTGCATATTATCATACACATGTATTTGTGTAT
>JARFYF010000104.1:46266752-46276956 GCA_030265395.1 Rhina ancylostomus
CTCAATCCCACGAATTACGAAAGCTAACATCCCATAGGCCTTCTTAACTGCCCTATCCACCAGTGAGGCAACTTTCAGTGATCTGTGAATATGAACCCCCCCCAGATCCCTCCTCTACACTTGCCATTTATCTTGTAAAATGGCACAAACCCACATTTACCGGCACTTGTTCCGTACCCTTCCAAATCTTGGTGATTCAAGTACTCATATAGATACTTTTTAACTGCTGTGAGAGCACCTACTTCCACTAGCTCCTCATGTAGTGTGTTCCAGATTCAAACATTTTCCTCAGATCAACTCTAATCCTATTACTCCTCACTTAAAACCAGTGCTGTTTGATTTTAGGTGTCTCCATTATGGGGAATAAATTCTCACTATCCATTCTGTCTGTGCCCCTCATAATTTTGTACAACCATATCAGCCTCCTCATTCCAAGGAAAACAAGCTTGGCCGATATAGATCTCCTCCTATCCGAACCATTCCATCCCAGGCAATATTCTGTTAAATCTCCTCTGCGCCATCTCCAATGCATTCACATCCTTGTTTGAATGCAGTGACCAGAACCACACAATATTCCAGCTGTGACCTAGCTAAAGGTTTATACGGTTGTACACGACTTCCATGCTCTTATATTCTATGCCCCAGTTAATGAAGAACAGCATCACATAAGCCTTCTTCACAACTTTATGTATGTGTGCTGCCACCTTTAGGGATCTATGTAGTTGTACACCAAGGTTCTGTTTCTCAATGTTCCCTAGGCCCTACCATTGATGGTGTATGCCCTACCCTTCTTATATATCACCTCACACTTATTGGGAATAAGTTCCATCTGCTATTGTTCTACCCAATTTACAAGCTGCTCAATCTGATTCTGTAACCCAAGATGATCCTCCTCACTATCCCATTTTTGTGTCATCTGCAAATGTACTCATCATACCTTCTACATTCATATCCAAATCATTCCTGTTTATGACATACAGCAGGACTCCCAGCACCAGTCTCTGTGGTAATCTACTGGCCACAGGCTTTCAAATCACAAAAATAATCCTCCACCATTGCCCACTCTCTCCTATTAGTAAGCCAACTTCACAGGCCTCTTCTCATTACTACCATCAGGGAGGAGGTACAGGAGCCTGAAGACCCACACTCAGTGATTCATGAACTGTTTCTTCCCCTCCACCATGAACCCATGAACACTACCTCATTATTCCTTTTTTTTACACTGTTAATCTATTTATTCATTTTTGTATTTTATAGATTTTATGTCTTTGCACGGTGTTGCTGCTGCAAAACAACAAATTTCACATCATATGTCAGTGATAATAAATCTGATCCTGATTCTTCTGCCAGCTTTGGATCCAATTTGCCTTGGATCCATGGGTCCTGCCCTTCAGTACTAACCTTCCATGTGGGACTTTGTCAATGGCCCTCCTGACGTTCATGGAGGTGACATCAACTACATCCATATATTTTGTGATTTCTTCAAAAAGAAGTCATTCGGGGCTGGAATGAGAAGAAATTTCTTCACCCAGATCGTAGTGAATCTTTGGAATTTACGATTCAAGAGGGCCAGAGAGCCTCAGTGGATGAGAATATTAAAGGTAGAGATTGATCATTTTTTCAGATATTAAGGGAATGAAGGGATATAGGGTTAGAGCAGGAACGTGGGGCTGAGGTAAAAGATCAGCTATGATCTAGAGGAATGACAGAACCTACTTCTACAGGGTACGATGAGTTGGGGTGGGGTGGGGTTATTAGTAGGAGGTGAGTTTAGGATTGTTTGGGATACACTGAGGTGGTAAATTGCCAAATGCAGAAATAGGAAATCGATAAACCAACAGCCACAATGGTATCCTGCTTATAATCAGCATTTACTGAGAACTGTACAAAATGTGTGATGTACCAGGGGGCCAATTACATAAAATATTTTATGTGGTCCTGCTGTTAGTGAAGGAGCTTTAAAAATTAATGTAATTCAATTTCAGTTTGAAATTTATTCTGAAAATCACAGTTTACATTTGATATTTGCAGTAAATGTTGCAGTTACAGCTGAAAGGAGATTATTGCTATGAGTAAAAAAGCAAATAATGTAAATATTACGGTAAACCACAGTGGCAGCACAATGCTGTAAACATCCAGGTAGCATTGAGACTATGCACTGAATCTCAAAAATGACCTGGTTAGAACTCCACAGTCTGAGGCCCCCATTTAACCTATTGACAACAAACAATAATTGGCCCTTTCAATATTGGGCTTGATTATAAAAAGCACTATTGTGAATGTAACTGGCAAAGTGAGAAATAACTATGCACTCTAAAGTTCACACAGACATCTACCACCTTCCTTCATCAGTCTTCTCAGTTACCCATTCAAAATACTCTATCAAGTTAATGAGGCAGGATTTCCACAGCACAAAGCCATTCTGACTGTCCCTGCTCAGCCCCTGCCTTTCAAAGTGTACATAACTCCCATCCAATAAAAAAATAACAGGCTTGTTGTCATGGGTGATTTCAACTTCCCTAATATTGATTGGCACCTCCTTAGTGCAAAAGCTTTGCAATGGGTGGAATTTGTTAGGTGTGTCCAAGAAGGATTCCTGACAAAATATGTAGACAGGCAAACTAGAGGAGAGGCCATTCTGGATCTGCTACTAGACAACGAACTTGGTCAGGTGTCAGATCTCTCAGTGGGTGAGGATTTTGGAGACAGTGACCACAACTCCCTGGCCTTTATCCTTGCCTTGAAGAGGGATAGGAGCAAATGGTATGGGAAAGTATTTAATTGGAGGAGGGGGAATTATGATGCCATTAGGCAGAAACTTGGGAGTGTAAATTGAGAGCAGATGTATTCAGGAAAAATGCACAGTGGTAACGTGAAGGTTGTTAGAGATCACTTACAGGGGATTCAAACAAAAGGTTTCCTCCCATTGAGGCAGGAAATGTTTGGTAGGGTGAAGCTACCAAGGTTGACAAGAGATGTGGAATATCAAGTGTGGTGGAAGAAAGAAGATTACCTAAGGTTCAGAAAGAATGGATCAGACGGGGCTCTAGAAAGTTACAAGGTAGCCAGGAAGGAGCAAGAAGGGGGCAGGAGACAGCCTTGGCGAGTAGGATTAAGGAAAACCCCAAGGCGTTCTACTGGTATATGAAGAACAGGAGGATGACTAGAGTGAGGGTAGGACCAATCAGGGATAAAACAGGTAACATGTGCCTGGAGTCGGAGGAGGTAGGGAAGGTCCTTAATGAATGCTTTGCTTTAGTATTCACCTGTGAGAGAGACCTTGACATCTGTGAGGACAGTATAAAACAGGCTGAACATGTCGATGGTAAGAAAGAGGATGTGCTGGAACTTTTGAAACGCATTAGGGTAGATAAATCCCCAGGGCTGGACGGGATATATCCCAGGATACTATGGGAAATGGGGGAAGAGATTTCTGAGCACTTGGCGATGATCTTTGCGTCCTAACTGGCGACAGGAGTAGTACCAGATGTTTGGAGAGTGGCAAGTGTTATTCCTTTGTTCAAGAAAGGGAGTAGGGATAACTCTGGGAGGTATAGACCAGTGAGTCTTTAGTGGTGGGCAAATCATTGGAAAAGATTCTTAGGGACAGGATTTATGAGCATTTGGAGAAGCATAGTCTGATTCGGAATAGTCAGCATGGCTTTGTAAGGGGCAGGTCATGCCTCACAAGCCTGATTGAATTCTTTGAGGATGTGACAAAACACATTGATGAGGGTAGAGCAGTGGATGTGGTGTATATGGACTTCAGTAAGACGTTTGACAAGGTTCCCATGATAGGCTCATTCAGAAGGTCAAAAGGCATGGGATCCAGGGAATCTTGGTTGTGTAGATTCAGAAATGGCTCACCCATAGAAGGCAGAGGGTGGTTGTAGATGGAGTGTATTCTGCCTGGAGGTTAGTGACCAGTGGTGTTCCATAGGGATCTGTTCTGGGACCCCTGCTCTTTGTGATTTTTATAAATTACTTAGATGAGGAAGTGGAAGGGTTGGGTTGGTTAGTTTGCAGATGACACAAAGCTTGGCGGTGTTGTTGATAGTGTAGAAGGTTGTTGAGGGTTACAACAGGACATTGATAGGATGCAAAGCTGGGCTGAGAAGTGGCAGATGGAATTCGACCCAGAAAAGTGTGAAGTGATTCACTTTGGAAGATTGAATTTGAAGGCAGAATACATGGTTAATGATAGGATTCTTAGCAGTGTGGAGGAACAGAGGGATCTCAGGGTCCAAGTCCATAGATCCCTCAAAGTTACCGCACAAGTTGATAGGGTTGTTAAGAAGTATATGACGTGTCGTCCTTCATTAGTCAGGGGATTGAGTTCAAGTGCCACGAGGTAATGTTGCAGCTCTACAAAACCCTGGTTAGACCACACTTAGAATATTGTGTTCAGTTCTGGTCACCTCAATTACAGGAAAGATATAGAAGCTTTAGAAGGGGTGCAGTACAGATTTACCAGGATGCTACCTGGAGTGGAGAGCGTGTATTATGAGGATAGGCTGAGCAAGCTAGGGCTTTTCTCTTTGGAGTGGAGGATGAGAGGTGACCTGTCAGAGGTGTACAAGATGATGAGAGACATAGATCGAGTAGACAGCCAGAGACCTTTTCCCAGAGTGGAAATGGTTAACATGAGGGCTATAATTTTAAGAAGACTGGAGGAAACTACAAGGGGATATCACAGGGTTTTTTTTATACAGAGTGGTGGGTGAATGGAATGCACTACCAGGGGTGCTGGTAGAGGCAGATACATTAGGGACATTTAAGAGACTCGTAGATAGGCACTTGGATGATAGAAATATGGAGGGGTATGTGGGAGGGAATGGTTAGATTGATCTTAGAGTAGGTTAAAAGGTTAGCACAATATCATGGGCTGAAGGGCCTGTACTGTGCTGTTATGTTCTATGACTTCAGATAACTTGATTTCTCTGAATGTATCAGTTGTCAACTTGTGATATTGGTTCAGCTTGTTCGTTTTATTTTTCTCTGGTAGTGGAGGACATGCCCAGCCTGACCTACACGGCTTGTCTTCCTGCTCTACATTTCATAACTCCTACATTCATTTTAACTCTCCATCCGACTCCCACACTTCCCTGTCTGTCCTGGACTTTGACCTCCTCCATTGCTTCGAAGAGGCCAAATGCAAACTGGAAGTACATCTCATATTCCACTTGGGTAGCTTACAACTTAATGGTACGAACATTGAATTTACAATTTCACGTAACCTACACCCTCGGTGGTCTCCTCCCACATGCACACCCACACACACACACACACACACACACACACACACACACACACATGCGTCGCACACACACACACACACACCCACACGCCGCACACACACACACACACACACACACACATGCGCTGCGCACACCTGTCCACCTAGTTTTCTTCTCCCTTTGTTCATTCCTCCCATCCGCTCCTTCCATTTGGTTCCATCTACTGATCATCCCCTCCCCATCTGACTGCACCTGTCACCTACCAGCCTTTAACCCACCCTGATGCAGGGTCTTGACTCAAAATGTCAGCTTACTTCTTTTGCCTCCACTGATGCTGCTTGAACTGCTGAGTTCTTCGTGTTCTGTTTTTATTCTAGGTTCCAGCATCTTTAGTCTCTTGTCTTTCTAAATTCTTTTTGTCAATGTTCTCACTCTCTAACTGCTCTCATTTATTCACTGACCAGGTAATCTTGTTTACTGTGTATCCTCATGGTCACCCTGTTTTTACCCATCTCTCCCCCCCAACCTCCGTCAGTTTAACAAGCTGCTTCTGACTCCTTCTCAGTTCTAATGAAGGGTCTTTGATCTGAAATGTTAAGTGCTTCTCTTCCCAAGGATAGTGCTAATTATGGTTGCACAGGTTTATAGATGTGAAGTCAATTGATCTTTGTAAATTTGCCCCTAGATTGTAGGTAAGTGGTGCAATTAATGGGAGCTAATGGCAATGTAAGGAGAATTTTTAAAAATACCATATGTTTGGTGTAGCCAGTTTCTGTGCTTTATAACTTTATGATTCTATGACCCTATGACTCTAATGTTAGACAATAAAAAGTCAATCAAAGAGGAAGAAAATACTGTTTCATTTTCTTAACTGATTTATTTGCTTTAGCCTGAGTTATTTCTTGAAGGTTTACAATTGTAAATGCCAGTTCAAGGTAGGGCTGTTCCCTTTGGGTCAGAGGGCTAAAGGAATTATGGGGCTGCTTTCTTCAGAACAGTATTTTGATTGGAATGACTTCAGATGATGTTCTAAAAGGTTGAACCAATCTGTAATTGTCATAAATATATTTTGACAGAATTTCCTAGAACCATTGATTCTTCAATAAGGAGGTTGATGTATTCTCATATTCCATTCTAGACGGCACAAGTGTACATTACATAACAAATTGTTGGATAGATTTGCCTGAACCCAATAAAATACAGGCACTGTGAGTTTGTTTCCATAAGTCATAGAAGCATAATCTGGGGAAAATCCATACCTAATCATTTCAAAAGGTCAACATATTTTAATTCTGAATATTACTCCCAAAAAAGATTACCTTGTCCATGTACCTATTGATCTCACTCACTGTCTCTAAATTTTCTGCCCATTTTCCAGATAGTGAGGAGCAGAACTTTCCTCAAGTTAATCTTGGGAAGAAATGAAGCCACTATCACAAACCCCATTTCTGAACCATCAGCTCCCTTCCTCACTCTAGCAAGTTTCTGAAACTGAATATAGCTCTTTGCAACCTCTATCTCATATGTGGCCCCAAAATGAGCTTAAGGCCATATTCCTGCTTTCACTAAGACTACCTGTTTCTACCTGCATAACATCAGTTGACACACTCTTTTTCAGCTCACCTCCTGGTGAAATGCTTGTCCATTCCTTTGTTGCCTGTGTATTTGACTGTTTCCCTTTTATGACTTTGTGAATTTGAGGTAATCCAAATTTAAATCTGACTCACTTTGACTCTGTTCACTCATTGCCCTGACCCAAAGTGTTTCCTGATAAAGCAGAACTTCTAACCTTCATGTTCCAATCTCTTCATGGTGTAATCTGTCCCTCTCTCTGTAATCTCCTCTACCTTGTAACCAACTGAAATATCTGCCCTCCTCTAATTCTGGGTTCTTGAATTCCTGAGTTGAATTGTTCCTCCATTAATGGAAACTTCCAAGGCTCTGGAATTCCCTCCCTAAATCTTGCTATGACTCTGCTTCTCTGGTATTCCTTAAGATGTCCCTAAGATCGATCTCTTTGGTCAAACTTTTCATCTTCTATATGGTATGGCATCATTTTTATGCTCTTTCCTATGGGATGTTTCTTCCATTATAGGTTCCATATAAATGCAAAGAATATGGATGTTCTCTTTGTGATATTTTACACTGACCATTTGAATAATTTCTGGTCAATAAAATTAGCTATGCCATCAGTTTCTACAAGCTGCAGTGGTTTGGAAGAGTTCTTCAAATTGCCCTCATCCAATATAAGCAAATGTGCTGTTAAAGTATTTTCAAATCAAAAGATATTTGATTCACTTAAAATATTCTGCCTAGCTTGGACTAATTTGATGGTTCAGGATAAATTTCTAAGTGACTTTCAATGATCTTGAATTGATTAAATACAATGGAGAGCAGGGCAACCCTATTAAATGTCCTTAATTTTGGTTTTAAGTCTATTTTCTGATGTATTAAGAAAACAGTTTTATGTTTTCACCCTTAAGTAGCCTTTATGTTTTCACCCTTAAGTAGCCTGACAAGCATTTCTGTGTGGGAAGAAATAGAAACAGTTGCATTCCAGCATGCTGTCTGCTTGACTTATGGAAATTTTCACATTTGCAATAATGGAAATGAATGTTCGTGCAAATTTCAAGTGCAACCTAAATAAAACAATTCCAAGTGCAGTTTCCTGATTGCTCTCAAAGCTGAAACTCTACCCCCAAGTATTTAAGCTTTATATGTTTGATATTATCTTTCACAACCCAGTATTAATATAAGATGGGTTGTTGGTAAATGCTCTTGATATATTGGTTAGTGCTTGGAATTTGGATAAGCTTAAACTCCTGTAGGTTACTGAATGAAAAATTTGCACCTGGTAACAATGAACAGCAAATACTTCAATTCTTTTCACTAGCTGTGTCCAGGTTTAAAATGCAGTTAGTGATGTGAAATCTAGTGATGTACTGACAACACCTCAAGAATATAGGAAGATACTATGAACGATGCTTCCAGGAGCTCCCTTCTGTCAAATGGGGAAATGGTCACACTAATGTCAACATCTTCACTGAAGCCAATGGTGCCATCATGAGTCAATGATCCTTATGTGCCACCTCTTTATGTATAACCAGACTTTATGTATGGACACCACATTCTCACCTACCCATACAAGCCTTCCCCTCCCAACACACCTATGCTCAGTAATCCTGTGATGGTCATTGAAAATGCAACAAATACACGATGAAGGCATATCTCAAGAAAACTGGTGTAGATATCTCAAGCAAGGAGAAGCAAGCCGTAAATCATCTCAGCAGCAACATGCCCTCCGTCAAATAGTAGCCACTTTGAGGAGCAGTCTCTGCCAATGAAGCTGAAGAGGTAGTGAGAAGGAAGAAAACTGGGGAAAAAACTCCCACCAGGCAGCTGACAGGCGAGGAAGTATCTGTACCTTCTGTAGGCTGAGCCTACGTTTGCAGGATAAGAATCACCGCAGGACCCACATGTACATCCATGGCAGAGAACTTCCTCAAATTGAGCAATTACTGACAACGTGTCTGACAACACACAAAGCTAAGGTGTG
This sequence comes from Rhina ancylostomus, assembly GCA_030265395.1. NCBI lineage: Eukaryota > Metazoa > Chordata > Chondrichthyes > Rhinopristiformes > Rhinidae > Rhina > Rhina ancylostomus. The sequence continues at coordinate 46,275,546 of JARFYF010000104.1, forward strand.
GGGAATACACTTTCTCAAAACTACATTCTTGCTTAAACCCTCATTATGCAGTATTATGTTTGAACATTGATCACTGCATGTGCTTCCTCTGGGTTTTTAGTTGTATGCAAGCAGAGTCTTTTTTACATCCCCTGCCAAGAAGTGTTACCAAAAGCTTAGGATACCTGTTCTGTCAATTATTGTTATTTTTCTTCAATAACTGTTAATTATTTCCAGTGGAATAAAGGAAGATACATTGAGAGACATGACATAGTATTCTCCCCATAGTGAATCCACCAGTGCAGACCAATTATTCTTGATGTCTTAATGTCTAATGACAGTATTAAATTTGTAGTTCTATCAACCAAGGGTCATTAATCATTGTCAAGAGGATGGACAAATCAAAGCACCTCATCTGTGAACATTAACATCAATCCCCATATTTCCTGTTTCAAACACATTAATTACATTCTAAAACAGAACACTCTAAATATTTGTTTTTCTTACCTGCTGAGATCTGAATTTCTTTTATCCTTCATGCATAAATGCTTTATTTTTTGCATGTGGTGATGATAAGATACAAAATTGTATTGCTGAAGTAGGTTCAAAGGATGACAGTATTACATCACATAAACTGTGGAGATGGAATTAAAGAGTATTTCATTAATGTCCAGGAGAGCCATTGAGAATGAAACAGCTGTCAGCATTTTTAATATATTCAGGTAAGAGATATAAAGTAGACACAGATAGTTTTCTATCTGTGGGGAAACAAAAACTTGAACATAAGCCAAAGGCACAAAATAATAAATTCAATAGCAAGAACATGATCATGCAGAAGGTGGTAAGGGCATATAGCTTGCCATCACAAGGAATCACTCAGGCACAGAGATATGTAGGGTGAACCTAAGAAAGGTTTTTACTCCATCAGTGTGTAGGGTGCCGTGGATCATCTGAAGAATTTTCTGATAGTGCCTGCCATCCTTCTGGGAAGGACACATGACTCCTTCATCCCAAGAAAGTCAGGTTCAGTGGAAGGATCGATCTTGGGGAATGAAGGCTACCCTCTACCTTCCTGGATCCTCATACCTGTGCATTCTCCAACCACAGCAGCTGAGGGCAGAATCAAAGAGACACTGAACAATGACTGCAGTGGAAAGCACTGTCAATCTTCTAGAAATGAGACTCTGTTTCTTGTGTCAGCCTGCAGATATTCAATAGAGCTATGGAGCCATAGAGCCATACAGCATAGACTCAGGCCCTTTGGCCTACTACATTCTGGCCAACCATCAAATACCTACCTGTACTGATCACAATTACCAACACCTTGTCATTAGTCTTCTACACCTTGATGATTCAAGTGCTCATCTGGATGCTTCATTAATGTTGTGAGAATACCTGTCTCCACACCTCCTCAGCAGTGCATTCCAGATTG
>JARFYF010000104.1:46342827-46356057 GCA_030265395.1 Rhina ancylostomus
GACATCCTTAATTGGATTTGTTGAAAATACACAGAAATCACTCAATACGGTTATCACACCTCCGCAGTATTGTAATGTATGGCATCAAAAACACATGACTGATAAGGAAGAACAACTACTAAAAGTGAGGAGAGAGAGGAAATTAGTTCTGTCATTCGTAGGAATGAATGTCGGACTTTTGGATTCAATAATAATATGGGAACTCGTTTTATGTATGGATATTCTTAAATTAGGCACTTGTAATCCAGAAGTGGCTTGTAGTCACCCCATTACAGTTCTTCTTGTCCCTGCAGTGAGCTGGAGCCTGCAATTGCTTTCCCTTGCCCTGGATGTTATACACTGCTGCCTCAACATGGCAGATGTTATCCCAGTGCCACCATTTAATCTACACTGGTGATGAGGGCAATACTGTGGACCATGTCAGCTAGGAAGAGGGGTGAGCGGGACTTTGAATCTGAACTGGCTGCTGTGGATGCATGCCTCCATCACCACTGTCAGCTCCACCTTCCTCCTCTGCGCTGTGTATTTGGAAGTTGAGAGAAGTTGGAATTGAGGTATGGAGTGTGAGGTAAGAGATACGTGCTGACACCATCAGCAGCTTGTAAATCAGAAGGGATTGTGGGCAGTGGCAATGAGGAATGACAGAAGGATTAGGTTTGAGAGCATTGTCCCTTCAATCTCCTCCTCCACCACTTATTGTGTGCTCAGTAACCGCCTTTGAGCTCAGAGGCTCATGCCACTTCCTCCTTGTGGAGATGAGCATGCAATCATTGCTTCTCTCCCTCTGGTTCCTTTCTCCTGCTTCTGACTACATTCACTTTATCCAACAATATATTAATGCATGTTGTCCAATGCCTTTGGATGATGTGCTATCTTGGTTGTGTAGCTAATGGTATAACCTGTGAGATTTACAACAGTGCTAAATCTCTGGGGGTAGAGTAAGGCACCTGAATGTCAGGCATGATTGATAAGGATGGAACAATTTGAGCAATGATTGTAGCATCCATCTGAATTCATGGCGCTAACCTCCTACCATTGACTTCCATGGTGCTCTGCCCCCAGGTGTCTGTAGGGTGCCCTGGCCCTCTACATGTCTGGGACATCTCTCTTGATTTGCACTTTCTCTTCCAAATCTTCCACTGCAGCTTTGGAAAGCCATTCTTTTGGATTAGAACCATAGAATGTACAGCACAGAAACAGGACCTTTTGGCCTACTTTGTCCATGTCAACTGTGAGGCCTGTTTACGCTAATCCCATTTGCTTGCATTAGGCCCATATCCCTCTATACCTTTCCTAGCTATGTAACTGTCCAAATGTCATTTAAACATTGTAATTGCAACTCCCTCTACCACCTCCTCTGACAGCTCGTTCCAGATGGTCACCACCCTCTGTGTGAAAAACACCCCTCAGATCTCCTTTAAATTGCTCCCCTCTCACCATAAACCTGTGCCCTTTAGTTCTAGACTGTCCTGCCCTAGAAGAAAGATTTTAACTTTCCATCTTATCTATGTCCTTCATAATTTTGTGAACCTCTATAAGGTCCCCCTTCAGTCTCCTGTGTTCCAGGGAGAATAAACCCAGCCTATCCAAGCAATCCTTATAAATAAAGCTCTCCATTATAGGCAACATCCTGGTGAATCTCTTCTGCACTCTCTCTCTGTTGCTACCGCATCCTTCTTGAAGTATAGTGACCAGAACCTTGCACAATCTTGTCGTGGACCCATCTATGGTTTGTACAGCTGGAACATGATGTCCTAAAACTTATACTTTATACCTCAGCATATGAAGACACGAATACCATCTACCTTCTTCACAACCCCCACCCATCCATGTCACCACTTTCAGGGAGCTGTGGACTTGTACTCCAAATTCCCACTGTACATGAATGCTCCTAAGGTTCCTGCTATTTACCTTATCTGTCCCACCAGAATTTGACTTCCCAACGATCATTACCTCACAATTATCTGGATTACATTCCATCTGCCACCATTCCACCCAATTCTCCATCTGATCTCTGTCCCACAGTTAAAACTGGCTGGGGAGAGAGAGAAGAATGGACAAACTCCTGGTCATGTGCCAGGGATTCCCAGGATTTACGGATGCTAATTCTTCTCTCCCTCACAGATCAGTTTTAATTCACAAGAGACCTCTGCACTCACTCCAGCCACAGTACGCATCCACTTTAATTGAGACTTTCAACAGTGAAGGCTTCCTTTAAGTGGCATTGCTGATTGATGACATTACCCTGTGTAAATACAAGCTGCCAATTGGCAATGTAGTTGTTGTTAATTGCATGCAGAGATGATGACAATGCCATGCTGACTCTATTGTATTAAATGGCCACAGAAAAAAAATCATTCCCTGCGATCTCCACAGGTATTTTGGGGGACAACCCAATTTGTCTCCTTCTTGGATACCAGGTCCAAAAAGATGAGTAAATATTAAAATGGTTAGAAGCCATTGTATAAGTGATAACCACAAGTTCACTGGAAGAATAATTATATTATCAATGAGGTATTCTCCCAGGAAGGATAGACTGATAGGAAGCATTGGAGAAGACTTGAGTGGACCATAAATATCAAAAATAGATTAGCTGGGCCAATGGTCCATTTCTGAGCTATAGACCTCATAGCAGACGTGTCTAAAACCAGAGGTCATAAGCTTAGGGTAAGGGGTATAGGGTTTAGACAGGATCTGAAAAACATTTTCATCCAGATGGTGATTGGAATCTGAAATGTATGGCCTGAGAGGGGTGGTGGAGACAGGTATGCAAACAAGACTTAAGAATTATCTCGACAAACTCTTAAATTGCCAAGACATGAAAGGCAAGGGACCAAGTGTTGGTGAATGGGATTAGGATAAATGATTGCCATAGACATGATGGCCCGAAGGGCTTGTTTCTGTGCTGCATTACTTTATGGCTCTATGTCTTCATGAAATAACTGAATGTAATTTATTTTGTAACATGAAACCATTGAAAAGGTGTGTAATCTGTATCAATTTAAAATAGAGACCCATTGAAGTCTGCAGTGTAAGGTATTATTTCAGCAGCTAAGCAATATTATCAGTGTTATAAATCGGAGTAGGACCCTCCAAATTAATATTAAAGGTGAGGGCCTGTATTATGAGAGCTTGATATCAGACACATCCATTAGTCCTTCACCATTCTTGTCAATAATAATGCTTGTATCTATTAATTCCTTATTTGCAAATAGATTATATGTAAAAATGAGCACAGCTTTTCAGATTTAATCGTCACTAATTGCCCAGATTTGGTCATGGTGATGATGGTGAAATCCATAAAACTGGCAGCATCTTGGGGATTTCTGCACATCCATAACATAATCCTTTTGTGGTTTCAGTGATACAGTGCTCCTCCACAACCATGCTGTTGCCCGCCTTCTGCAACAGAAGCAAGGAAAATCAGTGGTATGAATATGAATTTAAGTTACTCACAAGTTGGACCCATTGTGGAATACAGGTGCTCTGTTATGAGAGGGTTCTGTTCCTGTGAATTATTCCCACATGGCAGAAGACGCCTGCAACCCTGCAGCAGCCAACAAATCCATCCCTCTGGTCTCCCCAAATATACATAAAAGTCGGGTGTCCGTCAGCTGGGGAGCACCTGTACCCTGAACTTGAAGGGAATTTAAGAGCTATTTTCTTCTTTGGCAGTACCTCCAAATTGGCAGTGACTTACTTCTGCTCTGTTTTATGGGTTCTGAGGAGGATCATCAGGTGCGGTATTGAGAACCTCGAAGCCATGTTTTGAGAGCACATAGAGGCCAATGTGGGAACTGCAGTCTCTTCCCACAGATGGGCCATGAGGTGTCTGGTGGAGAGGCAGATGAATAGTTTTAAAAGTAGTCTGCTCCTTCTGCTATTTACACAGGTCTTCAGCTTAGGGATACCCAGACCCCTATCTTGAGCCCTACAATACAAAAGGCCATTATTAACAATAATTAGATTCCCAGGAGTTGGGGGATGTTGCACTTTCTCCAAGGAGCTTTGTGCACTTCCTTGATCTTTTCCTCTGTCCACCTGATCACCTCTTCCTATGACAGAGCTTGGAATACAGAGTCTGCTATAGGAGTCTTGGTGTCAGGCATGTTAACAGTGTGGCCTACCCAACTTAACCAACAGAATGCCACTTACCATAATATGTACTTTGGCCTGAAAGAGGACACTGACATTGATTCCTTTTCCTTTCTAGTGAAGTTGTGGAAACTGTTAGTGGTATTTGCCCCATGCCTTGAGCTGCCTGCTTCAGTAATCCAGGACTCAGAAGAAATATAGGAGGGCAGGAATCGGTGCTGTCCTGTAGACCAAGAGTTTTGGGCCAAGTCTGAAGTCTTGATCTTTGAACACCTATTTCCTCAATTGACAAAGACTGAAGTATGTTGTGAATTTCATCTTCGATGTCCGCTTTCACTGAAAGATGGCTCCCAAAATATGTTAGACGTTTTCCAGGGTTTTCCCATGAACCTTTCATTGAAATGCAGTGTTGTGCAGCTAGATGCAGGTAGGAGCAGGTCTCTTATGTATCTTGGGTATAAGGTTCATCATCTCATATACTTAAGGGAAAAGAAGTTGATGAAAGCAAACACTTTGGCCCAAAAAAATGTTATGTACTGTCAGTAGATTATAATTCCCTCACATCAATGTTACACTTATACAGTACTTTATTCTTTTTTATTACAGCATCTACCTTAATCAAATGTGTGAAAACACAGAATAAAAGTAAAGAAACATTACAATAAGGTAGGAGGCCATTCAGCCCACTAAGTTATTTTGGCTCTTTGCTTGAACCACCTAGTTAGTCCCACTCCCCACTTGTCAATTTTTTTTAAAAACACAATTCCCTTTTGACAATCATGACTCAATCAGCTGCTCTGCCCTATCGACAATGAATTCCAAATCATGACAACCTGTTGCATAGAAACGATTGCCATCTTGTTTTGCCACTCAATTCAAATCTCTGCTCTTTGGTTCCAAATATTATTTAGTGCTCTGTAAAAAGTTTAACAAACTAATGACAGACTGTACCATATGCTTCCTGGTTTGCAGTCTGAGAACTCTACAATGTGATATAAAAACTGAAAATGCTGGTCAGGCAATGTGTGCAGAGAGAGAAATAGAGCTGATGTCTCAGGCAGGTGGTCTTTTATCAGAACTGTGAAAACTTAGAAATCAGACATGTTTAGTGTTGCAGACGGGGAGTGAAGGAGAGGGAATGTCTGTGATGAGGCGGAAACCAAGAGAGAACAAATGACTCAAGTGATGATACTGGCGAAAGAGAGTGGTGAAGGCTTGTTTATCATGGCTGATCTGTCTGGAGATGTAAATAAAAGGAGATTAATGAAAATAAAGGAGGAATGAAGAATAAAAAGAGACAAATATTCCTGAAATTATAAGAAATGCACTGGAGAAACAAAAAAAATGCAAGTAATGGAAATCTGAAATGAAAACAGAAAATGTTGGATGTCCTATGTTTGATTTTTCAATGCAGAGACCAGACTATGAGCAATGAATACAATGCACTAAATCAGGAGGAATACAATGAAGGAATAGATAAAATAGCAGGTATTCCTTGTGTTTTCAATTGGAAAGTGTACGGAGGGGGAGATAGAAAATGTTGTAGAGAGTCATGAAAGGTACAGTTTCCAACGTAGTACATGTTCAGTGCTTACTATGTGCTGTCCTCTACATTGTAGAAACCAAATGCAGATCAGGTGACTGCTTTGCACAACACCTCTGCTCAGTCTACAGTGGTGACCTTGTGCTTCCAGTTGCCTGTCAATTTAATTCTCCATCCTATTCCACATTGACTTCAGTGTTTAGCCTATTACACTGTTTAATAAAACCTAACAAGTTTGAGGAAGAGCACTTCATCTACCAACTTGGCAGCTCTTAGGACTTAACACTGATTCCACACTTTCACATAATCAAACTTTCCAATTTGGCTCAGAACTTACCCATAGCAGTGACAGACATGTCTAGAAGTATTTCAAAATTCTCAACAAATTGAGAAATAAAGTTCCCATGAGAAAGCTGATCAATCTCTTTCTAAGCAGGGAAGTTAAGGAGGTATTAGATTGAAGGAATACACTTAAAAAGAAGCAATAAAAAACACGGTAGTAGGTCTGAACATTAGAAGAGTGTTAAGAAACAGAAAAAGATGACTAAAACAGTAAAGAGAAAAAATATTAAATATGATGAGTTACTGAAGTAAACACATTCTGACTTTATCGTCAAATCTCAGTGTTCAATGGTTCAGAATCATGAATATAGACTGTGAATCATTTTACATTAGAACATAAAGAACAGGAACAAGAGTCACCCACCTGAGCCTGCTCTACCATTCATCAAGTTCATAACTGATCTTTCATTTCAGTTCCATTTTCCTGCACTATCCAAATATCCCTTTAATCTTCAGAAATGTGTCAATCTCTTTTGAATGATCTCAATGATTAAGCTTCCACAACATCTGGGGTAGCAAATTCATAAGATTCACCAGCCTGCTCTGAGAGCTAAACAGCCTGCTCTTATTCTGAGACTGTGACCCCTGGTTCTAAACACTTCACTAGGGGAAACATCCTCCCCGCCTCTGTATTACCACAGAAGAAGTTTCTAAATATCAATAAGATTACCACTCATTCTTCTAAATGCTCAGGAATAGAGGTGAAAGCCTTGCAACCTTTCCTTTTGAGGTCTCGAAATGACAACATATTCTGAGGTTAAGGGGGCATTGTCTGAAGTAAGGGCTCAACCACTTAAGGCAAAGATAATAGAAACATTTCCATTCAAGGGTTTGTGAATCTTTGGAATTGTCCAGCCCAGGTGTGTATTGGTGCCAAGTCATTAGTATATTTAAGCTTGATGTTGATTTGGAATCAATGGTTATGAATATCAGACAGGAAAATGGAGTTGAGATCAAAAATCATAGGTCATACAGCACAGAAATGGCCCCTTTCAGCCCACTATGTCTATGTTGAGCATCTGTCTATACTACTGTCATTTTCCAGCACTCGGCCTGTAGCCTTCTATGCCTTGGTGGTTTAAGTACTTAAATATTGTGAGTACACCTGCATCCACTATCCCAGTGCATTTCAAATACTGTGTGAAAAATTAGCAGATCAGTCATGAATGGTACAGCAGGTCCAAGGAGCCATATGACATACTTCTCCTGCTATTTGTTACATTCCAGTATTTGACAGGATGAAAGTAGGGAGATGAAGAAGAGAATGGTGTTGTAAGAAACAGTTCTGTGAGGCCTTAAAGGACAAGGACTCCAGACACAGTCTTTGGAGCTTAAAAGTGGTTTATTCACAGAGACAAATGCAGAGACAGAATGATTGGGAACAGATGCACACTTGCACACACACATGATCACAAAAGTGAGGGGTGGGGAAATCACAATGAGGGTGGGATGCACGCACACACACACCAAACTGGTTACAAATGATTAGGGAAAAAACATTACAATGCTTGACCCCTTGAATCTGTACAAGCATCAGCTCTTTGGTCCCAGGGATACTTAACTGATTTCTCCAGTATATCTCAACATCCCTCAGAGAAGATAAAGAGGCAGAACCAAGCATGTGGCACTCTTTATACTGCTGGAGGGCTGGGTGGTCCAGCCTAGGTCATTCAAAAGGGCCAATGGTGTGGTGCCAGCAAGGACAGAGATGCTTAAATGGGCCAATAGTTCAGGTGTGCACTTGATGGGTGGGGTGGAGCCAAACCTTGATTGACAGTGATGTGTCTTCTGACCCAATAAGCAATGCCGTCATCCGACCAGATGGGGTCTGTGTTGTCACTGTCACATGACAACCATGACCTTTCACGCTACAAATGGACAATTTAAAATAGAAACCTTCTATTTCTATGTTCTACATTAAAGATACGGCATGTGCCTTTAGATATCCTAAGGATAGGTTCACAATCTCACATAGCTTCGTATGAAGATTTGAACACACCCATTACTCACCAACTCAAATAAAAGTCAATGTGACTAAACTGTCGTGAATCAGACACACTCTTGCAATGCTAGGATAACAATACAAGGAACACCAAGTATTTTTTTGTTCCTGTGGGCCCTGTCAAATGTGAAGCCACTGGATTATCAGTCTGTAAAACCTTAAGAGAGAGAGTGGCTTGCTCCACAGGATGGCAAGCTCATCAAAGAATGGTGATCCTGCTCATTTCACTGGAGTTCCCATTTAAAGGATTCTATCAACCAAAATTAACTAGATTGTGTTCAATCTGTTTTCATGTTTATTCAAAATGACATGTAGTTTTTCAATATTGATGTTGCAGTTTCTCAACTTCTCAAGAGATGTCTTTTTTTCTTTTAGTTGCACTTTGCGCTATACTGCAACCATTATAATTCCCAGTCGACCATAAACCAGGGTGTCACCATGCCCTATACAGTGTCTGCAGAGGTCATGGCTTCAATTTCTATGCTGTACTAAAGCTCAGCTGATGGACGTGTTGTAACCCCAAGGCTTGACATATGAGCAGCTAGTCTGCCTCACTGACAAGATATCACCAGTAAGGCAACTGAGAACTTACAAATCTCAGCCAAATCAATTGTCAAGAAATGGCAAAGGTCTTGCTGAAGGTTTCTCTACTGTGTGTCAGAGGAGGCACACCACTATAAATATGACACTCAGTATTCTGCTGTCTTTTATTTAATTGCTCGGGGTTATTTAGACAATGCCAAAAAATCATTGCTTAGTTGACCCTGTACATGGATAGGATATGGGCCAAATGCAGGCAAATGGGGACTAGACTGGTGGGCACCATGGTCAACATGGGCAAGTTGGGCTGAAGGGTTTGTTTTCGTGGTGTATTACTCAATGATTCTGAGACTCTATGGCCCAGAGTAGAGCAACTTTGTGCTCATTTTTCACTCCTTTAGCACCCTCTGAGAACATTGTCTCCTTGCAATAGGAATCAAAGTGGGGCACTGCAGGTATTGCAGTTGTCTTACAGGTCCAGCGACATAGGTTTGATCCTGACCTCAGGTGCTGGCTGTGTGGAGTTTGCATATTCTCCTTGTGACTATGTGGGTTTCCTCCAGATGCTACAGTTTCTTCCCTCATTACAAACTTATGCTGGTTAATTGGCTACTGTAAGTTCCCCTAATGCAGGTGAGTGGCAGGAGAATCAGAGGGCTATTAATGTGTTTATGTGAGAGAAAAGGTTGTAGTGGGAGAATGAGACTGGTAGAATACGTCTGAGAATCAGTAGAAACTCAGTGGATCAAATGGTCTCCTTCAATGTCGTAAAGAAAAGTGAAATAAATAAATATATGTTTCCTAGGAAAATCTTGTCGGCATTGAGATTTTCCATTCACTGCTCTGAAAATTGACGATTCTTCTTTATGCATTGAACTGACAACTTTCCTCTCATACTGTGCTATCTGAAGGGCCAACACTCAAAGGGCTTCCTTTGTCTTCACTCAGATCTGTGACCTTAAATACAATTTCAAGTGTATCAAGACAACATTGATCCCAGAGATCAAGGTCAGAGTTCGCTTGGCTCAGGATCAGTTGAAGTTGCTGATGCTGATATTGGCCACATCTCATCGTTTACTGCTGCATCAGGGAGGCCACTCAAACTCCATACTCACAGATGGTAAACTTCAACTGCTTTCACTTCAGCCTGCTGGAAGAAGTCAATAGTGCATGGGCACTCATTTGTATTGCAAGCTTCCCCAAAGTGCAGGTATTCAGAGACTGAACTTACCCTTACAGAGATTTCCCTCGTAACCTGTTGTCACATTCAGTGCAGTGTCCCACAGGAAAGTCCAATGACACCATTCTATGAACCTTGCATTTAATGCTTCTTGATCTTTATCCAGTTTCCACAAACACCATTGGAGTGACCAACAGTGCTATTTTAGTGTGAAAAATATGGTGTGCATTAGCTCCTAAGTCCTTAAAATTGAATAAACCTCAAATCTGTAATTTGTCATCGTAATTTGCTTTGCTCAAGATCTTGCAGCCTCCCTCAGGTGTCTATGATTTCATATGATTGTCCTTTTCCCAGTTTATGAGAGGATTGATTGACCCTTCTGACTGAAATAAAATTTAATGAGGCAATTCTATCTTGTTATGAATTTAAAGAATACTTTGGTCCTATCCATCATTTGGAACATCAAACTTATTATAAGATAGATAAAAATACATTATGACTACTCAGTTGACTGTTCATCTTAACTATAGACTAATAAGGAGCTTTGAATCCAGCTGTGAGCCTGATACAAGTGTATTGATTGTCATCTCACATTGTGGGTATTTGAGAAAAATATATTTAATCTGTTTTTTTGTATTTAAATCCAATCCCATGTGGTGCAAATAACTATTTTGTCTTCCAGCAAATTTCGGTGATGTACGTACTTGATGAGAAAAGTAACGGTAAGCATAATGAATGTCCCAAAATGTATGCTATTTGTTGAGAAATTGATAGGCCAGTTTGAATTTACTAAGTTGGGAAAATTGGCTTCTCAGTTTTCCCTCTCTGCCTCTTCTGTTTTGACAAAGGCACATCCATTCTGAAAATCTTCCTTTTCCCTAAATCGAGGATTCTCTTCCCCTATGATTGATGGGGCCCTCAAGCCAGTCTGTTTTATTTCGCATTCCTCTGCTTTCTCCCCTTCCCCACCCTCCCATACACCCAATAGGATTCCCTTTGTTCTCACCTTCCACCCTACCAATTTCCACATGCCATTGATCATCCTCTGACTTCCCCTATACACTGCTACCTCCAAATGTATCTTTCCTTCCTCTCCATTCGCAGCACTAAGGATTCCTTCCTTCAGTGACTCTTCAGATCAATCCACCTCCTTTGACACTTCCTTATGCACTAAGAGTAGGTGCAACACCTGCTCTGTTATCTGTTTCCTGCCCACAGTTCGAGGCCAGAGATGTTCCTTCCAGGTGAAATAAGGGTTTAAATGTGCTTCCTTCACTTCAGAGTGCAGCTCACACTGCCCACCACTGAGCTGGGAAGACCAAATGTAGCTTGTGTGTGCTTTCTGCAATCTCTACCTCAAACCTCTGATTACTTTCATGCTAATTCTCTGTCTCACTCCCATTCCGACCTCTGTATCCTCGGCCTCTTGTTTATAGTTCTTCACATCCTACCTTCTCTTCCTGTACATATTTTATGAACATCCTATTTTTGTTTTGCACTAACATCCCTTATGTCACATAGTTTCTCCTGCTTTCCATCCTGTTACAGACCTTCCTTTTTCATTCTTTCCTCCTGCTTTTCCTTTCCCCTTCACTTGCTGAAAACCCATTAGGTCATTCTACACGAGATCTCAAGCAGGAGACTTCAGGATTGCCTAGGGTCATATTACCACTCTGTCTCCCAGTTGTTCTTTAATTCAGTAACATCTTAGAGTCCAACGATAGTGGTGATCTCTTTAGTTTAATTTTCTGCCCTATAGATTTGAAAACTAAAGCTTGGTGTCAGCTTGTGACTTCAAGATTTAACTCAATATCTCTCAACATCTCCCCACTCCATCAATCCTATAGGTGTCTTGCATAATGCAACTTGCCATATCTTTAAGATTTCCCAGTACTTCAAAATTTGCAACTGAGAATGGATATGCCCTTGGCAACCAGTGATCCAATAAACAAGGTTGGTTAAATTTGTCTTGATGTAAAATGGTTTCATTGGTCTATTAAAGTTAGCAAGCTTTTGAAAATCTTGTCTGTTTCAGGTGAAGTTAGTCTGCAGCCTGTGATTAGCAGAACTAGATTGGCCAAGGATTGTTGACTTTATTTATAAAACTGTGATTGGTTCAATCAGGCCTGCTGCTTGTTTTAAGGTGAGGCTATCCAGTGGATTGCTTCTAATGCAGACGACAGGTAGGCCATAACTGAAATAACAATATTGAATAAGGAGAGGTAAAAATGGATGCATACCTGAAGTGGAGAGATGAAATAGACAACTTACCCTTAGGAACATACTATCTTTAGACTGGTTCTGGAAAGAGTTGTCATCTTCCCCACATATCGAAATCATGGATCCTTCCATTGTGGGCTCCAATGAGTGGTAACTGCAGGGCCAGGAGTCACAATGATTTCCAGCACTGTGCAGTGTACCTTCTTGTGATGTGCTGTGGCCCCCTGTTCTTATTAGTAAGTTTAGATGAGTTGTAACACATTCAGACTTACCATGAGAACTGGCTTGCATTCAGCAAAGTCCCTGAGCTGGACCCTTTATTGAGGTTATGTTCCACGATTCTGCACAAACTAGTGGGAGCCAAGAGACCTGTTTAACCTAACAAAACCTTGTGATTCAGACTGGATATCAAACTCCTAAGCATGCCTGTTTTATTAATCACTCGATAGACAGTGATAGACTTGCTAAAGTTGTGACTAGGTAAACATTACTTGAATCTGATAATAAGCTGCTCTGTTCACAAAAGGTAAATCACAACGAGTATAGTGATTGTTACACTGATCAATCAGCACGTTCCATCCATGAATGCTTACAACAATAGCTCTGTTAACTTTGACTAATCAGAATCAGGTTTATTATCACTGACATATGTCATGAAATTTGTTGTTTTGCGGCATAGATACAGTGCAAGACATAAAAATGACTATAAGTTACAAAAATAAATAGTGCAAAAGAGGAATAATGATGTAGTGTTCATGGGTTCACCCAAGAGATTCTGCAGATGCTAGAATCTGGAGCAGCATAGCAATCTGGCCGCTGTCTGTGAGGAGTCTGTACGCTCTCCCCATGTGTCTACGTGAGTTTCCTCTGGGTGCTTCGGTTTCCTCCCACATTTCAAAGACGTACAGGTTAGGAAGTTGTGGCATGCCATGTTGGCACTGGAAGCATGGCGGCACTTGTGGGCTGCCCCCAGAACACTCTACGCAAAAGATGCATTTCACTGTGTGTTTCGATGTACTTGTGACTAATAAATAAATATCTATATCTAATATCTAAATAAATAGTCAACATTTCAGGTCGAGACCCTTCATCAGGACTGAAAAAAGAAGAGGGCAGAAGCCAGAATAAGAAGGTCGAGGGAGGGGGGGAAGAGCACAGGCTGGCAGGTGGTAGGTGAGTCGAGGTGAGGGGGGAATGAAAGGGAGTGTAAGAATCTGAGGGATGATAGGTAGAAGAGGCAATAGACAAGGAATCTGGTAGGAGAGGGCAGTGGACCATGGAAGAAAGGGGAGGAGGTGGGGAATAGAT
>JARFYF010000104.1:46538728-46551834 GCA_030265395.1 Rhina ancylostomus
AAAGAACCCTATCAGGCTTGTGAGACATGATCTTCCCTTCACAAAGCCATGCTGGCTGTCCCTAATCAGTCCATGATCCTCTAAATACTCACAGATTCTATCTCTTAGAATCCTTTCCAACAGTTTGCCTACCACAGACATAAGGCTCACTGGTCTGTAATTCCCTGGATTATCCCTCCTAGCTTTTTTGAATAAGGGGACAACTTTCGCCACCCTCCAATCCTCCGGTACCATTCCTGTGGACAACGAAGACTCAAAGATCCTAACCAACAGTTCAGCAATCTCGTCCCTCGCCTGTTCCATGAATCTTGGCTGGTTTACTGCATCCAGATAATTTCAAGGCCAAGCATGGATATTAGGTATCAGGGAGGACCTGTAAAGGCCAAGGAATGGAAGTTTAATACAAGATGAGGCATAATCAACTTAAATAGTGAGACAGACTGGAGGACCAACTTCTGTTGAAGAGCAAAAGTACTGTCATTAGTGGAAATCTGAAATAAGACTCCAAATATGGAAGCCCTTGTTGGATTAGGGTCCAGATTGTTGTTTTTATTGTGTTTTTCCTTGTAGTTTTGGCTTTCTTTATGCTTGCTTATACGTTGGTATAATCGCCTATTTGTCCATAAACTTTTAGTAAATTGTAGTACATTTGGTTCTATATTTCTGTAGTTTCTTTGTCTGCAAATCTGAAGTGTGACTCAGTATCTGTTCACAGATTTCCTATCTAAGTAGGTTCAGATCATTTTGCGGTATAAAAGGAAAGCATGTGCTCAAGTTCATTTGTTACTTCTTTACTTACCTTGCTTGTTGGTACAGGGTGACCCTGTCTGACCCATGCTATGATGAACATCTAATAAAATGGCTGCAACCATAAGATTTTCAACTCATTCTTGACTTCTGAAAAACTTTCTGAACAATGTCATCTCCAGATCTAACACACTCCACAGGTCAGGCAGCATCTGTGGAGAGAGAAATGTGGTTAATAATTCAAATCAATGACCTCTCATGAGAATGGCTGACTTCTGTTGATTTATAACTTTCAACAAATAGAAGCAAATGCTAATGTTTTTGTGTGTTCATTCTTTGGTTCATACATAGTTTAAAAAGATTAACACTCTGTGTTGGGTGCAACAGAATCAAGCATTCTGTCTTCAACATTGTAAATTCTTGTTACTCTAACTTCTCCAGTGTTGGAGAACGGGCCATTGTGTCAGTATGCCAAAGAATTTATCATCTTTAGGCAATGTCCATGGTAGGAGAAACAGAATTCAAACGAATCAAACTGAAATATTAACTCTGTTTCTCCTTCTCCACGCGCTGCTGAGTGTTTCTATTGTTTTCTGTTTTTGTTTTAGATTTCCAGCATCTACAGGTTTTCTTTGAGTTTCAGTACCATGTGTTATTCCATTTCCAATAAACTCTTATTGTTCAAGGGAGACAGAAAAGTCTGCAGATGCTGGAATCTGGAGCAACAAACAATCTGCCGAAGGAACTCAGCGGGTCAGGCAGCATCTATGAGGAGGAAGAGAATTGTCAAAGTTTCAGGTCAAAACCCTGCATCAGGTTTGGAGAAGGGAGATAGTATAAAGAGGAGAGGGGGAGTGGTAATACAGGGCCCAGAAGTGATTAGATAAGAATTTGCTGATTTCTGATATACACTGGGCAGTAAAGAAATATACAATTAGCAAATAATAATTTTAAAGATTGATAGATTTTTTGCTGAACAAGGGTGTGGAAGAATCCAGAATCACAGGAGACAGATTTTAATTACAGGGCAACCACAACCTTATAAAATGACAGATTAGGCCCAAAGGGCTGAGCAGTCAACACTAGTTACTCGTTTCCTCTTTCCTATTAGCAAAAGGTACCAAACAAAAAATTCCTTGTCCATTTTCCAAAGGGGTTCAAGCTGGATGTTATGCACAGAACTATCAGATATTCTGTTTCCTATAGTTTAGAAAAATTACTCAGCCTCCTGGAATACATTGTGTGTGGGTGGGTGTGAGTTAGCGGGGCAGGAGTGGGTGGGCTGTGTGGGGATGAGTGTGATGAGAATTGGCGGGGAAAAAGTCACCAAGGTCAGATGATAATTTGTCGTTTGAATAAGAGCTCTGTGGCAGCCCTGGTGCAGTGAATTAAAACATGTTCCTACTGTGAACTTGACAACACTAGTGTTTGGTTGTTCTTGGTTCTATATTGTTTTAAAAAGCACCACTCATCATGGCAATCCAGAAAAAAAATGACAGTCCTTGTGCTTTACGCACGATGTAATAGGTAACCATCATCCATTGTGTTAGTCTGAAGAGGGAAACATTGCATCCACCTTACAGTTTTACAGTGAGCACAATGAAGGTCCATTTCAAGGATTGAAGCTCTGCAAACCAGATTGAAGTTCTGCAAGGACATTGTTCTTGGAGAATGCAAGATTTGTAAGAACTATAAAAATGTGCCTAGCAGGCAAGCCAACTAATAGTGTCGGTTGGACGGTTCCTCGCTAGTCCTGTTTAGCATCTTTCACTGTTCTCTGTGTGAAGAAAGTTAAGATGTCTTTTGCAATTATATGAGACTTCCATCTAATAGAGATGTTGGAGCAATGCTCAAGCCAAAGATAAGGGCCAACATCTGTTCCAAGACCTCACTGGGAAACTAGGCAGCTTAACAGGTGGCTGTCATTAATAAATCAAATCAGTGATTTAGATATGGAGAAAAGAATGTGGCAATACAGCATTCAGTGCTGCCAATCGGTGTGCTTGGTTACACTTCAATTGCATGCTACTGATCTTTGGGCACCAAGTGCAGAGCAGGAATGGGGAGCCAATGAAGTTAAAACAAGTTTTTTATTGATAAAAATAACTTACATTTTGGGAAGCAGCATTTCTTACAGTGGCTTGTTCTGTGGACCTAACCATTTCTGTAAGATTCCATAATATCTCCCTTCTCTTTGTTGGAACTTTACTGAAACATATAAAATTCTTTGGGCCTTGACAGGGTAAATGCTAGAAAGACAGTTTCTTTCATGGGAGCTTCTAGGACCAGAAGGCATGGTCTCAGAAAAGGGACATCCATTTAAAACTGAGATGAAAAAGAACTGCTCTCAAAGGAATTTGAGTTTTACAGATTCCTCAGCTGAGAAAACTGAGGAGGCTGGATATAGAGTTATCAAGTCACATGGCACAAAAATAGGCCCTTTGGCCCACAATGTCCATGCCAAACCTTGAGCATCCATCAGTACCATTTACCCTTGGTCTGCAGCCTTCAATGCATTGGCAATTCAGGTGCTTGTCTGGATATTCCTTCAAAATTGTGAGAGGACCTCCCTCCATCCCAACTCAGCCAGTGTGTTCCTGATTCCAACCCACCCTGAGAAGGTTCTTCCTTAGATCTCGTCCATAGCTCTTATCCCTCACTCTAAACGTATGTCCTCTCCATCTGTACTATGGAGAAATCTTTCATACTACCAACTCTATTTATGCCTGTCATGATTTTATATTCCCCCTTGGGCTCCTCCACTCCAAGGAAAATAAACCCAGCCTATCCAGTCTCTTTCCATAACTAAAACACCGTCAAAGCTGAGTTGGATTTTCAGTCAGGAAGGGAATGAATGATGATGGGAAGGGCGTGGGAAAGGGGACAGCAAAGTTAGGTCAGACGTGAATGGCAGAGCAGGTTTAAGGGGCCTACACCAAGACATTTGTAACAATGTGAAGGGAGCAGTCGGTTGTATGCCATAATTGTTAAGGCGGTGTTGACCAATACTGCGCATGTTACCCAACCTTCTTTGACTTAACACTCTTCCCTCTTCCATTTATCTATCACCCCTCCTCACCTCGATACATCCATCACCTGCCAGCTCTTGCTCCACCCCTTCCCTTCACCTTTTTTATACTGGTTATCTCCCTTCTCCCTTTCAGTCTAGCTGAATGCTCTTGATCTGAAATATTAGACTGTTCATTTCCTTCCACAGATGCTGCCTGACCTGTTGTGTTCCTGCAGCATCTTGTTTGTTGTTCCAGATTCCAACATCAGTGGTCTCTTCTGTGTCCATTGCAGAGAATGCAATGCATCCTTGAAAATGAAGCAAGTATTTATGTTATGTTTTTTGACTATTTTGCGGGATAAAGTTATCTTGAAAACGTAGTTATGTTATGTGTCTACTTGATACTCAGTTGAAAGTGAATTTCAGGAGAGGAAAGATATAGGCATTCAACCTCATTTCTCCATCCAGGATGGGTTTTTATCCCAGTGTTTATTAACTACAGGGAGGGGAGGATGATTTTTTTCCCTTTCGTCACTTTACCAGGAAGGATCATAGCAATCTTTAAATAATGTAAGCTGCAATTCACAGACAAATTAAAACAGATGATACTAGCACCAAAACTAAAAAAAAGCCATTACAGCTATACAGCTGAAGCTGTAATGGATTACCCTGAAGGATAAATCGAAAGGAAAGGTGCAAAATACACTGACAAATACCAATTAGTTCAGCATATAAGTGCACACTGATGTTTTCTTAGCTTCAGAGAATGATTAACAACTAGAGATCAAAGAGATTAATGGCGATATTATGTCAAAGTGGAGTCGTGAAGTCAATCCAAATTCTGACTAAATTCAAGAAGAAAAATCATTAGTATAAAAGAAACAGGCTGATTAGCAAATGAAACAGCACTTTTGAGAAGGCTTTGACACATCATTAAAATGTATTTGAGATAAGGTGCTGCCTGATTATGTATGGAAGAAGACTTATTTTAATTATTTTCTATCCTTGTTTTCAACCAGTAACCTACAGTACAAAAGCATGATAAATCTCCTAATGTGTATGAGAAATGCCAAGCATTACCCCATTGTTTCTCTCTAATAAGAGTTGGCTTCTCAATTTACAGATCTGATAAATGAAGATTCCACTTAGCAGCAACTCTGAACCAGCCTGCTTTGTTTCTCAGTGCAAGATGCTTGTTAAATGTAAACTGCTCTACTGATGATTGGTACACCTTGATCCAAGAAAAAAATTATTTTGTTTTATAGCGTCTCCCTTTCTCTGTACCCATTAATAACCTTTAATAAGCCACGGTCAAAAAGCAAAGGCCTTAGCATCTGAATGATTCATTTAGAGAAGGTGAAATTAAAATTATTGTAGAGGAACTTCTAGAATTAGCCATTAAATTAAGCCCTGCCTGCCCTTTCAAGTGGTGTAAATGATTCTACTGTACCATTTCTGGAGGGACATGCTGGTTGTTTCAGAAGAAATTGCTTCCCTGATGCTCCAACTATTACCTCTTGTTAATCTTAGAGAAGTCTCACAATTATTTCGCAAGGCTTTGCACTAGTTCTTTTTAAATAAAAGTGACATTTATGTTGCATCTACCACTTCACAACTCCAGCAACTTGGATTCAATCTTTGCCTCTGGTGGTGTCTGTGTGAAGTTTGTATGTTCTCTCTGTGACCGCATAGGGTTCCTCTGGGTCCTCCGCTTTCCTTTCACATCCCAAATGTGTACAGTCAGGAGGTTAATTGGCCACTGTAAATTGCCCCAGGAGTATGGTAGAATCTGAAGGATGTAAATGGGAATGTAGGGAGGATAAAATTCGATTGGTGTTCCTGTGAATTGCCGCTTGATGGTCAGCATAGATTTGGTGGGCTGAGGGACCTGTTTCTGTGCTGTATGACTCTATGACTTGATATAATTGGTGACTGGGAGAGTCTACTTTGAAATGTCTGATCAATATTTATCCATCTTTTAATGCCTTCACAAATAAACTGTCAATTATCTACATGGTTGCTGCAATTGACAATATAACAGCAGTGACAACCTCAGAAGTAATTGATTGCAAATGACCTTGAGGCTTTCCAGGTTTGTGGAAAGCAGAGATACAAATAACCTTCTTCACTGAGAAAAAGTAATGCAGTGAGTGGGATAAATATTTTTTATGGGTGTACATATGCAATGGGCAACAGCATATGTTTCAGAAACATGAGCAAATCCTGTAAAGGGAGCTTGGCACTTTAAATTTAAAATTAGAGAATTCTAACTCAGTAATGGTATCTCTGAGATGCTGAATTGTAAAAATCCATTAAGTTTGCTTATGTCCTTCAGAGAAGGAAATCCACTCTGCTTACTCACTTTGTTTTTCATGTGACTCCAGACTCAGCAGCTCTGTTGTCTGTCCAGTTCTGAGGCAATTAAACATGGATAATAAATGCCACCATTGGCAGCAATGTCCATGTCTACTTCCAAATCCCCTTACGATTCTCTGAACTCATTTGCATCTGCACTTCCAAACATTACATTGACTAGAACATACATGCATTTACCAATTTTCTTAATTATATCTTCACTCTTACCTTTTCTGCCCTGTTCCTCATGAAAAACCTTCACTTTTTCTTACATCCTAGCTTTCCTTCTGGTGTGCTCCCTATCGCTGTTCCCTAAGGACAGAGGACACAGACACACACCAGATGGCTCGCCATCCTTCTGTCCTATGGTCATTTATCAACTAAATCTCTGCTGCTAGCAGCAATTCCCATTTATCCATTGCCCTGTGCTTGCTGACCCACAAGAGTCAGGCAGCATTCTTAATTTTGAAATTCCTGAAGTAGCTTTCAAACTCCTTCAGGATCTCATTCCTCCCTACCCTGTGACCTCTTCCGGTCTTATAATTCCATCCAATTCTAGCTTCTTCGTTACCATCTAGTTTAAACACTCCATCTTCAGTGACAATGTTACTGTTACAAAGAACTTGAGCTCTGAAATTCCCTCCCAAACCTTGCATCTTTCTGCCTCCTTTTCTTCATTTAAGGCCTTCAGTAAAACCTTCCTCTTTGTCCATGCTTTTGGTCAGGAGCCCTAATACTCTTGTGTTTCATTATAAACCTGTGAAATCACTTTGGGATGGATTTGTTATATTAAAAGTGCTGCATAAATGCTCCCAAAACACAATGCTACGTGTGCAGGAAATTTAATGAACCTGAAACTTTGACTCTTTCTCTCTCCACAGTTGCTGCTTGACATGTGAGTATTTTCAGCATATTCCGTTTTACTTCTGTAAGGTTTTAGATATTTCATTTGCAGAAGGTAATATGCCAGCTACTTTTGTTCCAGAAGTATTTTGAATAATACTTTTGGATTACCTTCTTTCTTTTATTGACAAGTTGGTTATTTCTATTTACCTTTTGTAACTCTCAATTTGATTTTACTGGGGATATTCAAGAAGGAGTTGAATACTTTTCCTTAGGATAAGGGGGATCAAGGGATATAGGGAGAAATCAGGAATAGATTCCTGAATCTGGATGAGCAGTAAAGATATTATGGATTGGTGAAATAGGCTTGATGAGTCAAATGGCTTACTCCTGCTCCTATTCTCTGTTTCTATATTTTCCATTCATTGTCCTTTGATCTGAACATTCCTTCCATCATCTGTTTGATAGTTTGCTGTTTTACTTTAAGCCAATCCACAGAGTGATGGCAAGAGTGTTTTGCAGGGGGAACTGTGTGCAGATGTAAGATTCTCAAAATATCATAGACTCATGCATTCATCTTAAAAATAACATTAACCTTTAAAAGATTAATTATGAATGTGTTATATGATAAGATGACAGAACTGGCACAGTATCAAATACATCTGATATAATGACTTCAAGATATTTTAAATTTGTCCAATTAAACAGCTAACACAGTGGTTAAAAATATTAATTTCAGTACCTCCGGGCTTTTGGATAAGAGGTAACACATACTACATGGAAGGAGGAATTTGATGTGAGAAGTGCAGACAAATGAACAGAAAATCCTTGGTATTTGGCGTTGTCTGAGTTTAATTTTGGCTTAAAGTGGGTTGTGATATGCCTCCATTAACCATCACTGGATCCATATTTAGCTAAAAGATTATGCAGACACTATTGATGGATTATTTTCTATCTGGTGCACATGGACTGGAAACATTTATTCCCACCTCCTGGCCTCCAGGCTCAACTATTCCCCTTCCTATCTGCTTAAAAGACTGCATGGCTCCTTAGGTTTATACTAACCTATTTAGTTGTCCTCATCTTCTTCTTAGGAAGAAACTAACAATTGCATCTGAAAATGGATCACCATTGACAACCAAGAAATATAGATTCTACTTTCCTCTGAGAATCATACTATTGAAGTGTAGTGCTTATAAAAGCAACACATTAACATTTTTGAAACTCTTCTTCTCTATTTCAATAATGGCAAAAATTATAATTTGTCAGTAATATCCTTAATGTAGTGGTAGATGCCTTTTTAAAAGGTTTAGACTATTCCTCCAAATCCAATTAATATATGATACTCCCATCTGACATTAGTAGTATATGACTGTATTATCAACAAGATATAATAGAGCAATGATTAAATGACATCCCAAGTAATTCTATCAACCCATGCTTGCCAAAACAGTACTAGTATTGCTCTTCTTCAATATATTATGTGATTTTATATAGCACAAAAATAGATCAAAATTTGGTTCATCCTCTGCTTCCAGTGGAGATAAAGAAGTGGGTAGCTGTTTCCTCACATTACATATTTAGTTTCCTTTATTGAGTACAGCACAAAACAAAATGTCAAGTGGAAAAGAAACATTGAAGCACTAGGCACATGACAGGAATTCTCTGCAGAGCATTCTTTCCAAAGGTACTGCCGCAAGAAAATGTAAAGGTGAAGTGTTGCATCAATGCACTGTTGAGATCTAAACTCAGTGACCTGTTATATCCCACAGTTGAAAAGTTTGCACCTCATTTCCCTACCCATTGTTCTTCCATGTTGCGGAACATTTGCACAGTCCAGTTTCAACTGGGAAGAAAGCAAGAGAAACAAAGGACTGCATATGTTGGAATCTAGATGAAAAAACAACAAGATGCTGGAGGAACACAGCAGGTTGAGCAGCGGCTGTGGAGAAAAACAGATGGTCAACATTTCGGGTCAGGGCCCTTCTTCACAATGCCTGAAGAAGGATCCTGACTCTAAACGTTGACTGCCTGCATTTTTCCACAGATGCTACCTAACCTGCTGAGTTCCTCCAGCACCTTTTTGTTTTTTCAAGAAAGCTTTAAATGTGCTTCTTCTCTGACTGTCAGCACGAGCTTTGGAGTTAACTCTTGAAAGTGTGCAGAACAACCCCAACACAACCTCAAATAATTTGATTTGAAATTTAGCAGTTCCCATTCAAAGTGGTAGAAGTTGGTTCCAAGGCTTAGACATTTTAGCTGCACACTTCTAATTCATGTTATTACTTTGATTCAATGCAATGCCTTGGGCTATCATTTCAGATATGTACACTGGTAGCCTACTGCTAATTGACTTTGCAGACATCCATTCTGCATTGCCTCTTTCTGTCCTCCAGAAAATCAGGGAGACATTTTTTGGTTGAGACATCTAACTGTTTCGATGGTAAGTGTAATGCTCAGAATACCCTTCTGAATAGCTCAATTAAATCCTTTGCCCTGCCCTAAGGAGTACAAGGGTAACACCCAGCAGCTCAGGTTTAACAACATATATCTGATATCACTCTGTACCCTTCCCAATTTCTTGGAGTATCGGTGGTAGTTCAATGGTCAGGGTTTGGGGAGGGGTTTTCATCTTAATTGAACATCCCCTGAAACTGGAAGGGTGGATCACAATTAGCCTGTATGTGTTTATTAAATAGCAGACAGAACACCAATTTCACCATGCCTGCTTATTGTAGAGTTTTCAGTGGACAGTCAGCATTAACTGCACTGTTTATTAGCTTATCACCTCACAGGGCCAAATATTGTAAGTGGTTGGCACTGGTTAAATCCAGTCTGTACCTTTTAAAGGGGAAGATCATTAGTCCATGGTCTGCAGACATGGCCAGCTCTTTTGCAACTGGAGCTGACCCTTCAAGAATGGATTGGTTTCTGGGTGCTACTTTGGAGGCCTTGGTACAAGAGGCAGAGAAGGAGAGCTCCTGCTTTTCTCAGGGTCAGAATGCACTTTCGACACACTCTGAAGAGGAAGTGGAGATGAAGATTGTGTGAGATAATACCAGGAATCAATGCCAAGATGCCACACCACAAGAAATTTAATAACCTTACACAAAGAGTAAAGGTTAGTGAATGTGTATCCCACCAACTGTTCAATCAGCATCAAGCACTACTCAACATACTGCAGCATCATCTGTGACCTGGCAACAAGTTCTGTCAGAATGTGCTCCAAACATTGATGTGTTCCAACTTAACCTGATACTCTTAGCACTGTCCTATAGCTTGCACACATGACAAGCTATTCAGTCACAATAACCGCAGCATCCAGATGTATTGCAAGGATCACCTCAATCTAAAGGAGGAGGAAGTACTTGCCATCATTGGAGCATTGCCAGTAATGAGTTTGAAATTGAAGGTGACTGTGCCCTATCACCTAAACCTTCTTTTCAGTTCTTATTTCCAACATAAATCATCAATCAACCAGTTATAATTGGTGCAAACAGTACCTGTTGAAGCCACTAACAAGAGACAACCAAATACTCTTAGCTCTCTTGGGATAGACAGGGTCAGTGATCCTCTTCCCACCCTGCCCTCACATTCAATCTCTCCCCTTATGCACTCTTTGGGTCAAACTGCAAAATTTGCCAATATCTCTACTTCCAGTCTAAAAGGATCCAGATCATAAAAGCTTTTGCTGACCATGACAGTGACAGACACTGGCACTCTAGACCAAGTCTACTGCTGTGTCCGAGTCTGTAACATCTTAGGGCTGGGGTATCCCGGCTGAAGCACTGCTGAATGTCCTCAAAATAAAATGTTCCCTGGACAGCCTGAGTGAATAAACCTCCTTGCTGCTTTCAGCAGTTTGTCCTGCTCTATGTGCCTCTTGCTTATTCTTCCAATTATTCTGATTCTGGGATCAATGGGATTGTGCAACAGTCAATACAAATTCTTCAGGATATGACACAATTCACCTTTAGTACTCAACATCTGTCTTGAGCATATTCAGTGCCTGAGCATCTACAGACCTATAGAGTAAAGCATGACAGAAATACACCCCCTTTCAGTGAAGAACACTGGAAATTACCAAACAATTGTAAAATCATTGCACAGTTTGCATAAAGCAATCATTATCGATCTCACAAAGATTTCAGTTAAAAAAGAATATGCTGGAAAACTCAGCATGTCAAACAGCATCTGCATAGAGGAAGACAGATTTAATGTTGCAGGCGATGATCTTATTGATGGCAAGTATATGATGATCCTTTAAATAGTACTAATGGGAATTCATGGTGGCGAGGTGGTTCATCATGTTGATGAACACTTGTTCACCTGAACAAATCAGCCTCAGCTGAAGTGTGTGTTGTGAGAAATGACCCCTGCTGGTCGGAGTACAGCATTGCTTCTCAGATCAGAAGCGATACTTCTGTCAATCAAAGTGCAGCTCCATCCACCCACCCCCTCAGGTGTGAGACCCTGGATTCGTCTGACCAGTACCCTTTGTCATTGAACCTGCCTGACCACTCTGGCAGGAACATTTATCTTTGATGCTCACATGATTGGTTCAGTCAAATCATAATGGGGAGGCTCCACCTCACCTCTCAGCACCATAAAAAGGGCTGAGAAGCTTACCTCACCCTCTTTAATGACCCCAGGAGTAGTGAGTCAATGTTGCAGAGATCACTGGTAAGAGTGCATCACCACATGGTCAGGGAGCGTTCCACTCAGACTCCGGGCAGTCTTAGAGTCAATGCTGGGGTAGCCAGGCATTGAGGTGTTATATCCTGAAGTTGTACATTGTTATTGTGCACTTGTTTGTATCAGTGTGTGAGTGTATGTTACCTAGTTGCGAATCCCCTCTCATGCTCGTGGTATCTTGTGTGTGAGTGAAGTGCATGGCTGTTCCCATCCATTCTGTTCCTGCATTTGCCTGTGTGATTAAACTAGTTTTTGTCTACAAAGCTCATGTCCAGAATTCTCTATCCTTAAGGTAGGAAAGAACCATTTCACACAACACACGCCCAATGACAAAATATGCACAATAAAAAGGTTTTAGAATAAGGTTGCAAGAGATTACAGAGATGGAGGGCTCTGAATAAATTTGAGCAGATGCTTGAGATTTGTAACAATAAGAGATCAAAATGGTAACAGAAAGCAATTTAACAGTATATTGTCATTATTGCATGAGAGAATTAATAATTTTATAGACATGCAGCAGGATAAATAGTTCACTCTAATTACAATCTGTAACACTTTAATTTCACCACAAAAGTAATAGTCTGTGAAGTATGTCTTTTTGCACTTCAATGAGATTAAACTAGTATGCATCAGATTTACATAAAAAGTATTTAATTGCTGGCAACCCCAATGCAAGATTTGACAGCAACATGGTAAATAATATTTAAGATTCCAAAATGAGCAGGAATAATCACAAGTTTCCTTGGCAATAAAAGAATGGTGCATCTGTTATTTAAAAAGCAAGCCACTTATTTCTTCAAACGCTAAAAAAAGTTGACCATAAAGAAAACACTTAACAATATTAAATGTGTGAATGATCCCAAATTCTATCTGTAGCCCAAACCAAAGTTGTTTCACCTCTGCACCCAATAGATTTGCATTAGTCACCCACAAAGCCAGCATAAAATGCAGTGTGTAGTGCATTTAAGGTTTAAGATTTAAACATTCTCATTGCAGGAGTTGTGCAGATAGCCTCAAACGTTTGCCTTATGCAAGGAATTCTACTGCAGAGCCACAGGTCAGATGTTCTTTATGGCTCACCTCATCTCTGAAGTACATGCCTGTGCATTCTCATGTGGCAGTCAGAGGCGTTCTGCAAGTCAGAAGTCAATGTGTCCAGTTCGTGCCGTGCTGGTGGACTTGGCACCAAAGCAGGTGGGGAGGGGCATAAATATACTGAGCCAAGTTGTCAGGTGCATTTTGCACTCAGACTCCTAGCTTTATCCTGGGCAATCTCATTTGAATTCAACCACCAACCCCAACATGCAAATAAAAACTTCAAGAATAAAGAATTATCTCTAGCAAGATGCAAGTAATTTTGTTTTCATTACTTCACACTCATCATTTTTAAAAGGGTTTATGTAAACAAGAACAAAGATGCTTGACAACAGCAAACTTTCAAAAGACCATTAGGGTG
>JARFYF010000104.1:46915177-46932361 GCA_030265395.1 Rhina ancylostomus
AGCAAAAGCAGTTCTCCAAGCTTTACCACCTCAATTGTGAAAAGTCAACTCTACCTAAGTAAATCAAACCAAACAAAATTCGATTAGATACTCTATGTTGTGATTTCATGAGCTGACCTAACAAACATTTATTTCTTTCAATAGTTGTTAGAACTCTTATTGTTTTTCCCCATGGTTATGGTGTTTAGCTTATCAAAAGTTCCTTTAAAAAAATATGCAATTAGACTAATGAGACAAAACAGTATCAGATGTTTATTGCATGTTGTATAACCAATTGCTACATTTTATCAACAAACTGAACTACATAATAAAGGTAATATACAAAGTTTGCAGATAAAAACAGTTTGTTAATTTGAATAGGAAGTTTGATGAAGGAAATGAAATTACTTAAATGGAATTAATCTAATGCAATACAATTTGAACAGTACATCAAATCACAAAACTGAATGGTGTCCCTACTGATTAAAAACATAAAATAATGAATCTTTGAGATTATATAACTGATCCCAAAGATTACACTGTCATCACAAACTCTTTTTTTTGCTTATGTAGCTAAGGCTTCCTCTTGTCATTTACATACTACGGCATATACAGCAGTGTAAAAATAATGCAACCTTGCAGCAGCCTCTATGCTCTTATCCTGTAATCTAGATGCATCAAAGCATTGACATCACAATGTATGGACCATTATCTAATTAAATCAACACAAGGTTTAAAGCTGCATGGATCCAAATGACTTGGAAATAGAGACAAGAAAGATGTGAAGATTGCCAGTAACACAAGAATCAGAGCATTAGGATACAAAACGAATGACAAAAGATAGATAACACAGGAAGACGGAGATCAGATAGTGAATGGGGTAGATAGTTTACTGTAGGAAAAGCCCAAACAGGAAGGGGCACAATTTCTTTTTCAACACTTGGGCCTAAATTATTAACTGGATAGAACACCTTGGAAAATGTAGTTCACAAACTGCGATATAACCCATCTTATTTTCTGTTTACTATAAACAAAAGTTTTGTGGGGCTGCTTACGTACTACTAACCACCTATTTTTTTTCCTGTGCATTATACAGATGATGCTTTATACCCAAGTATAAAGAAGAAAATTTATTATTTCACAAAGTAAAGGGAAACACAAAAGCAGATTTTTAAATACATGTGAAAAGCTGTAACAGGCAATTGTAATTCTGGTTGCCAGCAAGAAGTAGGTAATTTAACATAAAAGGTTGAACTAATGTTGACAACGACTAGTGCATCTGTTGGAATAACGTATACAGCCATAAATACCATATTAATGATAAGATATTGACCATGGAAAGGGAGAACAAAGTTTACAGACTATATGAACCAGATTAGTTATAATTCCAAAATTGTCACCTTCTCCTGGAGAGACCAATTAGGGATTTTTAAAATCTTTCAAACTTTCAAAGTGATGATTGGTTAAAAACTAGTTTTTAACAAACCTTGAAAATTACTTATTTCATAAAGTGAATTTTGAAACAGGCAATATCACTTAAATGGAAATAACAGTTGCATTTAATTAAAAAAAACACAAAGGTAATAGAATTGGTATTAGAAGCAAGCACTAAGAAAAGCAAAATGTTGCAATGTCTCATGTCTTCCTATAATCTGTGTGATACCATTTTAAGTTGTTCATGGCAGTACTGTATAATCCAAATGGTAAAACTTTGCAGCTACATAAATGAATCCAAATTACAAATGTGCTCTGGAGCAGTAAAATGTAGTGTCAATAAAAATTTAAATTCAACATTCTACAAAGATAGATAAAATACTGAAATAACCAAAATAATTTGCTATCTTCCCTGTCTACTCCCTTTATACAAGAGCTCTCTGTTCTATTTTCACTTTGCCTTAATATTCCACAACACACTACCCATTTTATACCAGACCTATGCCAATGGGTAATTCCAGTCTACATTCCCAGTTAGAAGAAATATTTCGCTCCATGAATCCAAAGATTTCTTTCAATTATTCACAAGAAACTGCCCAATTTGCAATCACCTATTCATTGGAAAAAGTCCAATAAGATAATATTTGTGTGATTTTTACTCCACAAGGGCTGTGAAGGTTGTTACACAAGGAGTAGAAGTTTTCATTAGAATTTGATTGCAATATTTAAAAACATTCTTTCAAGTGTGACTTTCTGAAAGAATGAATTCCCTATTTTCCCATGTCCAGAGGTCATACATAGAAGGTGGTTCTGATTTTCTCCCAGGGTTCTGCTAACTGGACAATGACAAGAAACATTACTGTTTTCCACTCTCCTCTATGGGATCCTATTGCTTTTCACTACCAAAGCAGTAGGAAGTTCATACATCTGATCCCTGGTCTTTGCTCATTGGTGAATCTGAATGAAATAAAATAAGAAGCCTTAAAACTTGCCTGTGTCCTTGGCCTTGGAAATAATGTGGATGAAAAAAAATCCAGTGATACTATTTGAAATCCATACAGCTTTTCTAAAAAATTTTGATGAAGTATATATTCCAGGAGAAAAGCAAGTGAAGCTTCAATGAGATACCGCATATTTTAATAAATGGTAGCAGTACTTTACCAATATGTAACTTTGATCCATCGGACCAAACTCTGACATACATAATAGCTTCAGCTCTTTTCATGGTGATTTGTCATCCACTTTGCAAATACCTATGAGACGTTTGGCAATTTGCTGTAGACTTCTTCCTTTCAGCTAACGTTCTCAAGTACTGCTACACTATCTAGACTTAGTAACAGCTCACTGACGGTGGCTTTAAACAAATCTCAAAGATTCAGACAGAAAAATACATTCTTTTGAATTTTGCCCTCTCTCTATTTCACAATCACTCCAAATGTACCAGTTTAAGGAATATAATTTAAGTAATATTACATCCTTGAAACAGTGAAATAATAAGCCCACCTTATGTGAGTATACATGGAAGCACTTTTTTGTTTAAAAAAAGAGCATCCTGCTGATTTGGGACATTACTGAACTGTGCTAATGACCTCAGGAGAGTTAAAAGTATTCTGTTAAAGTAAGATACATTACTTATTATCTTAAGATAGCAGAGTGCCAATAACGTTGATATACCACACCAGATGCAACTTCATACTTTATGGTGTTACCAGAGCTCTATATATCACTTCACAAAGAAATCTAAAACATGAGGCTATCTAAACATAATTCCCAAACATAAAAACACCCTGCTATTGTACACCATGAAGAAAACCAACTCTATTAAAGAAAAACACATTTTCACCAAAAACTCATATCTTATGCTTGAATTTTGAAAGAAAATGACCCTGCATATCTCTTAAATTTAAAGAAATGAGTTTGTGATGAATTTCATCTTACCAGATTTTTTCTCTGAAACTGACTCCAAGAAGTTAACTCATCATTAGCTTATATTTATTGGCTGCAAGCATGACTACATTGAAGTGGAAATGGCACTGCCTACATCTCTCCCTTCATGGTTGCTTTCAAACCAGACTCTGTAGCTTCCTTTACTAACATAGTATTTCACATTTGTCTACAAAATGTTAATACAAACATAATTTAATCATAACCAAATGGCAGTAAACTTTACAATGTAGTTTCTAAATCTATAGAGTGTGCATGCACAAAGACATACTAATTATAAAAGTTAATAAAAACTAGAAAATCAACTCGGAGGTCACAACCTGCATGATGCCATAGTTGACAAAAAGAGTTCTATATGTAACAATTAATTACTTTCAGTAACTTCAACAAATAGTCCTATTTGCTTCTTTTAATTAAACCTTTAGCTTTTTGCTGAAAAGCATTTAGTGTGTAGTCTGTTTTTCCATTAGCATCAAGCTTGCTTTAACCTTGAATGATGTAGAACTGTAAGTCTGTATAATTGGAACGTACTCCAAAACAACAGCTCTACCTTCTTCACAGAATTACAGCAAACTCTATAAAGTTTAAAAAGCTAAAGGAACTTGGGATTCCAGATAACGTGGAGATCAGTGAACCTCATTCTCTGGTGTTTTAAGGTCCATCACTAAAACAAGAAAATACAATTTGAAGTTAGTTATTGATGTATGTTAATGAAATCAAAAGTAAAACTGATTTATGTCAAGATTCTTTTAATTATTGGTAATTTCTAAGGGTGGAATAAAACCCCAGTGATCTAATATGTTAGATAAAACAATTATCTTAACATGATTAATATTGTCCTCAGGAAAATTCATATTGACAGACACAGAACAAAGTGAAATAGAATGAAAGAGTTAACCAAATGCAATTTTTAATTGTAGGAAAGCAGGTAGAATTACAAGGTGGCAAAAGGCTTATTCATGATCAACTAATATTTGCAACACTGTAAATGTCAATCTAACCATAGTGCTAAATGTTATTGTTATGGTGTGGTTATCAAATGTTCTCAAGTGCAGGATGAGCTAGATGAGCCACTGTTGAGAGAAAAGTTCTTTTGGGATCTTGAAGGTAAAAGGTATCTGGACATACAGTCTTTCTACTTTAAAAGGATTTTTATTTACAAAGACAGACGCAGGAACAGGATGGAAAGGGACAAATGCACACTCTCAAGCAGAAGATCACAAATGTGAAGGGAATCGCAACCGGGTGAGGTGCACACCCACACAAACTCGTTACAAATGATCAGGGAATAAACAATACAATGTTTGAACACCCTGATATTTTGGACAAACGTCAGCTGTTTGGTCTCGGGAGTCCTTAACTAACTGCCTTGAAGTAGTGAACAGCTTACCTCATCATCCTTGGAGACAGAGGGTGAGAGAACCAAAATGGAGCTCTTTAATACTGCTGGGGGTTGGGTGGTCCAGCAAAGAAAAAGGTGTTTTAACCAAGCCAATGGTAGGTGTGCCCAGAAACAAGGGTGCTCACGCAGACCAATCCGAGTGGACCAGCCAGGACAAAGGTGTTTACCTAATGGGGTGGAGTCAAACCCTGATTGACAGTGGTGTCGCTATTGGCCATGTGGTCAATGGTGTCATCCCAGCCAGAAGGGTCAGTGTTGTCATGGTCACATGACAGCCATGACCTTTTACACTACAGCCAAACAGCTTTCCTCAAAACTAACTTTTAAGGTAACATCAAAACCTTGTTTTTGTACTTTTTTTTGCAACAATACATCATGACACAAAACAAAATCAGAACTGAAAACATTCATTTAGATCCTGGCTATTAACTGAGAATGAGAGAGAGTTAAGAGT
This sequence comes from Rhina ancylostomus, assembly GCA_030265395.1. Taxonomy (NCBI): domain Eukaryota; kingdom Metazoa; phylum Chordata; class Chondrichthyes; order Rhinopristiformes; family Rhinidae; genus Rhina; species Rhina ancylostomus. Next base: position 46,920,391 of record JARFYF010000104.1, read on the forward strand.
CATGTTAAATAAGTTCATGGTAAGATGAATTTTTACAAAAATTATATAATCTAGCACATTTTTCACTATGTTATTCTGTCAACAGTTGCACCTCCACATTTAAGACTATTGTGCAGATTATTTTTGTTTTAGTACTTCATTACTTAGAAAGAATTTCTCTCCTGTAATGGACATTTAAATATTATATGATTAGTAATGGCAGAAGTATTATACCTTATACTGAACAAAGATGTTATTTCAGATACCCTATACAGTATTCCCAATAGGAATGTGGTAATTATTAAATTTAAAATTTACAGAGATCTCATATGTTCTCTCAAAGTGATACAAAAGAGTTTATGGGGATTGACATTTCCCTTGGGCTTATCTGCTGCAGCACTGAACTCTGAAGAAGGTGTTGCGTAGTTTTAGGAGGATCAAAAATAGGTAAGAACTTCCTTTGTAAATTTCTCATTCGTGATGCTAGGAAGTGAGTTAGCAGAAAGTGGAAACATATTAACAGTGCCTAAAACTAAAAGCAGAATGGAATTTAACATTTAAAAAAAAGCTTTGTTAAATAAAATGTTAAAAAAATAACTCTTGCATGGTTGGCACACATCCAAATTGTACAAACATGTGCAACAACCAACATGATTTACTTTTCATGCCTTCATATATTTACCTGTTGTCTAGACTGCTGACTATCTCTTGCACCTTCTTCACAAGCTTTTCATTCTGCTGAGGGTCATTGTCTATGATACTATGCAGTTTTGTCATATAGGAATCAACCGTGTCAACTGTCACACTTTCTCCGCTTCCTGAGGAGTGAGAGCAGAACAAGTTATGCCCTGCTGTATTTTAATAGAAAAGCAAACAATTCCCACTTTAGTTTCCTGAAAAACCATATATATTTGATATAGCTGTATCTATACATTTGTCTCAGCCATTTTCCAGCCTTCCTGTATATGCATCTTTTCTCATCAGTAACATTTCAGCATATAACAATTGGTTTAAAAATTAAGTTGATGATCACATTTTGTAAAAACCAAAGCACTCATAAGATTATAATAGCAGCATTTGACAAATGCTTAATGTACAATGCATTTGCTGAAAATTAATTGTGATGTATGTACACTGACGATATGTCTTTAATAGATTCTGTTTATTCACTGTAATCTATCTGATCAAGGGAAACCAAATTCAAATTAGAGTTATGGGCAAAATATGATCCATATGCCTGAAATATATAAAACAGGGCAGAGATGTACAAGTGTTTAGTGGTACTAGTCTTCAGACAGGTGGCCATCTCACAGGACATCCAGTTCTGGTTAATCAAGTGATCTAATAACTGTTTTACATGCTTGGTCATTTGTGGCAGTTAACATGTTCAAGTTCCAAAAGACATTCACTACACAAGCTTTGTAAGAGAAATAAAACAGAAAATGCTGGATATCTGTGGAGAGAAAACGAGTTAAAAATTCAGTTTGATGACCATTCATCAGAAGAAAGAAAATTTAATACTCTAACAGGTTTCAGTGAAGGGGGAGGAATGGAATCAAAGAGAATGTTTGTGATAGGGTGGGGACCAAGAAAGACTGATTGACACAAGTGATGATGCTGTGGCTGAAAGACAGTGATGAATTTGTTATTCTTGTTATTCACAAGTGATCTACCTGAAGATACAAGTAAGAGATCAGACATAGAGAATGCAAACAGGCTCTTCAGCCCATCAAGTACCCATTTGCCCCAATCCTACACTAATCACATTTTATTCACTACCCTCTCCCACATTTCCATCAATTTCCCCCAGATTCCACCACTCACCTCGCATGTATCAAAACCAGCATCATGAGGTACAGTCAACCATCAGTGGCAGCAGAAATGTACAACCTCATGTTCAAGGATATCCCTTCCTTTACCATTACTATCAAGCCAGGGGATCAACCCTGATTCAAAGAGTGTAAAGGATAAAACAAAAAATTGCCGGAGGAACACAGTGAATCAGCCAGCATCTGTGGAGGGAAATGGACAGTCGACATTTCGGGTCGAGGCCCTTCATTTAAAAACATCCCCATCTTCAATATGATGGGGCCCAGAACATGAGAGCTCAACACAAGACTGAAGCATTTACAACCAGGCTCAGCCAGAAGTGTTGAATAGATGATCATTATCTTCCTTGGATTCCCACCAGAAAACCAGTCTCCAGCCAATTCCATTCACTCCACACGATATCAAGAAATGGCTGAGGGCACTGGATACAGCAAAATCTATAGGAACAGAAACACTCCAGCTGTGGAATTGAAGACCTATCTTTCAGAATTAGCTGCACTTCTAGCCAAACATTTCCAATACAGCTATAACAATGGCATCCACCTGAAAATTGCCCAAGTTGTAGCCAAGTACTCTTGATAATACTATTGAATGTCACTGCCATGTCTAAGTACCACCAGCAATATCCTGAGTCAACATTGATCAAAAACACAACTGAACCAACCACATGGCAAATGATCACCTCCTGACATCCCAAAGCACTTCCACCATCTACAAGGCACAAGTCAGGAGTATGATAAAATACCCTCTTGACGAGGTGAGTGTACCATACACCATATAGGACAAAGCAGCCTGCTTGATTGACACCCTTTCATCACTGACACACATTAGTTCCAGTGCATACTAACTACACAATGCCATGTAGGTACATGCTCAGACTACTCAAAGCCCTTTTGAAATCTGCCATCTCTTCTTCCAAGGACAAAGGCAGCACCTCAAAGTTACACACTACTTACTTAGAACTGTTCTTAAACATCATTGGGTAACTCCTTACCCAGCAGAATTGGGGGACTATCTTCATCTAAAGGACCACAGAAGTTAAAGAATGCAACTCATCACCACCTTCTCAAAGAAAATTAAGAATGAGCAATAAAAGTTGGCCTTCCTAGCATTGCCCAGATCCCAGAAATGAAAAAAAAAGCACTTGGAAACACTCTCATTTCCATTACACAAGCTACTTCTTCAAAAATTTCTGGACTTGTCAGATATGATCTGTCCTTTATCATTCCATATTCTCTGAGTAATTCAAACTTGTCCAAGTGCTGAGGCACTCTCTCACTAATGTTCAATTCTAGTACTCTCTTAAACTGAGGCATCCTGGTTACTCAGTATCTATATTCTTTCTTAAATAACTGGAAAGTGTGTCAACTTTAAAACACAGTTAATGCATCTGCAATATCATCACTTTTTCTTCCAAATACTCAATCTAAACCATCTTTGATTCTGGAGACTTGCATATCTAAACCCCCAACAAAGGGCCTTCAACCTGAAATGTTAGCTGTTTCTCTTTCCACAAATGCAGCCTGACCTGCTGAGGATTTCCAGCATTATCTTAAACCTCATTATTTGCATTACTTTTTTTAAATTAAAAAAAAACTTAAATTAAATGCACCAGGCCTCCCTTTGCATATAGGTTCCCTTATATAGGTGGTATTTTGCCCTCTTTCTTCAGTGTGAATACAGATATTTATTGCCTGAAGTCCTAAACCCTATGACTTTAGTGACCCATTCCCCTTCTTCACTCTGCCAAGTTACTTTTAAATTTCCATTGAGAACATAGATGTTTAGAAATTTCTTATTGCCATATTCTCTTTTTGGGCTTCTTTCTATTGTCTTTGTATGCTGTTGGAGTAAATCTGAAAAATGAAAAATGTACCAATCTCACCTCTAGATGTGTGATTTATCTTCAAACTCAGTAGGAATGTTATGAATAGGTCTTGATCCAAAACACAATATAAAATAAGATTAAATCTGGAGAATTAGGCAATTTGTTCATCAAGCTATTTTTAACATTAATGACAAAACAGAGAAACTGAAAAAGGAAAGCAACTCAGTGAAAAAAGATGGCTACGTTTTTGCTAGTTGAATTATTGAGGCACTAATTCAACTAAAATTGTCTCAGAAACTGCGCTGAATTTCTGACTCTTCAAATAATTAAACTATCATCTTTTCATTTCTAAAAAGGCCTATCGTAAAACCTGAAAATTGCTGGTGGAAAATTCTACCCAGGCAAATTCTGCACTGATCAAAAGAGAATTATTGTTAATTTCTTTCCTTCTTGCATCTTCCACTGGAGTTATTAAAAATTCACCACCTTATTTTAAGACTGCAAATAACAAACTAAGAGAATGAATAATTCTGTTTTAAGTTTTTCTCTGTCTATCCTCAGTTAGAAAGTATATCTACTAATTATGTTGCTTTCTTGAAACTGATGATGAAAATTACAATTTGAAAAGCCCTGAGAAATAATTAAACTAAATAAATGATCGGCCATAATTTTATTGAATGCTGGGATAGGCCTGAAGAGTCAATGGCCCACTCCTGTTCCCTTTTTCTTTATTTCAACTATTATCCTTGTAGATTTTTAATTTCAGGTAATGAATACAATTCTTAAAGACAGGTTTTCAAGTCACTAGAAGCACATCATCTGGAATTTAATGGAGATGATCATATCTCACAAAGGATCAGACTGCTTTCTAAGTCAACCGCATTATATTAAGAAATAGATCTGAATTGTTAAGAGCATCTCTCACTGAATGTGTGTGCAGCTGTTACTGACCTCTGCAAGAACTCCCTAACCCTAAGAAGTAAGATGCCCCATTTTTCAAACTCAAGTTCTTAAATCACAGCACTGCCAGCTTCAATATTTCCAAGTCTACAGAGTATTGGCAAGAAATTTGGCTTCTTGGCATTAGTTTAAAAGTATTGCAGAAATTAATGGGACCAAAAGATAGTCCCAATAACCTGCATTTCAATGGTCTGAAAGAGGTGGTAATGGAGATTGTGGATACAGTGATTGTCATCCTCCAAAACTGCATAGATTCTAGAATGGAAGGTAGCAAATGTAACCCCACTGTTCAAGAAAGGAATAAGAGAAAAAAAACTGCCTGACATCCACAGTGGGGAAAATACTAAATCCTATTAAGGGAGTGGTAACAAGGTACCTGTACAGCATTAATAGGACTGGGTAGAGTCAATGTGGATTAACTAGATGGTAATCATGTTTCAAAAATCTATTAAGAGTTTTTTGAGAAAGAGCAAACCATTGGATGTGTTGTGTATAGACTTTCAGAAAGACATTGATAAGGCACTGGAGAGAGCACATGTGATTTTTTTTGTCCATTAACCAATCCTCCATCCATGCCAGTATAGCTCTCTCACAGACTGAACTTGGTTAATGGACAAAAAAAAAGTGCAGGATTATGTGTCATTCTTGGGAAGGGAGGTTGTGACTACTGGAGTTCCCAAGGGAGTTGCTGCTGGGACAAAGCTGTTCACAACCTCTAAGGATTATGAAGAAATGCAGGAAGAGTTAATACGGAAGTGAAAGACAAGTCACAATTTATGGAATAGCTGAGCAGGCATGAAGAGCCAAGTATTCTCTCCTGCTTCTATTTCTTGTGTTCAATACAGGAAAATTGTCACTGCCACAGATTTGACTGCTACAAAATCAATTTTGCTCTGGTTTCATGTGCATCGAAAACTTGCTTTATTAATACATTCACTGCTCGTCTGACATTTACTCCCTGTTAAACCAAAATTTCTTTCACTAGGAACAATAAGATTGAAGACAACCAGCAAAATATTCTGCTGAGATCCTCATCGAGTCGAATGAAGGAGCCAAGACATCTGCTGATATCCCAGGTCTCAAGCTTGGAAATCTACTCACTTGAAGCCATGCCAGATTGCCTTGGCATAAATACAGTGAGTCCATTGCAATCAATGGCAGAAATCAGCTGCCTGGAGAAAGGCAAGGAATGATTTTTTATTTTATCTAATTAAATTAACTTAAATATTTTAATTGGTTTAAGTGTTTGTGCACATTTACTCATTTAATTAAAACTTTTCTTTAAAAAAATTGATTTTTTGGATATAAATTTTAACAAGCCCTGAGGAATTGCGAATACTTGAGAGTCACATACATTCAATTAAATTTCTGTCTGAAGGTAGTGATCTGGAACCTCACCACTGCCAATGGCATTCTTGTCACTGTAGCTGGATACTGGAGTGGGAAAAGTACCATGCTGACCTGAACCTGGCTGATGTGCTAGTAACCATGGTTCCAGCAGAAGACAGTGGCCCTTGATCAGGCTGGAAAAGACAGCATGGTCCAGGGCCCTGACAACCATCAACCTCATGGTTGTGGGAGATTTGCCCCCATTGTTTTTGGCTCCCACTAGAACTCGGGTTCCTTGCAACAAGACATCATTCCTTTTTTTGTCTCAAGCTAAACCTGATTGTTCACAATCTGTGTGATCTGGAATTGAGCAAAACCTTATGAATGGATCGTACTCCCACATCCTCTATAACAGCATCTTTGTACGTCCCACCACACGTGATCTACTGTCAAAATCCTCACCTGTGCCTTTGTTCTTTCCCACCTATAATATTGTAGTGCTCTCCTAGCCAGACACACATCTTTCATCCTCTATAAATTTCAGCTCATCATTAATTGGATGAAGCCTTGGTCATCCACCACACTAGAGCTCACAACCTACAATGGATCCCCATCTAACACATCAATTTTAAATTCTTCATATCTGTGCTCAAGTCTATCAATGTTCCACCAATCCAACAGGAAAAAGAATCAATGCTTCTGTAACTCTGGCATAACACACCCTCTTCACTAATGGACATGTCTTCAACCTACTGGGCCCTATGCTCAGGGATTCACTCCTCCTCATTTTTTTGCCTCTTCACCCTTTTGTTTTAAGACAGTATTTAAATCCTCTCTTCCAGTAGACTTTTAGGCACCTTTCCTACTATCTCCCTCTTTGTATCTATTGAGTTTTGCCAGATTACATTCCATTAAAGTACCTTGAGAGACTATTGGTTAAAGATGCTATTGAATTACACATTCTTGGTGTTTCTACAAGAGTAGCAACATATTTGCAAGATATTCCTTTACTTTCATAATTAAGCTTTCAAATCTGGAAAATATAGAGAGGCACAAGTAAACCATTCCTTTACTTCCTCTTTTTTTCTACAATATCAAAGGCCCTCATGTGGTAAAGTTCTATGATGATTTGAAACATTCTCTTTGTTGACTACACAAGTGAATTTTCTGCCTTGTGTAGTGAAGTATGGTTTTGTATTTATACCAAATACCTTTTACAATATTTCACTGTTTTGTGTTTAACAATTAATAGCTTAGCCTAGTTTACTATCAACCATTCACTTCTTATCAATTACAATCAGCTTATTAATTCTACATAATGGAAATAAATGGAAAATTCATTGCTATATCCAAAAGAAATATTCCACATCAAGAGCTTAAGCAAAACATGTTTACGTTAAAATTTATAGTGAACACATCTGTAATGTTGGATGATTGTGTTCTACAAGAAGAAAGCGCTTAACTCTCAGTATTTTAACATTAAAGTAATGGATACATTTCTTTCAAAGTACTGAGGTATTATAGGATCACCCCACACAAATCATTGGTTTAAAAAAAATCCTCTCGTCTAAGTTTAATTTATTTTACTATTAGCCACATGAATGAAATTCTGTGCAACGATTTTGGTCCTTAATTAAAAATAAGAGGTTTTCTGTTCCTGAAACTGGCATCTGTATTTCCATCCATACACTATACTAAACCAACTAATACACCCAATGAGGTCACATAATTTCCAGCTCCCAAACATTTTCTGATAGGCTGTAAAATGTGTGGTGGCTGGATAAGTTGTTTGGCTATAACAACATATTTTTCTGACCTGGCAGCGAGACATCAGTGAAACTAGTTGTTAACATTTGCCGTAAATTGTCAAGATGCTTGTGTAGATTTGCATTTTGGCTCTGTTCTTCAGCCAGCTCCTCCTCCAGTTTCTCTTTAGCACTTCTCATGTTATCAATGTGCTTCTGTAAGACTGCATTCTGTTCTTCATATTCAATGTTAGTCTTTCGTAACTTTCTCAACTCTGCTTCTCGAGCTGTAAAACAATTAAGAAAAAGATCCAGCAAATTTCATTTGCTTTTCAAGGGTGGTTTCCTTTATACTGAAGAGCCCCAAAAAACACTGGAACAAAATACACTTTCCCAAATACCTCCAAGTCCGTCTGCAAGTTTGAGCAAGAAGAAATTAATTTTTTAGATCGAGGATCTTTTAGCTTGGAGTTCTGATGAAAGGTCATTGGGCAAAACATGAACTCTCTACAGCTGCTGCTTGTCTCATTTAGCACTTTCAGTATCGTGCATTTTATTTGACATTGTGATCACAACTAGTTAGATAGCTTCTTGCAGACTCACATAGGAAAAGGATCAGAAAGCTATGAGAACCATTATTACTGGATCAAAAATTGTATGAACAGATTATGTAATTCTACATGACAAATATTATTGGAAAATGCATGGATAATTGCAAGGGAACATATGAGGTTATTTGTAATGCATCTCAGGGGACTTATTTTCCACATCCTCCCATTTCCACTCGTATGACAGTCTTCTTCACATTTTCCTAATCAGGCTCAACACAAACATTCATCTCTCTGCTCTGCCCAGTCTGAATTTGAACTTAGTGACAGGCAATAGGCTTGCCCCTCTTACTGAGGTTTACTGGTGATACAGAATGAGCCTGTCAGTGCCTGGACAGTGATGGCAGGGGGCCTTGCTTCATCAGGACTCACTGAGGGATTGTGGGATTCTAAGCCAGGCTGTTAGCTTGGAATGTTTTCAACTTCTTGCAACTAGCAGACCTTTTATTTAGTTCAGACATTCTACAAATCTGCCTTTTCTCCCATTTTAATTCTTCTCCAATGAGCATGTTTACATTTCCTTGCATTTTCTTTAGCTTAACTTCACCCATTTGCATGTTTTTCTATTTCATTGTTCATTCTATTTGTTGCCATTGCCATCACCATGAAGAACCTTAATATCACTCATCAGTTGCAGACCATTCAATCCATTAATTTTCCATCTCCAGCATATAGATCATCTGCCTTTATCTCCAGTTATATAGCAATTCTGCTAAAAGGCTGCTTCAGTTTTCCGTTCGGACAACAGATAATGGGCATAATGTATGCAATCAGCATTTTTAATGTTGTTATTATAAGGTTTCTTTCTTGTTTATACCTTTGTTAATTATACAATACCAAAGTTCGTCGTTTTGATCAGCATATTAAGTAGCCTTTGTTCACTTTGCCATAAACACTGTGTGATTTAAGATAGATGCGCATCAGTGGCTTCTTTGTTTTACATCCTCTTATGCACATTAATTTTTTACATTCCATATTTCATGCAAATGATCTTCATAAACTATTTCCAGTACAATAGTAATGCTTAATTACTGACAACTTTCCAGAACTACTTGACCCATCTGTTTTGTCATAACAAGATCTCAATTAATTTTCATGGAACACACAATTTAATAAATGCATTTAAATTGTCATTGGTAAATTGGTTTATTATTCATTTAAACAGATGAACTTTCAACAACTGATGGCACCCTCAAAGTCATGAAATGTCTGCCAATGGAACAATAAATTTTTGATATATCAAGGCCTCTAAGTAGATCATGCTGTTTTGAATTATTGAATAATCAAGGACATCTTACAGACATGTCCTTTGTCATATAGTTTCATGCAATTCCCAAGGACACTATTCTAAGATAAGCAATGACCTGTACCTACAAAATCACATGCAATGCCTCTGCTGACTTACATTTGTTCACAATTCCCCTACTCTCTTACATTTAGGATTTGAATCATGTTGAAATCCTTCCATTGCCTCACTGCATCCCAGATCGCTAACCTCCTCCATACTATATCTGTTTTTCACCTCTTTTCCTCTAAAGTTAACCTGTTACATTCCTCCCACTTTCACCCCATAATCCGCAGCCACTTCAGCCAATCAGATCCCACTCTGCATCAATTCCATCCCTTAACCTCCAACCCTCCAGCTTCTACTCCTTTAAAACCACCCTCAAAATGCCCCTTTTTGACCAGGTTCCTTAGCTTCATTATCCATTATCCCAAAACTTCATTAATTTTTCAACATCAGCAAACCTATATAAATTCAACATTGGTATTTTGGACCTAAGTATTTAACGATAAATGCTGATGATTAAAAATTGTTATTGATGTTATTGATTCCCTACCTTTGTTATGATCAAGAAATTCTTCAGTAAATATTGGAATATTAAACATTGACATTTTCCCTTGCTGCTCGTTGTTCTTCTGAGAAAATAAAATAGTAAACTGAATTAAAGATGAGAGTCTTTTTTAAAAAAAAGCCTTTTAAATGTATTGGATTTTGCTGATTCATACTGTTAAGCAAGATTGACTAAACAGAAGCCTATACCACTTTCAGAATTTTTATGCATTATTTTTCACATACTTCTGGTACAATAACATCAGGTAAAAGCAGTCTTCAACTGAACAAGCATTAGCAATGTACTACAGCTGTTTCAGATTACTTCATGGTCAATGAGCGAGTCTTTATAGACTCTCAGAACAATCTAAATGAAACGTTACAATTTTGTATATTAACCGAGACACCTAGACTTGTGGCTGTTTGGACTCTTCCTTTCTAAAATGAACTTGTGTTACAGAGCCACCTGGCGTCTCTTTCCTACATTACATTGTTAATTATTGTACATTTCATGAAAACAGCTGCTGAAATTGCAACTTGGTTGTAACATAATTTAGCAAAGCTAAAGGCAGACTTCAACGCAAACAAGATACTCAACTATAATAAAAAGACTTTTAGATAAAGCTGAACTCCTTTTTATGAAAATAATCCAACTGTGACATTTACTTTGATACTGATACATTCCAGAATCTCTTACCTCAGCATGCATGCCATTTGACAATGAATGAGCAGTTTCTAAATAAAAGCATAAATGATGATTAATTGAGAAAAACAGAGTCTTGGAAAAGCATTATCCATAAAATTTCCACCTGTGTCTTACTGTACCTTAGTTTTATTTTCTTTGCAATCTGACGTGCAATGAAAAAATACAAATCGGTAAACATCTATTTTTATTTGCCACTAAGAATCCAGTTCTTAAACTAAACAAATATTTTGTTGTTATTGGACTAATATTAATGATAAGAAAGAGAGGGCTACCTTTTCTTAGCTTCTTTTCCTGGATGGCAATTTTGCTCATTTTGTAAGCTTCAGTTCGCTGATACTCCTGCAGTTCTTTTATATACTGTTGCTTCGCCCGTTCAGCTTCATCAAGATAGCACTTAAAAATGAATAATACATATTCTTAAGAATAAATATGGGGATGAGGTGTAGGGGGAATCAAAAGTAAGTAATTCATTGGTTTAAAGGATATATGACTACAAAGACTAAGATTCAAGAAAAATAAATCATCTTAAAATAAGGGCTCGGACTTTGCAATCAGCAGCAAGCACTGATAAGCTCACTGCTAAACCCAGTAACTAATTACCTTTAGCATTCCTCCCTGCGCATATTGAGAAAAATACTGGAAGGTTCTTCTTCAGTGAGGTCTTATGCATTGTTGCATTATTCAGATTTAAAAGCATCACATGGGATAGACAAAACCAGCCCCATACAGAAAATTAGAAGACTGATGTGGTCAAACTTAGATTGAACTGCTATACTTGAATGCTCTAAACACCCTAAAATGTTCCTGAATATCTCAGAAGCAGCAATAACATTTGGCATTACTTAAAAACTTGAAAGCACTGTTTAAAAGGGGCATGGGAACAGCGGTCCTGATGGGACACTTTAAAGGGAGTGCGGGAACTGGGTTTTAACAGAACAGCAACAGAATCTTGGATATGTGCAATGCTAATAGAGCAACTAATTAACAGGGCTAGTCATCCAGATACCTGAACTAATATTCCACAGGACAGAATTCAAATCCAGCAGCAATGGAATTTAAATTTAGGTAATAATTTAGAAAAAATTATAACTAGTCTTAGTAATGTTTAGTACAAAAACTATTGTATTGTCATAAAACTGATTCAATAATATC
>JARFYF010000104.1:46952606-46972082 GCA_030265395.1 Rhina ancylostomus
ACAGTAAAATGCATCAAAATCCCTTGCCATAGGTTGCAAGCTGATGTTGCTCTTGAATGCCAACTGTTATTTTCTTCAGCAAATTCTGGGCTACCATTGAAACAAAGGTAGCAATGGTGGAATGGGAGTGCAAAGTTTTGTGCTGAGATCATCAATGGAACTTTGACGCATAGGGGACAGTAATGCTCATTATCTTGTTTTATCTTCCTTTACTCTCAATCACTCGAAGTGTATGTCTGTGACTGATGAAGTGGCATAGTAATGTAACAGTTAGTGCCTGTGCTTCATGGTTTCACCAACTCAGGTTCAACCCTGCATTACCAGTATGATATCATAGAGACGTAGAGATTCATAGAGCCATTTTGACAGTCCTTTGACCTGACTTGTTCATACCAACGGAGTTACCTATCTTCACTAATCCCATTTTCCCACGTTTAGTCCATATCCTCTGTCCCTTTCCTATCCATGAAACTGTCCAAATGCTTTTTAAGTAATGATCATTGGTGCTGCCACATCTTTCCTGGAAGTTAAGTACAAGTCTCCTGCAGCAGCTGAAATATTGCAGAGCAGCAGTAACACAATAGAGGATGCTACAGGGTGACTGATGATTAGGCCATTTTAAATGATAGATAGGAAAATGGAACATAATGCTCAAAATTTACCCCCACGAGAAAAATACAAACTCGATGAGATGTCATTCATTGCTGAAGGTACAAGTGACACACAAGCTGAAATGTAAACATGATTGATCAAAACTGAAAAGGAAATGAACTAAAATGTCTCCTTATAAAGCTAGTTTTTGAAAAAAATTCTCAAGGATTTGAAATGGCAAGCATTACGTTGCACAGGACACTTAATATGTTTTCTCTGTTGAGGAATTCATAAATAACAGGCAGGAATGTGTTTGTGTCCAAGTTTGTCACCCCACCCCCAAAATTCCTGCAACTGCAATAAATCTTGTTTGGCTGCACAGATCCACATCAACTTAAGGTATTGCTGGCAAGACTGTTCCATCATGAAGCAGAGCCGTTTTCTTGTGGCAATTGAGTCATGGGTGACAGAAACTAAGTCTCTGCCCCTGGATTGGCCCAATGGCCTAAAGAGGTCAAAGGCTTTTTCATGCATTTCTAAACAATTCTGTGATAAGGGACACTTGAAAATAGTTGAAATGGATCTAAATAATAAAAATATTGAGGATTTTTTAAAACTAAAAATGCAATTATTTAAAACACATTTAGCTCATGGAAATCAATTTTAAAAGGTTAATTAAAGTAAGGAGAAAAAGTAATCCACTTATCATCACTTAACATTTCCATTGAGATTGGTGATCCCCATCCTAATGAATTGAGGGTATTGCTAGATTCACCAGCTGTGACTAGCATAATGATGAGGGGCTGGATACCTAGTTTATCCAGCCTCAGGAACCACCTGGGAGTTAAAGGTGAATCTGGGTTGGAACAAGGAATAAGCTGATGTGTCATGGGTGGATGTCAGGAACTGCCGATTGGTGCACTCTGGAACAGCCGGCTAGCTAGCAGCATGATCCTGCCACTGAGTGTTAAAACAGGAAATGTGTAATCCAAGAGCTTTGGTCACAAAGCCATAACATGTCCTTTATACTGAATTATGAATCACCTTCTGTTACTTTCAAACAGTTCTTGGTCTCCAGTAAAAGTCTTAACACTGTAATTGCAGCAAGCTATGCTCCCACTGTTGGCCTGTAGTTCAAACAGCTGTGTTTGATTTGGGCTGTGTTGTTTTTATCCTAACTTGTATTGGTTTAGATCTTTCAGTCTGATTTCTGGTGACATACTTTTGGGGAAAGGTAACAAGGCTCTCTTCTGCCTACTGACCTTAAATCACAATCTTTTATGTGTCCCATCCTTCCCTTTCACTTACCATTTTTAATCTTTTAGCCATTCACCAATGACCTACACCTTTTATTTATTTGCCACCAATTGTATCAGGCTCATTTCTGCCATTCAATTATGTCCTTTTTTTTATTTAAGCACTTTTCAGTTCATTCTATTTGTCAGGGTGCCATGCAATTCCTTCCCTGCCCCTGGAATATTATGTGCCTAGTATGTAAGCTAATGCAGCTCAAGTAAAAAGAACTTGGACTATCTTAACCTTCACTCCATCACATTACCTTCGTGTCAACAATTTTTGTGAATATTTTTAGATGTATTTCAAATTGCCTTTAACTGAGCGTAATGCCATTGCTCTGAAACTTGGTGGGGAAATGAAACTCTCTGGAATAGTCAAGTCTACAAGTAACAAAGGCAACAAAGAGGATTTCAGCAGCAAATGAACTTGAGGTAAAACAACATTACCAAGGTGGAAATTGGCATTCTGAGCGAATGTGCGGAATTGATATCTAAATCTCTTCTCAGGGTCAAAAATGACACCAATGACCTTATGGTTCCGTTTATGCTGATAAAAATCTCAGGGGAGAGATAGCCACCCTAATCTGGCACATGTCAGAAATTCTGTCGGTTTACTACATTGTTCTGCAATATTCAGATTGTGTCAGAAAGAGCATTTTCATTCTTATGCAATAGTTTAACCATGTGCTGCTGTAACTTTCTTTCTATTATCTTAAGTAATTTATGTCAATTCTTATACCTAATTATTAGTACAATGTTAGCACTACATTGATTTAGTTACTCTTGTGATATTGAAGCATTTCTGAACATCTTCAAGTTTGGCTTCTAAAAATTGCTATAAGTAAGCATGCTTACTTCAGCAAAACAAAACTACAATGACTTTTATTTATACAGCCATTTTGCTATGGCAGATTCAGGTATTATGTCAAAGTAATTCATGATAAGAAAGCCTGGCATTCAGTTGGATATATATTATCCTGCTGTTTGCATCAGCTGTTAAGTCGTTTTTTATATGTATCACCAGAAACTCATATGGGTCTTCCTTCATCAGGTAGTTATCTATGTAATCCTAACAAAAGTGGTGCACTTATTTCTGATTGTATCTGGCATGCACTTTCTGAAATAAAGCTGATTCCAGAGGCTAACAGTTGTCAGTAGTTTGAATGCAACTAAACAAGAGTCAGACCAACATTGAACTAAAACAAAACTACATCCACAGCAATTACTTTATGAGGCACCTGTCAAGTGGTAAAATGTCAGGGACTTTGCATACCTATGACAGCCAAAATAATTTGACAATGAGCTACACAAGGAGATACAAGGGCAGGAGGTCAAAAGCATGGTTAAAGAGGAGTGTCAGATATGAGAAAGAAAATTAGGGAAGATCAGATATCATGGGTGGGTTATACGGGGGAGTTTATGGAGACGGTGGGGTCATGGAGTGCTATGAAAACAAGAATGAGAACATTAAAATCAAAATAAAGGATTTAAGCCATGGAGTGCAGAGGTAATGGTGTAATAGCTGATGGGAACTGAATAAAATGGTAATATCAGGATTGGTCTTGTTATAAATGCAAATTTTCTTTTAGAAACTGGTCTTTTATCTCAGCACCATATTTCTGCACAATGTCCATATGTTTTGATTCCCTTACTGTTAAAAATCTATTCATCTCTGTCTTGAATATTCACAGCAATTGAATCTCCACAGCCAAGTTATATAGAGAATGCCAGAAGTTCATTAGCATCCAGGTGAAGATATTGGCAATCCACTTTCTGTCTTAATATCTCCATTAATGGAATAAAATAGAAGTTTATTTTTTAATTAGTTGTCAACATTAAAAAGCTCATTGTAAATATATAAAGTGCAGCTGCATCTCATAGAGCTCTGCCAAATCAAAAATAGAATTTGGGCCTGAAAATTCACGAACAAACAACCATGATGTGACATGGTGGCACGGCAGTTGGTGCTGTTGCCTCACAGTTCCATCTATCTGGGTGCTGTTCTGTGTGGACTTTGCATGTTCTCCCTGTGACCGCCTGGATATCCCATGTCTGCTCTAATTTGCTCCCATATCCTAAAGACATGCTGGTTGATAGGTTAATTGGCCACTGACATAATTTAAATTTAAATTTTATTTACAGCGTGGTAACAGGCCCTTCTGGCCCAATGAGTCTGCACCGCCCATTTTAAACCCCAAATTAACCTACCCGTATGTCTTTAGAATGTGGGAGGAAACCGGAGCACACAGAGGAAACCCACACAGACATGGGAGAACGTCCAAACTCCTTACAGGCAGCGACGGGAATCGAACCCTGATCACTGGCACTGTAATAGCATCACGCTAACCGCTATGCTACAGTGCCACCCTTAACAAGCCCTTAATAAGCTTAACTAACTGGATACTGTTATAACTCACCATCCATGTTACACTCACATTCTCAAAATCCAGGACATTTTCAGCTAAAATAAAGAGGACAGTGGAAATTCCATGGGATTATTACAGTTATCTGCTATTGGATGAAAGAAATTATACCTTGATATTCATTTTATTTGAAAGAAAATTACTCAAAAAACATGAATTGTCTATTCTCTTCTACATATTATCCACAGTTCTTCTATGCAGACTCAGGGTGAATAACTATTTTTGTGTAGGTAACAATTCCTATCCAATGCCTTTTGGAACAATGCCCTGTGACAAACCATATTAGTGTTACTCTTACAAAACAACTCATCCAAATTAATTTCATTTGTGTGAGAGTCCAAAACTTGAAGCTGAAAATACATTTCCATTAAAATTTTAAGGGAAACATTATTTCTTTACTCATTCAATAGTTAAAATGCCTGCTATATTGAGGTTATATTGGGCCTATACTTTCTGGAGTTTCAAAGGATGAGAGGTGATCGTATTGAAATGTACCAAATTCTTAGAAGGCTTGACAGACTATGTGCTGGATGGTGTTTCCTCTGGGTAGGGAGTCCAGAACCAGGGGTAACAATTTCAAAATAAGGGGTCTGGAATTCTGGACAGAGATGAGAAGAAATGTCTTCACTCAGAGGATGTTGAAGCTTTGGAATTCTCCATCCACAAGTGCTATGGAGGCTCAGTCATTAAATATAAACAAGACAAAGATCAATGGATTTTTAGATAATAAGGGAATCAAAGCATATTGGGTTACTAGGAAAGCAGCACTGAAGTAATAGATCAACCATGATTTTATTGAATGGTGGAACATGGTGCTACATCTAATTAAGAGGCATCATAATTCCAATATCAATTCTACATTTGAAATGTTGAAAAGCTTATTAACACAGTTAGAGTGTTGAGATTGTACAGCAGAGGCTGCAGGTTCCTCATCAATTGACATCTGTGTAACTTGCCCTGTTTTACAAATGCACTAGCAGGGGTGCTGTGATAAACGACAAAGTGCATTCACAGCAAGGAATATCTCCACCTCTATTTAAATGATTGGAGACTAGTATGAAACAAATAGTTCTCAGATAAAACAACATCCAGCAGATTGTGATTTAGTGAATTCTATATAATCATTGCCTGGTGCATAAGTGCTAGATAAACAAATCTATGGTAATTGTCAAAAATGTTTGCCTTGAATATTGCAGATTACAGATGATGGGAAAAAGCAAGTTTTAACCAATCAGCCATAGTTAAGAAGTCCAATTTCTCTAACACCAACAGTCTCAAACCATCACACTTACCAACCAGGCTGATTGAAACCAAAAGCTAATAGTTTCAGCTTCAAATTGTTTTCCATTGACACTGATACGTTTCTTTAACCAGTTCAGGCCCCTTCACTTCAGAAAACTTGTAAAAGTCTCAGAGAGAGTGCAGAGAGTATTTACTGGAATGATCCCAGGGATAAGAGTCAAAAGTTCTCAGGAGAAATTTGTAATGCTTGTAATTTTCAGAGAAGATTAGAAGGAAAATTTATTAGAGTTTTAATTGAATGATTTAGAAGAAACTATTTCTACAGGTATAAAAACAATGATAATCAGAGGGCACAAACTTAAAATGTTTGTCAAAAGAACTGAAAATGAGAATTTTTTTACATCATGGATGGATTTGTTCTGCAAAACACTGATTGAAAGAGTGGTGGCGAGTTGGATAAGTACACAGAGGAGACAATTGCAGGTTGATGGTGAAAGAGCAGAGGTGTTGGACTTATTTGCTATAGTATTATGATAAAATGGTTCTTTGTGCTCTCAGATACCACAGCAAATGAGCTGCCTGAGGTACAGCAATACACAACCATTTCAGATTTTGTATTGCTTCACTAAAATGTTTTTCAGCACATAATCAATTGTGTAAACAAGCCAGAAATGCTTAATGTCAAGGAAAAATAATGATGTGGTTTTCCTTCCGGCAGATGCAGCTGTTTTAAGCTGTCAGTAATTTTATGCTGTAGAACTTACTGTAAAGGAAAACTAAATCAGATATAACTTATTAGTGGACATATTTTGCCCATGGATATTATTAACGATGTTGGTCTAATTTATTGAAGATCTATGGCAGTCTTTTGTGTTTTACACTGCAGTCGCTGCCTGAACTAGAGTAAAAAAATGTTTTGATGCACAAATCTGAATGAACAATGGAAACTGACAAAGAAAATCACATTGTATACAAATGCTGTAAGTTCTAGCATATCACCATTTAGTATATTAGCATATTCACCAACTCACATTGTGACAATGTTTTCCACAAGGAAGCCCCAGGTTTCTAACTTGAAAATTGCATAATGGCTTTATCTATCCTTAAACCTACACTTGGTGGAGGCTTGTTGACTGGAAATAGTGCTCACTCTCACAAATAGATCAACCACAATCTAGCTGAATGGCAGGAAAAGTTCAAGGGGCTGAATGGTCTATTCCATTTACCATGCATACTTAAAGCAGATGATCTGTGCATGCCAGCTTAAGGAGTGGTGTCTCAGTTGATGGAGAATAAGTAACCTGGTAAAGCCCCTCACTTTGTGAGGAAGGATGGATGGTGCGGAGGACAGATTTTTAATATGCATCCATGGGTGCATTGAACCACCCACTATGCAACTGTCATAATGAGAAACAGACATAGAAGCAAGAGACTGCTGAGCCATTGTGTAAAGCCATGGTTCTGCTATGTCCCTTTCCCTCAAATGATCCTTATAACATCCAATAAATATCTATCAACATCAGCCTTGAATATAATTAATGGCAGAGCTATCAGTGACCTCTGAGGAAGTGAATTCCAATGATTTATAACTCACTGAGCCTGCAAATTTCCTTTTATCTGAGCTTTCCATCGTTGTTCTCTTATTCTGTCACCATGCCCCTGCTTCTCACCATTTTATCATAGCACGCCAACATTAATAGCCCTTCCAACTCTGCATCTTTTGTGTTAACTATTTTTTTCAATTGTTAAAGTCAAGATTATTTTAATATTCCTGACTTTAATAATTGGTAATGACACTTCTTTGTTTTTCTCATTGTTTTCTTGACTGTCATTCCTCTGCAACACTGCTTTCTCTCACTATTTAGTCTATTATATATTCGGTATCTTTGATGTGATCTTTTACAGCTTAAATGACAATATCAGAATTAGTACATGTAAGCCAAAGGTAGATCATTTGTGCTAACTGGGCTCTGCTGGCATTTATACTTCTTACTAGTTTCTTCTGTTTCCTCCTACATCTCCATAACCTCAGAATCAGGTTTATCATCACTGACATGTCGTGAAATTTGTGGTTTTGTGGCAGCAGTACAGTGCAAGATATAAAGACATAAAAATTACTATAGGTTACAAAAATAAATAAATAATGCGAATGATGAATAACAAGGTAGTATTCCTCAGCTCATAGACCATTCAGAAATCTGATAGCGGGGGAAAGAAGCTGTTCCTGAAACAATGAGTGTGGGTCTTCAGGCTCCCGTACCTACCAGAACATCTTTCTATTCCCATTGACCCCGCTCCCCCCACCCAACAAGAATTTATTAGGTTTCATTTTAAAAATATTTAAGCTATCTGCTTCAGCCATTCTGGTGGTAGTGAGGCCAACATTCTAATCACAAGTATTCCCTCTCCTGAAAAATAAAGGCCACAACTTTATTGATTGTGCCTGATAGCTGTAATCTCAGTTCTGCCATTTCCTTATAAATTACTTGAGCACTTACACAGAGAGCTATCACCTATAGTATTTATTGTACAAAGACCACAACAGTGCAGGGTGCTCTAAGTTAAACAGCAAACTAATATATGAATGTAATAACTTCCTTTAGTTTAGCAATGATATTTGTATTTATTCTATATCTGAATTATTCGATATTTTGTATCTATTTATATGTAAAGCCCTTGAAAGCATGGCAATGGATTTTGGAAGCATAATCATTATAAAATTTCAATACATAATTTTGGCATGTTCACTTTTGTCCTTTGTAGCTTCCTGAATAATGTGAAATGGATTATTTGATTATAAAGGCAGTGCAGTGCATCAGGTTGAGTAACATTGGCTGAGCTGTCTTGGAGTTCCTCACAAAAGTCCAAAAATGCAAGGTGAAATGACAGTGCATCTGCTGCTGAATTCACCACTGAGTCCAATGGCAGACCAGCGATGTGCCAGTGAGGGGGCCCAAGTGCACCTAGCATCCGCCTCTCGTTCTCACACCAGTGATGGCTGATGTACGGACCCATCATTTAAATGGGTTCCCTACCCTGTAGGAAAAGTATTTCCCTTTATTTTAATGTTTTACAGTCATTTTAATCAGTCTTCTACTTATTAATTCTTATATATTGAAATGTTAAGTTGTTTTAAACAATCTCTATCAGAGGCATTTAAAACTACAGCATATTGGGACTGGGTCCTCCACAATACAGCTTCTGTGGTCTACTCACTCCCTACAATCTGCTGCACCTCACATATGCCTCTCAGGAGTGCAGGCTTGGCGCATCCAGCTGTACAAGGTAGCTGCAGGCAGGGAGGTGGAGTCCCATGCACTCCAGCCCATTGGTTCTCCAGTTATTTCTGAAGTACTACAAATCTGAAATCTGTGGTCCATAAATAGATTTGTAATAGTAGAGTGCAAGCTGGTATAAATATTACATAATTTGTTTTCACGTAGTTAAGGAGTGTACTGAACCATGAACTGAACAAACATTAAATATTAATTGCTGCCATTAGCAAAACCACAATAGACAACTTTTTAAAACAAGCAAATCTTGAACAACACAAACTCTAAAGCATATCTGCAAATTTTATGGCAATTATGTGTCCATAACATTATCTTATTCATTACATAATTCCCATTTTATAATAAATGAATAGCCAAACATATTATCAATCTGTTTGTTATACAAAATGTGCAGTTTTTTGACATTCATATTCTTTCTAATTGTCTTTTGAACCAATGTTTAAAATGAAATATTTTGAATAAAAATCATTTTGCTAAATGAAAAATTAGTAGAATAAGATTAAAAGCAATTATATTTTTACATTGAAGAGTCATTGAAGTGACCTTGGTAGCTTCCTGAAAGAACTGTTTTTGCATTATGTGCCAACTAAAGCTTAATTATAGACAATGCCTAGAGGGATCTGACTAGAATATGTAGGGCAAGATGACATTTGTGGCAGATAGAAAACATCTATTCTCAAAGTGGAGAGGATAGGCAAAACCTCAGAGCTCAAAAGCCAAAAACTTCAGGTTCTGGAAATGAAAGCAGAAAGTGCTGAAAATAATCAGCAGGGCAAGCAGCATCCAGGGAGAGAGAAAGACAGTTAACAATTCAGAACCTTTCACCAGAATTTTTACACATCACTAAACACTTCAACTGTTTCAGTGCATTCCAGCAAATGATGGAACAAGGAAGGAATTCTTGGATCCACTTTGAAAGTGCCATGTAAGAAGTTCCACCATCCTACATTTTTCTCAGGGCCTTGCAAATATTCCCCCTTTACATTTTTATTCTGAAAATTTAAAAAAATCTGTAAATGCTAGAAATCTAAAATAAATGCAGACAATATTAGAAATACACAGGTCAGGCCAGATCTGTGGAGAGAGAAACAGTGTTGGCATTTCAGGTCATCAGAATGTACCCTGGGATCTTTTGACCTACTCATGTGGCCACAGTATTCATGTGATTGGTCCAATTAAGCTTCTTGGGGACTTGATGGTGTCAACGCATTAAAAATCAAGAGGAGGAGGTTAGACTATTCATAGAGATGGTTTCAACTATTCATAGAGATGGTTTTTATCTGGCTGTTTTGTGTATGTTACTTGCCATTTGTCAGCCCAAACTGGACACTATCCAGGTGTGTAATATTATGTAAAAAGCATGAACAAATCTTGCCAACAGAACACTATTAATTTCCTGTATTACTCGGTAATTTTCATACATCTTATGCTGCATCACATTTGAAAGCAACACATTGGTCCTATTTGCAAAGCCTCTTCCCCACTCTATTCTGTTACTCATCGACCAAGGATGTTCTGCTCAGATTGATCTTCAGGTCACGCTGTCAGGTTAATTTAGATTGCATTTCCTGAGGCAGCTGGCAGGTGAGAATTGGATGGTTGAAAGAACACAGCTCACTCAGCTACTTTTAAATAATATTTGACATCTGTCAGCAAGAGTCACATCCAGTGACTCTCAGAACCTAGAAATGAACTCTTAACATACTGCTATAATGGACTGTTTAATTGATTTGGCATTGGACATGTCACCTCAGATTATATACCAAGGCACATCATACCTTGAAACGTTTTAAAGGGCTTTGCCAAGCCACCCTTTATTGCAGTCTGAGAGAAATTATTTAGCAATCAAAAATATTCTTTATTGTTAACAAACTTCTGTGCCACACAGGTACTCAAACAGTTTCACATATGGACCATCGGAGAAGCTGTGCCTTGCAAATAATTATTTACCAAGCTGTAAAAGAAATAATAAAATGTACGTAAATATGATAAGTTGTTTTCACTGAGTCCAATTAATTCAAGCAACAAAGTCCAATATATTGAAAATTAAGAGAGGTACAGGGCAAAAGGAGTACATAAATTACTCAGTACTGTAAATTAACTTGTTCAAAAAAAATACTTTTCAAGATCTAGGTGTCACTGGCAAGGCCAGCGCTTATTGCCCATCCCAAATTACCCTTGAAGAGATGGTGAAATGCTTTCTTGGATGGCTGCAGTCGTTCTGGTGAAGGTTCTTCCCCAGTGCTGATGGGTAGGGAATTCCAGGATTTAGACCCACATTTCATTTGCCTTGCTGATTAATTGCTCCACCTACATGTCAACATTTAGCATTTCCTATACAACAAATTATTTAAAAAACAGAAAGACCGCACATTAGGAGAGAAAGGGGAAGGTAATAATACTCTTCATAATTATTTAAATTTAATGAGATTAATTATTTCATGTGTTTTAATTCCCTTTCTTTTTTTAATGTTTTAAATAATATTATCTTCAAGAAATTATCTGGATTTTAATTGTTTTTCTTCCAATCTCTGAATGGGACAAACCTTTAAAAATCAATTGCAGGCTTTAACACAAGATAAAGCTCCTCCTTGGTTTTGCCTACTGTGAAATGCTGTCGGAGCACTCTATGGATGAGGCCTCTGCACTCTATGTCAGTGACTTTTCTGTTTTTTAAATAACTTAATGTATAGGAAATGCTAAATGTTGACATGCAGGTGGAGCAATTAATTAACAAGGCAAATAAAATGTTGGCCTTCATTTAAAAGAGAACAAAATACAGATGTAGGATTAGAGTGAGACTGGGCACTGGTGAGACCAGACTTGGATCACTGTGTACAGTTTTGAAGGGATATAATTGCATTGCTAGCAGTTCAGAGAAGTTTTACTCGACATCAGGGTTGAAAGGTGGAGAGATTGAGCAGGTTGGGCCTGCACTGGATTTTTGGAGAACATGAAGTGTTCTTATTAATCAGCCGTTGAAGTCAGAGATGAGGGGGAGTCACATCTCTCACTGGGGCCTTGAATATTTGAAATTCTCTACCCCAGCGAGTTGTGGCAGTGAGGTCATTGAATATACTCAAAGGGTAGGTTGGCAGTTTTCAACTCTAAGGTATTATGGGGAGCAGGTGTGAAAATGGACCTGGGCAAGGTCATATCAGTCATGATCTCATTGCAAGACAGAATAGTCATGTAGGCCAAATGACCTTTTTTTTTAAGTTCTTAGGTTCTAATTTCTAAGTTCAGCCTTAATTTGTTGACTACTGTGAAGCACAAAATTATTGTCTAATGTCCAGCCACAAAAGCTAACCAAAGGCACCTCATCCTCATTCACCGTGTAGGAAGGAAGGAGGAGCAGCTGCCAATTTATTACTTTCCAATGCTGCTATCTTTTCATCATTGGATTCTTTGACTTATCATTCCTGCACCTGAACTGAGCACAGTGAAGAATAGTTTTGCATTCATGCTTCTGCTTCTACCAAACTTCCTTTGACTGATTTGCATCTTCTTGAGATGCAGGATTCTTGAGGCCACAATCCTGAGTTTCTTGAATTCCATCCATCTCACCTCTGGCCCTTTCTCCATCTCAATTCTAGAGCTCTCATTCATTTCACTTCTGTTCCTCTCATCTATCTCACTTTTGGCCCCCTTGATCATCTCACCCGGTTCTCTCATCCAAAGCATCCTGAATCTCCAGTCTATCTCACTGCTAGTCTTCCATCAGTCTCATTTCTGGTCCTCTCATTTGTCTAACTTCTGGAGTTCCTATTTTCTCACATCATCTTTGAGGCTTTCCTCCAATTCCGCAATTTCCTTTAGAGTTGCATCAGTTGAAAGGTCACAATGAAGGCTCACTGGATGTCTTACCATTTCCCTGTCCTTAACTGAGGAACTCCAGCCTCACAATTCTTCCATCAAGTTGGGTACTGCTGTAATACTGCAGAGGCTCTTTGTTTCCTGAACAGATTGAAAATTTTAATTGCAAATCCTTATGTTTGACATTGTTGCATTGTAAAATGATCCATGATTCCTTTTGAAAAACACTCTGAAGGAGCATTCTGCAGTAGAATATGTTAGATTATTTAAAATGTAAACACTGCATCTGCAACATTTTGCTTCTCATTTTGCATTTAATGGACTTCTGTTGCTTGTACAGTCAGTAACAATGAACTGATCTTTAATCCAAGCACTGTAGTTTTGTTTTAATGATGTTTCTACCGCTTCTTTGCATTCAGATTTATTGTACATAATACCTCATGTTCCTAAACCGTCACAAGAAACAGGAAACCTGGTACTCATAGCACCTTCAAAGATTTCTTTGGGACTATCTTGTTTCATCTTCTATGAAAGGCTCTTGACAAACCAAGAAGACAAAATGCTCCCATCAAAAGAGTGAATGGTTTGTCTTCTTCACCCAGATTGCTTCCCCTTTATTATTTGCTTTGTCAAGTTCAACTGCATATCGGTGCAGTTTGCTCCCATTAAGTTGCAGTGCTCTTTCCAGTTGCTTCTCAGTTACACTAGCTACAAAACAAAATTCCTTGTTAGCCCAATATGGACATTAACAACAGGCAGCTGAAGAAGTTTTCAGTGAAGAAGTCATTCAATGTTTTCTTTAGTTTCTCAAACCTCCTTTCAGAATTCATCCAATCCTGCCCAGTAACACCAGTCTGTATGTGCATGGTTGGCAAGTCAACTTCTCGAAAATCATGAAAAACAGTGCATATCATCTGGCTATGTTTTTAGAACCTCACCTGACTATCTACATCTACTTGTTGTTGGTTACTGTGAACTTGATGGATGTTTTACTATACATATCTCTTCCCATGACCAAACAGTCCAGACCATGTAAGTTCATCTCTATATTTTGTTCTTCCACCTCCATAGCAGTTTTAAAATTGATGATGCCTGCCTTTTATCCACTGTTGGTGGTATAAATATCATTTAAAGTACATTCCTCATTGTCCTTGTTTATTTTATTTTCTTTTTTCTTACTGTCTGAACTCTTTTGGATTATTTATGCTTTATCAACTTTTGCAGACTGCACAATGTTGCCTACTTGGATCAATGAAAACAATGAATATTTCTGAATGGAACAAAGAGCTGAATGGTTAACAGGTAACACTGATAATGCTTGTGGTCATGTCACTTTGACCTGACAGAGAAAGAGAATTCATTCTTTTCCTTCCATGCTGAATTGAACTTCCATGCATTTCTCAATGCTATTTTCAGGGCTGTAACAATTTGAATGTTCTTTTGTATTTAAGAGCTGAGTCTGAATATGCTCATTGGTAGAGTCACACAATGATTAATCCTGTGGCACATGGTCCAGAAATGTGGTGGTTACAGTGAAGTCACTGATTCCTTCCCCAAGCTTTCAGTAAAGGTTTGAAGTAAGCAATTTTCAAAGATTTGAGGGCACTTGATAAAAATGCTCCCATCAAAAGAGTGAAATAATATTGCAACAACTTCATTGAACTGGGCATTGATGGGTTGTGAAGTGCGAATGATTACTTAATGTTTCCAGGCCCATTTTCACTTGAAGGAAGATCTCTTTTTGCTCCCAAATGACTTTATTGTCATGCTCACAACCACCTATTACCTCTAATGTTATGAGCATAAGAGTAGTTCCATGTATTCCAGGTAGGTACCAAACACATGCCATGTATTTTATGCTTTGCCAACCTCTTCATTATGTGGCTTGAGGCTGCTGTTATTTCTGTCATGTGTTTGATTGAAACATCTGGGGAATTGTAACTGCAATGTTCACATTTTGGATTTGGCACACTTTTCTTGTGCCCCTGTGACGTTCCCAGATTACAGTTTTACTTTCTGAAGTTGAAGATATTCAAGGCAGAGACTGACACTGACACAATTTTGAAGCAGATTTTTCTGCTCTGTCCAATAGTGGGGGCTGCTGTCAGTTTTATTATGAATCTATGAATTCTGTACAAATGTCTCAGATGGCATTTGCACCAATGGTTTCCTTAACTGAACACTTCTTTGGAATACTTTCAGAGAGATGTTGGTGTTAAAAACAGCATAATTGAACAGGAAATTTTCTAACTCTGGTTGGTCACATATATTAACTTATTAGTGCTGATATTCTTTGCTGCACATGATAGATGGAAAAATCCCTGTCAATAGTTTATTTGGGGTCTTGGGAGCTATATACAATTGGTCTCTTAAAAAGATCTTACCTATCTTATGCTTATAACATGACTGGAGCCCATCAAGTCCATGCTGATTCCCTGGGGAGTAATCCCATTCCCCCTTCTTCCCTTGCAACTTATTTTCTCACATGCTCAGTAACTATTCTTTTGTTATTTATTGCCATCAGTCTACACTAGGGGTAACTCACAGTATCCAATTAACCTACCTGCACATCTTTGTGATGTGGGAGGAAACTGGAGCACCAGGAGAAAATCCATGTGGTCACAGGAAGAATACACAAACTCCATACAAAGCAGAGGTCAGAATTGAACCTGGGTCACTGGAGCTGTGGGGCAGCAGCTCTAACAGCTGCACCACATCCCAAGGAAGGACTTTAAACCCTGCCACATCATCGTAAACTTTCCTTTTACCTACATGGAATTCTTTGGCAATGAAATAAGCACAAGATTGCCAACCCCATAATCACAAGGCAACAGAGTGTAGTGGAACCTGATTCATGGAGTGATTTGGGTAGAATCAATGGAAGGATCCACTAGAGATTCACTCAAAATATGATGCTTGGATATTGAAGGATGTTCCTGGGAACACAGTGGAACACCTGCTCAATTGTTTTGCTGATATCTGGCTGTTTAAACAATTCCCTCACCTAAAGCTCACAGAAAATTTTCAGATGCCAAATGCTGGGCAGACTGCAAAGCCTTCAGATACCTCACATCTGTGGATGAAGGGGACAAAATCCAAGTGCAGAGACCCAGAAAGAGTTGCCACTTTAATTCACCATCCCAATCTGACTTATCAGTCTGAAGCTTCCTACACTGTTGTAATGAACTCAAATGCAAGCTTGAGAAACAACACTTCATCTTCCATTTGGGTACATTGTGACCTTTGAGTAAAAAATAAAGTTCAACTTCCAATAACTCACTTTCTCTGTCCACATCAGAACTGGCCATTTCTGCTGTAAGCCATCCCTTAGTGATATTGGCTGATTTTCTCCCTCTCCACAAGTATTTGCAACACCATACTTTGTCATCCTCTAGCTACCTGCATAACATCTTATTACCACAGCAACCTGGCCACAAACTTTCAGATATTCCCTTAGATCCAGTGGTCCCTTGCCTAACTTCTCTGCAATTTAAAACTAAGATTTTCTCTCTTCCCCAATTCTGGAAAAGGGTCTTTAATTTAAAACTGTTTCTCTTTCTACAAATGCTTCTTAACCTGTAGAGTTTCCAGAATTTTATGTTCTTGTCCCAAAAATAGTTATTCCAAAGCTGTAGTGAATTAACCATCTCCTCACCCAGCCCTCTATTTCGTTTGTTGGCCAAGAGCTGTAGTGATGAACTCTTCAGTGCAATGTACATACATATCAGATCAGTTGACCATAAAGGTGATTTATAGCTGCAGATATTTAAAACACTGAAACACATTGATTCCTACCATCTTTAATGACAAAAATCTTCACACCTCAGTTACCTGATGACATGGAGAGTGAACATTTTCTTCAAAAGAGTCAGATTCCAGTCAAATTTCCCTTTTTCATTGGTGCCTGAAGCTGTACATTTGAGTTATTAAGTGAGGGATTTGAAATACAACTCTGGAAGTGTTAATGGTGTCACACAAGTTGAAATGGCCCTTGAAGCTCCCAACAGTCAGGTTAGCAGGTTTTACTTAGTGTCTGTAATTTATGCTAACCTGTGACAATGCCAGATGCAAGTTGGATGATTTGCTGATTTTATAGCTGGAAAGGCTATGGTACATATTAGGTTGCCAACTCTAAATGGACTTATCCCCAGAGGATTTATTGCATGACCTGGCTCCGGCCACTCTGCCCAAAAAAGGAGCTGCTTCCTAAAATACTTCCAGAACTTAAACAGAGCTGCCTTGAGATTGACATTTTTTTTAATTGTCTGAATGATACTCTTAGTGATAGAGCATAGAAATAGGCCCTTCAGCCCACCACATCCATGCTGACATTTTTTAATCCATCTGCACGAATCCCACTTGTCTGCATTGAATCTGTATCCCAAGTTCAGATGAAGAGTCTCAACCCAAAACATCAACTGTCCATTTCCCTCCACAGATGTTGCCTTTCCCACCAAGTTCCTCCAGCATTTTTGCTCTAGGTTCTAGCATCTGCACTCATTTGTGTTTTCTGCATCTTTCTGTGTCTGCCTATTTACACGTGCTTGTCTAAATGTCTCTTAAACATAGGTTCATAGAGTCAGAGAGATACAGAACAGAAACAATCCTTTTGGCCCAAAGAATGTACCAACCATGAACCACTCATTTATAAAATCTAATTTTATTATTCCCACACTCTTATCAACTCTCCCCAGATTCTACCATTCACCTACACACCAAGGGCAAGTTACAGCAGCCAATTAAACTACCAACGTTCACATCTTTGGGATGTGAGAGAAAATTGGAACACCCTGAGGAAAACACAGTCACAGGGAGAATATGCAAACTCCACATAGACAGAGGTCAGGATTGAACCCAGGTGTCTGCCAATGCAGTGCCATTGGCTTGACTAGCTAAACACTATGTACTGATTGTCTCAACTTCACCTTTTCTTGCAGCAGGTTCCAGATATCAACCACTCTGCATAAATAAATTTTCCCTTCAAATTCCCTTTAAAACTCCTTCCTCTCAGCTTAAACCTACGACTTCTTGTTTTTTTTATATACCCTTACTATGGGAAAAAGATTCCAACCATCTATAATTGCCTCTTATAATTTTATATACTGCTATCAGGTTGACCCTCAGTCTCCTTCACGCCAAGGAAGACATATCCAATCTCTCCCCATAAATAAAGGCCTCCA
Source organism: Rhina ancylostomus (assembly GCA_030265395.1). Classification (NCBI taxonomy): domain Eukaryota; kingdom Metazoa; phylum Chordata; class Chondrichthyes; order Rhinopristiformes; family Rhinidae; genus Rhina; species Rhina ancylostomus. Next base: position 46,970,447 of record JARFYF010000104.1, read on the forward strand.
ATCCAGGAAACATCATGGTGAATCTCCTCTGCACTCTCTCCACATCCTTCCTATGGTGTTGTGACCAGTACTGCATACAAAACTCCAAGTGCTGTCTAACCAGTAGATGGGGAACGAAGCCCAGGAGACTTGATGTTTATTTCCTGGAGAATCCAGGACCAACCTGAAGTTTTGATATCAAATGAAACATTTCACACAAGGGTCTAGATGTTGCAATGAATTTGTCCTGGGTGGCTGACTTTGATCCAGGGGTGGGAAGTGGGGTATATGGTTGTATCAGCATTGAACACCTACAGTCAGGCTCGAAAGCCCAGATGAAGCACAAGATTCCTTCACATGTTTGCATTTGTACTGACTACAACATTTGAATAAATGAAATCCTGGTCCAATTATATAAATTAGTTGCTACATTTATGTACTTCTAAACCTTAGTAGCACCTTGCTTAAATAACCCAAGACTTGCACACAAAATGTGTTTCTACAAGTATCTCCACTCTATAGGTACATGTGCTGTGTGGATCACTCTGATATAGCTTGTGAAGACCTGACATTTCCTTCTGCATTGCTCCATTGTGAGGGATCCAGTCCTGGAGGAGATTATTCTGGCTATTTGGTTGGTCTCATAGGCTCCTGACATTCCAGGTGCACAGGACCTCTCCTGGCATATATCTTAAAAACCAAGACTTGCTTATCCCTTTGAGAGAATGTGAGAGCTGCTTGCATTTCCCATGCAGCTTCTGCCACATAATATGAGTTGCTCCAGTCTTGCTTCCCAGAGAAAGGTGCTTTAGGGGCTGATAACCTTGTCTGTTTTGCTGTGCAGCAAGAAAATGTCAGGTCAGGAGATGCATGAAATGGGGTTAGGTTCCTTCAGGAATAATTCAGCTGTTGCATTACCACTTGTTTCTGGGTGTAAACACCTTAACCCCATGTCACATTGCAAAAATAGACCATCATCCAAATTTTTTTTAACTGGGGACCAGAAATAGCATTAGCATCAAATGCAACGATGTTTCAGTGCACCAAAAATGAATGAAATCCAACTTCTCAACTTTGGAATCTGAGGCATCTACCATAATTTGTGAATAATTGACACTATCATCCAGGTATTCAGTTGATCAACTGCCAGTTTGTCCTGTAAAACACATCAGGGGATGCTGCTGCTGCTTTACCTGTGGCAGTATTACACAGAGTGTGTTTCTACGAGTCATCCTCTATCCCAAGAGACTGCCTAAGAAGATTGTATTTCTATACTTTAGCAGTTATTGTGTTAAGATGAATATGGCTGAGCCAGCATTTATCTGAAATTAATAAAAGGGTGCTAAAAGATAGATTTCTTGATGGATATAGATTTTACTGAATAATAAAGATTCATTAAAACCTCTTTGGGGAATCAAACTCCATTAATCAAACTAATTATTCTGAGTGTTTTTTCTTCAGATGGCCTGGGCTTTATATGAAGCTAAATTTTGTAATACTTCAAAACAGAGGAATGATAGGTTGTTTACATCAAGTCCCCACCATCCAGGCCATACCATCTTTTTACAGCTACCACTGGTCAGGGGGTACAGAAGACTGAAGTCATACACCACCAGATTCAAGAACAACTACCTTCTGTCAACCATTTGGTTCTTGA
>JARFYF010000104.1:47083249-47094693 GCA_030265395.1 Rhina ancylostomus
CCCCAACTGCTGGCACTGTAATAGTATCACGCTAACCATACACTACCATGCCACTAATGTAGACAAGTGTTAGGTCATGCACTTCTGGGAGGCCAAACCAGGTAAGACTTATACAGTGAATGGTAGGGCACTGAGGTGTGTGGTAGAACAAAGGGACTGGGAATACAGATCCATAATTCCTTGAAAGTGACATCATAGGTAGATAGGGTCATAAAGAGAGCTTTTGGCATATTGGCCTTCATAAATCAGGACATTGAGTACAAGAATTGGAATGTTATGTTGAAGTTGTACAAGACATTGGTGAGAGCAAACTTAAGAGTATTGTGTGCAGTTCTGATCACTTACCCACAGGAAAGATGCAGACAAAGTGCAGAGAAAATTTACATGGATGTTACTGGGACCTGAGGACTTGAGTTATGGGGAAAGGTTGAATAGATTAGAACTTTATTCCCTGGAGCACAGGAGAATGAAGGGAGATCTTATAGAGGTATACAAAATTATGAGGGGTATAGATAAGGTGAATGCATGCAGGCTGTTTCCCTTTGGGTTGGGTAAGACTAGAACTAGAGGTCATAGGTTTAGAGTGAAAGGTGAAATATTTAAGGGGAATCTGAGGGGGAACAACTTCACTCAGAGGGTAGTGAGAGTGTTGAATGAGCTGCCAGCGGAAGTGGTGAATGTGGGTTCAATTGTAACATTTAAGAGAAGTTTGGATTGGTGCATGGATTAGAGAGGCATGGAGGGCCATGGTCCAGGTGCAGGTAGATGGGACTAGGCAGAAAACCAGGCCGGCATGGATTAGATGGGCCAAAGGGCCTGCTTCTGTGCTGTAGTACTCTATGACTCTATGACCAGCCTTAAATGCATTTTTTTCATTCCAGGAAAAAAATTAATTACACACAGTGTCCAATTATGAAGTTATGAGTGTACTTGAAGTACTCGCATAAGCACAATGGCCTAGGAATTGCACTGAATGGTACCTATTTTTAGGTGCTGTGCATTCCAGTTTCCATTTTGCCTAGAGCAGATAGAGCTGGAGATCATTTCCAGGTGAAAGTGCATTAGTTGGATAGTGGCCCAGGCACTCATGCACACGATCCACATTAATGTGCCAACTTTCTTGTGGTGGCAGTCCTGCACCTAAAGGTGTTGCTGGTTGTGCACGGTATGTTTCTGCCTGTACTGACATGAACTAAGGACTCTATGCTACAATTGTGATTACCTCATTGTGGTGCCCATGGTGGGTGGAGGTGAAAGGCGATGGTTCTACCTTTCCTGCTCTAGTTCCATCACCCAGACACATCTCTATCATCCTCCTGGGCACGAAGGATATGGCCCAAAGTACCTCTCCCTCCTCCATCTCCATCCACCACACCTCAAGGATGGTAGAAGAAGGATCTGTCCAGATCATTGGTTTGGTTATTTTTCGAGTGCACCTTTTGGATTCGAACACTTCTGTGGATATGGCTTGATTTCGACTTTCCACGGAAATTCACATTAAACCATATGAACAAATTCTATCCCATAATGTCGTAACAGAACAGTGGCCACCTGTTAACCCAAAGGTCGATATCGTTTGTATGTGTGTTTGACAGCGAGAGAGAGAGAGAGAGAGAGAGAGAGACTTTCTTCCCGAAGCCGATCCTCTGCTCTGTTCTCCAACCTGCAGTGTGCTTACGCCGGGGGAGGAGCTCAGGCGGGATACTGACAGGAGACGAGAGGAGTTCTAACCAGCAGCTTGAGATCCGAAGAAGAGAGCAGAGCCCGGGGCTTGCGTTCGCCTTGCTCTAGCCCTGGCATCTGGGTGAAGGTCCTTTCCAACCAGAACTGCCTCTGGAAACTCAACTCCGAGCAAAATCAGCCGTGTCTGCACTCAAGGGGAACAAATGACAACTCTCGGGAGGACGCATCTATTAATCCCCATTGTTTTTCTTTTACTTATACACGGTAAGGATATGAACCTCAATAAAAATATAAATTGCGAGGATAAGGACATCATTGTTGATCTAAAGCCGGATTATTGTACAGAATGTGATTTCTGCTGTTTTCAGAATGTAATGAGATATGCTGCAATTCTATTCCGTTTCTGCGTGATGTTTTATGTGTTCAGATTGTCTTGGCTCCAAAGCAGAAGACCGTCTATTCCGGAGAATATTCCGCCGATATAATCAATACATCAGGCCGGTGGAGAATGTCTCTGACCCTGTGACAGTGCAGTTCGAGGTCTCCATGTCTCAGCTGGTCAAAGTGGTAAGTGCACCTTTGTGTGGAGCCAACTTGATTGCACGTGTGTATTTCAGTAGATAATGCTGTTACCTTTTAAAGTTTAATTCGTTTCATCTCAATCACCTCTTTGGCAGGATGAAGTCAACCAAATAATGGAGACAAATCTTTGGCTGCGGCATGTAAGTTGTATCAGGTACATTGTACAGATGTTCACCTCCTGGGAAAAATGACACCCCACTCATGTAACAGCTGTAGCATTCGGGCCTGTATATGGTCCACTAATCTAGTTTTTCAGATGTGGGAAGCAGAATTGGCTGCAGTTTCTGCGGTCTATTTACTTCCAGTCTCCACGAGATTGCCCTGCTAATTTCATCACAGTTCACTTCATTATCAATAGCAAGCAGATGTACTGTGAGATATGCACTGAAATATTAGCAACAGAAACATCAGCACCCTCTTCGTTTAGTTGATAGATTGTCTGAACAGAATCATTTTGCATGGTTTATTCCATTATAACATCTATGTTAGACATTATAACATCTATGCGAACAGGAAAGTAGACTCTCTGCTGTTTCGGGGAGTCAGTTTGCTAAAGAAAAGAATTCTAAAAGAGATATGATTCAAAGCCAAATGAAATATGGCAGGGCTGTGGGAGAGTCTGAAGCTAATCACACAGCTCCTGAATAAGGCAGATTAGGAACAAACGGAGTTAGCGTCCTTCTGCACTGTATAATAACCTATCCAGGCCCTTACAAAGACTGCCTATTTCCACCTCCATATCAGTTAACTATTTCAATGCCCTCCTTACCAACATCCTTGAACTTGAGGTGACTTAAAAACTCTGCTGCCCTCTTGGAACTTACACTTGGCCTGTTCACCATTCCTCCTTGAGTATGTTGACTTGGCCATGGCCCACTTCCTTTCTCTGTGATCTCCTCCTTCTTGAGCTCTCTGAGCTCCTCCAATTCTACCAGTCCTGATGCAGGGTTTTGACAAGAAACGTTGACAATTCCTTTCCTCCCACAGATGCTGCTCAACCTACTGAGTTCATCCAGCAGATCAATTGCTCCAATTCTGACCTTGGTTATTCTGAAATTAAATTCCTCTACCCTTAGTGGCTGTGTTTTTCATTGCCAAATCCTAAGTTCAGGAATTCCCACTGAAGCCCTCACCATTCCTCTGGTCAATCAATCCATTGTCTCTGACTGCTCCTCAAAGAGCAATCCCATTAGTCCCACACCCACCCCACCTCCTTACTTACTCCTGAACTTCTTCAAAATAGTGCCTTGGGATCTTTCATTTTGATCTGGGAGAATTGGTGAAGTGTCTGAAAGACAGCATCCCTGCAAGTGCAGCACTATCTCAGTGCTGTCAACCTGGATACCTGTGCTCAAGGCTCTGGAGTGGGTCTTGCAGTAAAACCAATTTGCCTAGGATTCAAACTCTACAGCAACCAGCTATGATTGGAAGTGCAGTTCAAGAGATGCATTTGTGTTCTGGGGAGGATTGATATAATGGAGAAAGACTTGATGAGTGGTACCAGAGAAGATCTGGGACAGGGACTTTGCATTCCAGCATTGGCATTGCAGCAAACCAGTTACTGCTGTGTTGAAAGTGGACAATGCTGCACAAATTCTGAGACCCACTACCACTGTAAAATATCAAAAAAAATCTCAGGAAGTTCGTGAATTACCAGTTCAGCTATGAAGTATTTGAAAATGTTAGGCCTTATCATTTGAAGAGTAAGTTTTGTATGGCAGATTAATGCATTGTTACTTTTTAAAAAAAACTCTCTGGACCTAAGGAAAACTATATTTTATTCTTATTGTATGCAAGCAGAATACAACTTATACAAAATATAATAGGTCTTCAAATAATAAGTATTTTCCCTAGTTTATAAGCAGTTCATTTTTATTTCATCTTCTATGTCAATTTTATGTGTAATTTCCTATCATTATTTAATGCTTTGCAGTAATATTTAGTTAAAATTGTGCTATTCAAGTGAAGTTTGGGCCTTCATTTAGGGAGTTAGTGTTAGCTTAATGATATCACAGTAGCTAGATACTGGTGATTCTGTTGAATGGACACTTTATTGTAAATGACATTGGTAAAAGAAGAGGCCTGTACCACAGAGCTCATGAGACCTTCTTGAGCAACTTGCTTCTGAGTCAGCAGGAAAGTGACATCACCTAATAAACAGGTTTCCATGCTCAGTACTCAGGAATTTGTGGGCTTTCATTGATTAATAATTAATTATTATTGATTACCGATATCTTTGCAGCCACAGCCAATGCTATTGTAATATGTTGTGGCTTGATGACAGTAATAGAAAATCTGTTTTCCCCCCTTATTTTACTGATTATTATCATCCCTTCTTTATTAATGTTCAGTTAAAATTGAAGCCATCAATAGTGCTAGATTATGGATTTCGTTATCTTTGGACTATTGTTCCCTTTTACAAGAACATTGACTATTAGTTGAGTAAACATGGTATAAACCATGCCAATAAACATAGAGTGCATCATGCCAAATAAATAATTATGCTGTTGATAAAGCAATGCATATTCTTACTGATGTATTTCCATTCTTTCCTGAGTACTTTTAACAGATCTGGAATGATTACAAATTCCGATGGAATCCAGTTGACTATGATGGAATCAAGTACATCCGAGTTCCATCTGACAAGATTTGGAAACCAGACATTGTGCTGTATAACAAGTAAGTTTCGCAAGATCAGTAAATAGGCATTAATACTTCAATCAGATGACAGAATTTATTACTATTTTCACATTTGAAAGTTGCACTGATTACTTTTGGATTCTTCACCTTTCCAGTGCGGTTGGAGGTTTCCAAGTTGAAGATAAAACCAAGGCCCTTCTCAAGTATGATGGCACTGTTACCTGGATGCCTCCTGCTATTTTCAAAAGCTCTTGTCCAATGGACATCACCTATTTTCCCTTTGACTATCAGAATTGTTCAATGAAATTTGGATCTTGGACCTACGACAAAGCTAAGATTGACCTAGCAATCATAGGATCCAAAGTAAATCTGAAAGACTTCTGGGAGAGTGGTGAATGGGAGATCATTGATGCCCCTGGATATAAACATGAACTTAAGTATAATTGTTGTGAAGAGATTTATCCAGACATCACTTACTCTTTCTACATACGTAGACTACCTTTGTTTTACACTACCAACCTGATTATTCCCTGCCTATTAATCTCTTTCCTAACTGTTCTTGTTTTTTATCTGCCGTCCGACTGTGGGGAGAAGGTCACTCTCTGCATATCTGTCCTCCTCTCTTTGACAGTGTTTCTGCTGGTTATCACTGAAACTATCCCTTCCACCTCACTGGTGATCCCTCTGATTGGCGAGTACCTCTTATTCACAATGATTTTTGTGACTCTCTCTATCATTATAACGGTCTTTGTCCTGAACGTCCATTATCGAACACCAACCACCCACATCATGCCAGAGTGGGTTCAAAAAGTCTTCTTGGAATTCCTACCCAAAGTTATGTTGATGCGGAGGCCTTTAGAAGAAAAGAAAGCTGAGAAATTAAGAAGCAGGAGAAGGAAGGATAAATGTAACGAAGAAAAAGATTGTGCCAGCCATCTGGAATATGATACCTTCAAGTCGGCAAAAGATCAGCCAAAGTGCTGCTGCCTGTACTGCAAAGAGCCCATGAGCACTGTGACCTCTAACCTGCGAGGACAAATCAGTCCTCAGTCACTTGACTCTCTGTTGGGTGCCTCAATTCTTTCTTCTGAAATCCAACAGGCAATAGAGAGTATCAGATATATTGCAGACAACACAAGGAGTCAGAATGAAGCCAAAGAGGTGAGTAAAATCGTTGTGTGTGTCTCAGAGAGTCAGACAGCATGTAAATAGGCTCTTCAGCCCAACTTCTCCATGCCAACTGTGTTGCCCAGTGAGCTAGTCCCATCTGTCCGTGTTTGACCCATAGCCCTATAGACACCTCCTAGCCATTTACTTATCTAGGTGGCTTTTAAAAGTTGCTGATGTGCCCACCTCAGCGACTACTTCTGGCACCTCATTCCAAATACGCACCTCCCTTTGCTTAAAGAAACTGCTCGTGATGTCCCTTTTCAATCTCTTGTTTCTGATCTTAAACCAATGTCCTCTTGTTTTTAGCACTTCCTCCCTGAGAAAAAGACTATGAGCTTTCACCCTATGTCCCTCTATCAGGTCACCCATCAATCTCCTATGTTCCGGGCAATAAAGTCCCAGTCTATGCAACTTCTCCTTGTAACTCTGGCTCCCAAGACCAGGCAACATCCTGGTATGCATAATCTGCCGCATATTTGTTCCTCTATCTCCTACTGGATATTGGAAGGTGAATAATATAACCCCATCATAGTGCTTGCACCTTTCTTATTCCTGAGCTCTATTGCCTCATTGAATGACCTCTCCAGAATGTCCTGAGTGTCACTATGACATTCTCCTTGATCAGTAGTGCAAGTCCGCCACCTCTTTTACATCCCTTTCTACCACATCTGAAACATCTGAATCCTGAAACGTTGAGTTGCCAGCCCTGACCTTCTCTCAACCAAGTCTCTGTAATGGCCATATCAATGTGGTTCCATGTACTAATCAAGGCCCTAAATGCACCTGCCTTGCGTATAATACTCCTTGCAATGAAGTAAACACACTTCAGCCCATCCGCCCCACCATGTTCATTAACCTGGACCTGCCTTAAAAATCACTACCTCTACCTTCCCATCAATCCCACCACTTCCTGACTAACTGCTCTGGTTCTCACCTCCCTGCCATGCTAGTTTAAACCCTCCTGAGTAGCACCAGAAAACCTGTGAGGATATTGGCGCCCCTCTAGCTTAGGTGCAACCTGTCCTTCTTGTACAGGTCCCATCTACCCTGGAAGAGATCCAAATGATTCATGTATCTGAAGCCTGCTCTCCTGCACCAACACCTTAGCCAAGCACTTAACTGTACTATCTTCCTATTTCTTGCCTCATTAGAACATGGCACAGAGGTCCTGCTTTTTAAATTTCTGCCTGACTCCCTAAATTCTCTTTGCAGGACCTCAGCTCTCTTCCTGCCTGTGCCATTGGTACCAATGTGGAACATGACCTCTGTTTGCTTGTCTTCCCCTTTCAGGATGTACTGTACCCCCTCTGAGACATCCTTGACCCTGGTACCAGGGAGGCAACACACCATCTTGGAGTCTCATCCACAGCCACACAAACCCCTAATTAAAGAGTGCCCGACAACTATTGCTCACCTAGTCCTTGACCTACTCTGGCTGTCTTTAAGTTTTCCCTGTAACAAAGTCATGGAGTCATATAGCACATAAACAGGCCCATTGGCCCAATTTATCCATGCTGACTAAGTTGCCTCTTTGAGCTCATCCCATTTGCCTGCATTTGGCCCCTATCCTTGTAAACCTTTTTTATCCATGTACCCGCCTAATATGTGTGTAAAGCCTCATCTTTCTATATACCATTCATACTAATATAGAGACAACCTCTGTCATTCACACTCCCCCACCAGAATCCTCTGCAGCTGGACAGTGATATTCCTCACCGAGACCCCAGATATAGCATTCTTGAATAATGACTGTACTTGGAGAAGCCTTGAATCCATACACCCCCTCCAGATGAATTATTGATTCTCCCATCAAGATAGTTTTTCTGACCTGCCTTTTTTCATACCCTGTCACCACAATTTATGGATTGCTGTCCATTCCAGGGATTTTATTCTGGCTATATTTCCAAGAGGAACTATCACCCTTATGGTGGAATACCAATTAGAATACGCCCAAATAGATTGGGCTCTGATGATGTTTACTGCAGATATGATTTCCCAGAAGTGTCAAAGGAGTAAATTTTGTGGAAATTATCTGTTCTACATTGCCTCTATTTATCATACTATAAACTAAAAGTAATGAAAAATAATCAAGTTTTATTCCTCAAATGGACAAAATAAAGCATTCTTCCACTGTGTCTACACCACCAGGATTCCAGTGAAATCCCCAGAAAAGCTGGATATTCTCCCATGGACCCTGCACCATCCTAATACAAGCTGTATTCTGTCACCTTTCAGTGGAAGTACACATATTGAGACTACACAACCCTCTCCATGAAAATTACTCCTAATCTTGACGTGTTAAATGCATAGGTCTGTTGTTGAATATCTTTCAACACATTTTAAACATAGCACACAGACTAAATCCAGATATGCCCTCTTAGGTGTGCCCTTTGAAGGTTAGATCAAATGGGATCCAGGGTGAGCTGGCCAATTGGATACAAAATTGGCTTGACAGTAGGAGACAGAGGGTGATGGTGGAGGGTTGTTTATCAGATGGAGGCCTGTGACCAGCAGAGTACTACAGGGATAAGTGCTGGGTCCACTGTTGTTCATTATTTATGTTAACAATTTGGATGAGAATGTACGTAAGTACATGGTTAGTAAGTTTGCAGATGACACTAAAATTGGTGGTATCGTGGACAATGAAGATGGTTATTTAAGATTACGATGGGGCAATGGGCCAAGGAATGACAGATGGAGTTCAATTGAAGTAAATGGGAAGTTTTGCATTTTGGCAAGACAAACCAGGGCAGCAGTTAAAAATATGGTAGCCTTTGGAAACATTGTTAAAGGACATTGAAGACAGACAAACTACACTCATACAGGATAATGCTCAACAACAGCAATTAATTGCTCAACTGAATGAACCTGGCAAAGAGAGAGATCACAGACTGAGCTAACTGGAAAAAGATTTAACTGCAACCATTCAGAGGCTGGAACAGCAAAGATAGAGGATTACTGATTTAGAAAACCACAGTCAGAGAAATAATTTGAGAGTCATTGGTTTTCCCGAAGACGCTGAAGCTGGTAATCCTACTGAATTCTTTTCTAAACTTCTGATGGATGTGTTTGGCTCTGAGCTTTTTCTGTACATCCCATGCTTGATCACGCTCATTGAGCATTAAGACCAAAATGCGAGTCCCAAAGAGCATTTGATTCAAATCACTCGTTGTCAAGGAATGATCCAGTATAAAGATTGGAAGTTTCGTCTGGTTGAAGATTACAGCCCAGAAGTTATGAGAGAGAGACTGCGTTATAAACCGATTATGTCGCGACTCTATCAAGGGAACTATCAACCTGCATTAGTGTTTCCTGCACGTTTGAGGATTGTACTCCCCGATAAATCATGACAATGGTTTAATTCCGTCGAGGAAGCTGAAGAATTCCTACAACATTAACTCTTCAGATGTTTAAGAAATGTGCTATTCTTTGATTTTTATATCTATTTGATCTATTAGGCAATAATTAACTAACAGACTTGAGAGCTTTTTAAGTTTCGGAGGTATTTTTCCTGCCCTCTGTTAACACTTTCGTGCTTGGTTCTGGAACACAGAAACTTATCATATTTCTACTTAACATTTTTTTTTCCTTTTTATCATTTTACTTTAATATTTTTAATGGTTTATTTTGGTAATAATTAAGAATCTGATTGAGTGACTGATCGCTTTTTTTTCCTTTTGAAATAATAGTAAGATTGTGTTCTTTAAATGTCGATTCTCAGTGTTTTTGATTCTATAGAACTCTGTTAGCAAGTCTGTTTACATTTCAAAGTATTTGTTTTGGATACTTGTTATCTTTTGTTTTGACTAATGGTGGTGTTTAGCATTCCCCTTAACTTGGAGATTTGACACCAAAAGAGGTGGGGTTAAAATACATAGTGGGTAGCATTCTGTCTGTCTATCGGCCAGTTTTTGGGCTTTTGTGGGTGGAGGGGTGGGGTTGCTTTTAGGTTAATTGTTTTTTCCTCTGGACTGATAAACTACAAATATGCCTGAATTGTCACCATATCCGGCTCCTCTTTGAACTTTTTTTCCTCTTCCTGTTTAGGAGTCTACTCTGCAATAAGATTAACCCTTTACATACCATATGTTTTTAGTCTGTTAAAATGGATAAGGTGATTAATTTTGTTTCATGGAACACAAACAGTTTAAATAATCCAATTAAGCACAAGAAGATCTTTAAAGTTTTTCACAGACTAAATGCTCAGATTATTTCTGCACAGGAGACTCATGTTAGGAGAGAGGATAATCAGTGCTTTTTTCAGATTTTGGAGGGGTCAACAGTTTCATTCTAATTCACAAGCAAAAGTGAAAGGAGTCTCTATTTTCATACATTCCTCCATTTCATTTCTTCATCATGAAATAATCTCAGACCCGAATGGTAGATTTTTATTAACTACTGGCTTACTTCAGAACAAAAAAGTTGTTATGGTTAATGTTTATGCACCTAATGTTGATCATCCTGAGTTCTTTAAACACTTATTTGCATCTTTTCCTAATTTAAACAAACATACGTTGATTATGTGTGGAGACTTCAATTGTTGTTTAAACCTTTCGATGAATAGATCTGTGTCGAATCAAGCACTTCCAAACAAATCCACTGTCTTTATTAATTCCTTTTTAGTTGATTCCGTAATTTTAAAAGTTTGGAGATTTCTACACCCATATGATAGAGTTTTCATTCTTTTCTCATGTCTATCACAACTACTCTAGAATTGATTACTTTTTTTATTGACTCTCGATTAGTTCCATTTATTATTGACTATAAGTATGATGCAATTGCCGTTTCTGATCATGCGCCATTGAAACTATCAATTAAGTTAATGGACGTACGCTCTGGTACTAGACAATGGTGACTCAATCCTTCTTTACTGCAGGATTTAGACTGTTCATTTTATTAAAGAACAGATTTCCTTTTTCTTCTCAACTAATTCTATGGAAGAAATTTCCAGTGGGATATTATTGGATATCTTTAAAGCTTATATCCGTGGTCAATTTATTTCATACTCTGCTAGATTGAAAATATGAACTAATAATGAATTACGCATACTGGTTGATAAGATTAAAGAAATTGATAAAAAATACTCTGATGCTCTATAAAAAGAGAACTGAACTTCAATTGCAGCACAATTTATTATTAACATTGCCAATTGAAAATCAATGACTCAAATTTAGGAGTCAGTTTTATATACATGGTGAGAAATTTGGCAAATTGTTGGCCAACCAAATGAAAGCTGCTTTGACTAAACATCAGATTATTAAAGTCCGTAAATGAGATGGTAATTACATGGTGGACCATGATCAAATTAATAAATCTTTTCAAGAATTTTATACTTCTTTATATCAATCAGAATTTCCTGAGGATTCTAC
>JARFYF010000104.1:47196132-47208541 GCA_030265395.1 Rhina ancylostomus
CTAAAATATCTAAAATTTTAAAAAATACAATAATGATGTGTACACCATAACTTTGGAGAAAAATATATGAAATATCACAGGATAAACACAAGACAAGTGACGCATCAATTCTACCATTGTTTTCTCCATATATCTCTTTTACTCTAATTCTATTTTTCTCACTCACTTTAACATTGAAAAGCAAAAACACTCCAAAAGCAGACACCTGAAATAAAACAGAGAATGTTGGAAATACTCAGTACATCAGACAGCGTTTGTAGAGAGAGAAATATTGTTAATGTTTCAGGTTGATGATCTTTCATGACACTTTATCAATCTACTATCCAATTGTTGATTTAAAAAAAATTAAGTACTTTGCTTCAAGAATAGTTTGTAGTAAAGAATTCCATATTCTGTCTTTTATGTAAAATGAATTATTCTGACCTCTATAATTGTCTGCCTTTTTGTGAACCAGGGAGACAATCGATTCCTATCTAGGTTATCATAATCCTTCATACTCCTGAAGATTTCCATTAGATCACCTTCTCTTTCAGTTTGAGTAAAAAGCATTTCAATCTCATCTGCACAATGTAAATTCTTAGCCCTGGGACAACACCAGTGGATCTATGCAACTGCTGTTCCATTGCTTTTATAAACCTCCCAAATTGTATTTATGTCAGGACAGAGAACTGCAAGTGCAGCTGAAGTAAATCCTTGTAGATATTTTGTCTCAGACTAAGAATTTTGATTGCCTTTTTTATGGGCTTATCCACTTACAGTGGCACCATTTATGATCAGGGTTCTCTACTGCGCCACTTGATTTAAAGTCTTTTCATATTCCCAGGAATGGATTATCTAAACATTGAACCATTCCATAAATCATATTTTAATTACAGAAAACTAGTGCTAGCTATTGATTTGTCTTCTTTCTTGAAGATGGTCATGATTACAGATCCTCTTCCCAGCTGTGTCCTATAAAATTGTGGATTTGTGGCTGAAGGTCTTTGCTGCTGAGTTTAAAGGTTTCAGCAGGGATACTGTCTGCTCCAAAGGCCTTGTTATTTTTCAATTGGGATGAGGTTTTCTTGACTTCTTGTCGGTATGGCTAGCCCAAGTAGTTTTTTGTAGAATGGAGTCAAGGGCACACACATCAAGGAGTCTCATCTGAGGAGGTCTTTGAAGTGTGGGTTCCTGTGAGCTTTGAATTGCTATCTGTCTTTGATAATCTCAGTTCTGTTCTCGGTTTTCTGTTGGTGGGAGCTTGGAAGTTTCAGAGACCATTCTGGGCCTGTTTTCCACACTGCATAGCTCCATGACTTTGCATGGAAGGAGATTACCAGATACACAGATGAAAAGGTATAGGAATGAGCTCAGAAGAAATGCAACGGCCCCACTGAGTCCTGATCTCTAGCTCATGACAGTTCAAAGTAGAAAGGAGCATTTGAGATAGTATCGAAACTCTCAAGTCCATGCCTCAAGAGTGAACACAAGCCATGTGTAAATGATGGAAGGAGCTCACTACCGAGTAAACTACCCATCCAACCATTGTCAGGCATGTCCTGCCTCACCAGTGCAGAGTCTACAATTCCCTCATTGGTTTTATCATTTACTACAGAGCACAGAAAACCAGAATGGAAGCAAGTCATCTTCAATTCTGAGAGCAAAATACAAGCTGCTGGAGGAACTCAGTGGGTCAGGCAGCTTCTGAAGAGGGAAATGGACAGTTAATATTTTGGGTTGAGACCCTTTTCTAGACTGAAATATAGAGGGGATGTAGCCAGTATAAAGAGGTGAGGGGGAAGGGTCGGTCAAGAACTGGCAAGCAATAGGTGGATCCAGGTGAGGAGGGGCTGATAGGCAGGAGGTGGATGGAGGGGCGGAGATTGTGATAGTGACTGGAAGGAGATAGGCGGAGTCAACAAAAGGCTGCAGATTATGGAATCTGATAGGAAAGGAAGGTGAAGAGGAATCAAATAAGGGAAGTGGGGTGGGCAGCTGGGAACAGTGGGAGGAGTGTGTGGGAGATGGGCAGTTGGAGTAGGTGGGGGAGGGGAAAGAAACTGGGAGATGGGGTGCTGGTTGGGTGTGGCTTGGAAAGAAGGGTGTATGTGAGAGGACCTGGATAGGTCAGAAGGAGAGAGAGATGGGGAGCAGGTTACCTGAAATTGGAGAATTCAATACTCAGCTTGTAGACTACCAAGGCAGAATATGAAGTGTTGTTCCTCTAATTTGCATTTGGTCTCACCCTGGCAATGGAAGAGATCGAAGACAGACAGATCAGTGTGCGAATGGGAAGGGGAATTAAAATGGCCTGCAATCAGGAACTCCAGATGGCCATGGTGGATGCAGGCGTTCGGCAAAGCAGTCGCCTAGTCTGTGCTTGGTCTCACCGATGTAGAGGAGGTCCCATTCAGCGCACTGGATGCATTAGACAAGGTTGAAGGGGGTGCATGTCTCTGCCTCACCTGGAAGGGGTGCTTAGGTCCCTGGATAGAGGTGAGAGAGGAGGTGTAGGGACAAGTGTTGCACCTTCTATGGTTACAGGGAAAGTGCCTGGGGATGGGGCAGGGATGGGTGGAGATAGATGCCCTAACTAAGGAATAACAGAGAGACTGGTACCTGCAGAAAGAGATGGGAAGGGCAAGACGTGACTAGTGATGGGCTGCAGGTCTTTGTTGTCTCCACCTATCACCTCCCAGCCCCTGTCGCTATCTCCACTCTTCCCTCCCCACCTGACTCCATCTGCCAATCAACCTCTCCTCATCTGGATCCACCTATCACTTGCCAGCTCTTGCCCCACTCCTTCCCCTCGCCTCTGTACTGATTATTTTCACTTTACACACTCACTCCTGAAGCAGAGTCTCAACCTGAAACACAGACTGTCAATTTCCTTCTGCAGATGCTGTTTGACCCATTGAGTTCTCCAGCATTTCTTTTTTTTTTGCTCCATATTCCAGTATCTGCAGTCTCTTGTGTCTCCATGTTCAGATTCTGAGAAACTGCTGAAGAGATCGGATAGTACTCTGCAAAGCAGTGGAAGAACAGAATATCTAGTAAAGTTGGGGAGTGCAAGCAGTATTGATGTACAGTTGAGAACTAAATCTAGGCTCATGGGAGCATTGCATAGCTAGAGGAAGTTTCAAATGAGATGTGAAAGCTAGTTTGTATCTGGCCTTTCCAGTGGATGTAAAAGATCCACAGCACTGTATCATGGATGTTTCACTGGCTCTCCTGGCTGGTATTTAACTCTCTCCCAACAACACAGAAAAAAGAAACTATCATCAAGTTATTGCATTGCTGTGTGGAACTTACTGCATAAAAAAACTGCTGTGCAAAAGAAAGTAATGCTGTGTATTACAAATCCTCTGTACTCACTATTCTCCTTCTATTTACATATTCATCAGTCAGACCTGCTGCAATTAACACGGCTTCATCACCTTCTCTCAGCTGGAACCACCACTACTGGCATTATTCAGTCTTCCTTGGTCTTCACCCTATCACAGATATTTCTTTTGTTGTCTCCACCACTTCCCCTTCCCTGTTTGCTATGTTTTCCAGTTCTAATGAAGGGTAATCAACTTAAATGTTAACCCTGTTTTTCTCTTCACAGATCTTCAAGCATTTTCTGATTTTATTACAAAGCATATTGACAAAGCAAACAGCTTTGAGCTATCTTAAAAGTCATGAACTGTATTGAGGAAATGCAATTTTTTCTTTATAATTTTGTAAAGCCCTGTATGATAAACTACAGAGATGCAAGAAAATGCAGATGTTGGAATTTGCAGCAACAAACAATCTGCTGGATGAACTCAGGTCCTGATGCAGGGTTTCAACTATTAACTGTCCCTTTCATTCCACAGATATTGCTCGACTCACTGAGTTCCTCTAGGAGATCGTTTGATGCACATGATAAAACAAGTTGTCAACCTCCCTTTATTTCCCCTCTTTACTGTGATATTAAATGTATGAACCACATATCTACAAAGGATAGAAAGTGTATCTGAAGTACATAGCTACATCAGAGTATATCTTTATATATCAATCTGCAGAAATAAAGGTAAAATTGTTTTAACTCATTCAGGAAATTATTGAAATAACTGATTTTTTTTCATTTAGTTTGCACTTGGCAATGAAGTTTAATTCATTTACTTCTGAATGTTATTGGAATGTAAAGGTGTTACCTGCATTTACCCAAATCCAAAATATTTCTTTGGATTAAGCTGGGCAATATCTAACACCCTCTACTTTCTTATCTTGGAAGAATTTGAGACTTAGCATGAGATACATAGAAAATTTAGATCTGTATTGTAGGTTTATATGTCATGTATTGTATACCATATTTTGGGAGGAAAATATTGTGTTATCTCAAGACTGTAATGTGATAAATTGGGAAGTAACACAGTGTATGTTTATTCTATTGTTTTGTTTTCTCTTCTGGTTGTCAATGTAAATGCCAAATATCCTTGAGCCTTGAATTTTGAGAATTTCGAGTGACATTATTGTAGAAGAGCCAAGGGCTGATGTCATTGAGAAAGCATAAAGATATTCCACTTATTTTCTCAGGAATGGAAGTACTTTGACCTAACAGGACCTTAGACACTGTATCAACCCTGTTCATTCCGGTAGTTAGATTTTGGCATTTTTTGTGGAGATCCAATTTCTAAGCATTACACAATAAATTGCTACTAAATTGCAATAAATTGCAGAGAAATTCAATTGAATATTTTGCTTATGGGAGAAGAATCAGAAAAGTAACTCCTAAATTATGTCATCATAATATGATATCATTTTATTTCACAACATAATTTGTGTTATCTTGGGTACCGTAAGTTCACAAATTTGCATGCTTGAAACCTGTGTAATTAATCTTCAAAATGTGAAGCCTGTGAAGGGTGTGAAGCAAAAAGCAAATGTGTAGCATAAGGATTTACCTGGAGGTAATGTTTCAGGGTTCCAGTCACTTAAGTGGTGGGCTTACCGCATTTCTCATTCCTCATATTCTGGTATTTCATTCACATGTTATTTTCACATTAAGGTTAATATTGTGTTGACTTCCTTTCCTCAACGCCATTTCCATTACTCAAGATATCTTTTTTTCTGAATCTTCTGCACTCCTGCTTTAGCTTCCTTCTGAATTGTGAAAATTATGCTCTGTACCTTCCTCACCTCTGGGTTTGTATCTTCAGTTCCTCTGGATAGCCATGCTACTCAACATTCTTAAACTTCAGTCCCAGCAAACTGCACGACCCAAGTTCCACCCCCAGGGTGACCCAGTTGCACCAACTTCCAGTGCTCATGAGTTTAATTTAATTCATCCCTTTTTTTCTAAGACTACAAATCCCACTCCTCTAACTGCTCACCCCTCACTTTAACTGATATATTATGGATGAATACGTATCTCTTACAAACTTCTGCTCTCTGAAACTCTGCCCAGTTCTTTTCATCTGGCATTTCATTTCCTGAATTCAAAAACATCTCAAAACCCTCCTCCTCACCGTGGATTCAGCTCTTCATCCCAGGCCTTCAATTCATATTCAAAGTTTGTTGTTGCATCCAAAAGCTTCTCATTCACCATAGCTTGTTATTATTTTTTGAAGTAATCCAGGTCGTATTCCTGTGTACTGGGTGTTATATACACACAAGTGATTGTTATTTATTTAGTCATCAGTGGTGGGATTCTTGCTTTGTAGTTACATTTGACATCCAGATTGTGAGTACAGACAAAATGCTGAAAATACTGACTGCATCAGGCACATCCATAGAGAGAGAAAACAGTTAATGTTTCAGGTTGATGATCTTTTATCAGAACCTTTTACCGGATTGTGAATAGTCTAGTTTAACCTTAGATAATTGCTGGTACTTCAATTGTTAGAGATGTCATTCTTGCCACAAGCATCTTTCCTTTGCCATCAACATTCACCCTTCGCATGCCCTTACTATGAAACATTGGCAAGTTTTTCACTGTACCTCGGTACAAGTGACAATAATAAACCTATACCAATACCAACTGGACTTGGCCTTAAGGCAGAATTTTACCAGGATTCCACTGCAGCATAAAATCCCAGCCATCTTGTGCATTGCACAACAAGAGACCCTGCTGTTGAATCCTTGTGCTTAATGAAACCTTGTACATCTGATGATATGGTAGTGGTGACAGAGCAGCAGTTAATTTAGTAACCCAGGCACATTGGCCAACAATCCAGAGTCCTGAGTTCAAGTCCCACCATGGCAGATGTGGAACTTAAATTCAGTTAATAATCAGTTAGAAACATACTAGACATTGGTGATAATGATCCACAAAATTGTTGGATTGCTGTAAAAGCTCATCTGAATTACTATTGTCCTTCAGAGCAAGAAATCTGTCATCCTTACCTAGTCTGACTTGTATGTGATTCTGGACCTTTCTCTGTTGTTGACTCTGAAATGCTCTAGCAAGCCACCAAATTATACCACAACTGTGTCTGGATTGCAGTGGTTCAAGAAAATGAGTCATTGCCGCCAATTTGGGCAATTAGGAATGGACAATGAATGTTACCTTTGAAAGCAATGTCCGGATCCCAAAAATGAATTTAAAAAAAAACATGTTTTGTGAGTATTGAAGTAAATCTATAGATGGGGTTACAAATAACTACTGGACATTGGAAAATATCCCATTGTTTTTTGTTCCGTTGATTCCAACTTGATGTATGGAATTGAGTGCTTTCAGTGTATTCCTTATTGCTATCCATTTTTATTAATCCTGCTGCATCCTGATGGATTAGTACCTTGTGGTTATTTGTAACTAGATGATAAGCATGTTCAAATACCTGGATTTAAAATGTTAATATCTCATAATCTTATTTTAGGATACTTCTAAAGTGTGCGTCCTGTCTGTTATTTATGTAGCAAATGCTTTTGGTGTATAAAATGGAGTTCTCTCCATCCTCTGCTCAAACATCTGAGTCTTAATGACAAATGTGGCTGCAATTTGATGTTTGAGAAGAAGGCTTGAAAGACATCAAGCATTAAAAATAAATGAGACCAAAAATGAACAACGGCTGTCTGGAACAAGTTTTGTACATTGCTGACCCATTTTAAGTAAAATTCTTGACATTAAGGCTTGAAATGTGTGTGGGTTGCTCCCACTACTTTAATGGTGGCAGGTGGTGGTTCAAGCGAAAAATATATTGACATTAACCCACAGATTGCTTGAAGGGCCTAAAGCACAACCTTCTTTTAAGTAAAATTAGCAGGAACTGGCAGCTGAGGTCGCTTATTTACTTAGCCTGGATGATAGAATGTTACAGCATTCTGCTTCTCATTGAGCAATACAGAAACTTGGCCAGTTATATTCTTCTCAATTAAAAACAACACTTTTCAATTATAAACTTTTTAAATATTAATTAAAAAAATTAAAGAGATGAAACAAGCTAAAACACATAAAACCTATTAAACAGTGAAAGACAATTAAATATATTTAACTCAACATAAGTAAGATTACATTACATTTCCCTAACCCCCTTTGATACTCCTTCCATTTGAAATTTGCTGGACTTGTACATTAAAAGGCCAATTTCCCATCTTTGGCTCCACAAAATCTGCAGGAGGCTTGAGGTCCTCCAGTGAAGAACACAAGCCTATCAAGAGAATACAGTCATCCCAGGACTGGTGATTACCTGTACAGAAGTCTGGTACTTCCTCCTTTAACTGCGGATTCCTGAACTTTCATTGAGTTAGAAAGTCAACAGTCTCAAGCAGAGCTATTGGCTTTTAAGTGGAAGGTCAATTTTGCTGTAAAGAATGGTGCACTGAATTGGGCCATGATCTCAGTTGTTTCTGATTACGAAATCTTATATTTTCTAACCTCCTGGTTGGAAACATACTGATGGCTTGTCATTTGTATGGAATCATCCCTGGCATGACACTGTGATGTCAGACTCTAAGCAATGAACCAAATAATCATGCCTTACTTGCCCTGAAGCCATTATAGATTATTTTGATGTTGGGCCCAAGGAGCTCCTAGCAAAACATCTGCACTCAGATGGCATCAAACTAATGGTTAGTTTTAGATAGTAAGGGTATCAAGAGATGTGGCGATAGAGCAGGGAAGTACAATTGTGCTAGAAGGAGGCATTTGATGTACTCCCACTCCTGTTTCTTATGTTCTAAACAGGATTGCAAGGATCAGCAGTTGCAGAATGTAAAGCCTAGGAAATGGATTTCTCCTCTGTTTGGTGTGCTAAACTAGTGCTGTGTTTAGACTTAGAGCCCAATCTAGGAACCTGCAAAACATTTCAATATTAGTTAAATTTACCTTTAAGAGATTATTAGGATGTTTGCAATCTTTCCTTTTCAATAAAATGCTGCCTGCATGTTCCCCAGGAGCAGCTGTGTCCAGGGCTTGTAGCTATTGCCTCTCTCTCACACTGTCAGCTGGGAAGTGCCTTATGAAGACAGTGTCTGTTTCAATTTCCCAACTTCAACCAGAATTGGCCGCAAGCACATCAAAACATGCACAAGTGATTAATATGCACATTTTGCACATTAGGAGTGAGTGCAAATGTACCCATTTTCTGGGCAGCATTTGCTCCACTAAGTAAAACCCCATTTCTTCTACTCCATTCTGTTCAACTCCACATATTTGATATATCAGTTAAGATTTTAAACACGAATACAGCAAAGCATGTTAATTCCCACCAACATTAAAGGTGACAGATTTATCTATCTATCTATTTATCTTTATCTCTCTCTCTCTCTCTCTCTCTCTAAAAAGATAGATAGATAGAAATCTTGGCAAAAAGCCAAAGTCTTGGTTCAGAATATAAGGAAAAAAGAACATGCATCTGTAAAGTGCCTCTCAGTGTCCCAGTGCTTTACAACCAAGTGCTTTCAAAGTACTTTTAAAGTACTCCTGAAGTTGTAATTTAGGAAATGCAGAAGCCAATGTGAGCACCAGAAATTCCTATAAACAGAAATGTATTATTGACTAAATAATCTGCCTTTTTGGTATTGTTTACTGATGAATTGATCAGGACAGCAGGGAGATCTTCCACACTTCTGTTAGAAATAGTAACACAGGGTCTTGTACAGTCACCCAAAAGGGGTGACAATTCCTCTCAAAGACAAGACCTCTGACAGAACTGCACTCTTTCAGAACTGCACTGGAGGGTTAGCTGATGATTTTACTCAAATATCTGGAGTTGGACTTGAACCAATAATTTTCCTAACTCAGAAGTCAAGAGTGTTACC
Source organism: Rhina ancylostomus (assembly GCA_030265395.1). Lineage (NCBI taxonomy): Eukaryota > Metazoa > Chordata > Chondrichthyes > Rhinopristiformes > Rhinidae > Rhina > Rhina ancylostomus. Next base: position 47,205,340 of record JARFYF010000104.1, read on the forward strand.
AATGAGCCACAACTGACACTGTCTGTCATCAAGTATATCACTAAGATTGAGGAGAATAAGCAAAGCATAATAAAATTAGCAAACTACATGCTCTGGAATCCCTGTGATCTCTGTCTCAAAGGCTTATGTCAAAACATCCTTCAAAAGGGTGAACCCTTGCATGATGTCAGGCCCTGATAGTGTACCTGGCTGGGTACCGAAAACCTGTGCCAACCAACTGGCTGCAGTATTCAAGGACATCTTCACCCTTTCACTGCTGCAGTCTAAGGTTCCCACCTGCTTCAAAAGGGCAACAACCATACCGTGCCCAAGAAGAGCAGGGTGAGCTGTCTCAATGACTATCACTTGGTAGCACTCACATCTACCGTAATGAAGTGCTTCGAGAGATCGTTATGACTAGAATTAACTCCTGCCTTAGCAAGGACCTGGACCCACTGCAATTTGTCTACAGCTGCAACAGGTCTACAGCAGATGCAATCTTACTGGCTCTTCACTCTACTTTGGAGCACTGAGACAGTAGCAAAACATATGTCAGGCTGCTGTTTATCGATTACAGCTCAGCATTCAACAGCATCATCCCCTCAGTACTAATCACCAGACTTCAAAACCTGGGCCTCCATGCCTCCCTCTACAACTGGATCCTCGACTTCCATATCAGGAGACAGTAGTCAGCATGGATTGGTGACAACATCTTCTCCTCACTGACAATCAACACAGGTGCCCCTCAAGCATGTGTGCTTAGCCCACTGTTCTACTCTCATGACTGTATGGCTAAGCACAGCTCAAATCCCATCTATAAATTCGCAGTGAGATAGATCAGCTGGTTAAGTGGTGTCACAACAACAACCTTGCACTCAATGTCACCAAGACCAAGGAATTGATTGTGGACTTCAGGAAGGGGAAATCAGGATAACACACACCAGAGGGGTCAGCAGTGGGAAGGGTGAGCAGCTTCAAGTTCCTGGGCATCAACATCTCAGAGGATCTATCCTAGGCCAAACAAATTGATGCAATCACGAAGAAGGCACCCCAGCGGCTCTACTTTATTAGGAGTTTAAGGAGATTTAGATGTCACCAAAGACTTGCAAATTTCTTTTGATGTGTGGTGGAAAGCGTTCTGAGTGGTTGCATCTCAGCCTGCTATGGAGACTCCAATGCACAGAATCACAGGAGGCTGCAGAGAGTTGTAGACTCAACCAGCTTCATCATGGGCACAGCCCTCCCCACCACTGAGGATATTTTCAAGAGGCTGTGCTTCAAGAAGGTGGGATCCATCATTAAGGACCCTTGACCAGGATCTGTAGACCCACACTCAATGTTTCAGGAACAGCTTCTTCCCTTCTGCCATCAGATTTCTGAACAGTCCATGAATCCAAGAACACTACATCATTATTCCTCTTTTGCACTATTTATTTAGTGTTGTAACTTATAGTAATTTTTATGTCTTGCACTGTATTGCTGTGACAAAACAACAAATTTCACAACATATGTCGTGATAATAAAGCTGATTCTGATTTTGAGCCAGTACAAATGAAGGGGCATTTGGGAGACCAGCAGTTTGGATTTGCTGGCTGCTGCAGGCACCTTCTGCAATGTGAGAATATGGACTGCGTACAGTTGACAGGAAGGGAGCCCCGCCACAACCTGGGGAGGAGCTTTATTCAGCAGGTCAGGCCACATCTCTGGGAGGAGAAACAGATGTTAATGTTTAACATCCCCCCCCACCTGCCCCTCCCCAACACACCCCTACAGCTTAACAAGTTTATTTTCTCTCCTTCCTCGTTCTGATGAAGGGGCTTTGACCTGAAATGCGAACCCTGTTTCTCTTCTCACACATGCACCTTGATCTGCAGATCCCAGCATCTTCTGTTTTGATTTTGCATCCTGTCCATGGCAATTAATTGACTGTGAAGCTTTTTGGAACATCCTCAGATTATAAAAGTTATAATGCAAATGAAAATCCTTGGTTCTTGTTTTTACATTATGTTAATTGTTCCCACCTGTTAATTGAGGGTTTGAAAGGATTTTAGCAGCTCTGTTGGAAATTTGCTGTGAAAATGTACAACCATTTTCAATGTTTTTTATTGCAAAAAAGGATACTTCCAAAGAGTGGAGGAAGTACTTGAACATGTTTGGATAAGATCAGTGAAAGCTTTGAAAATTACCCAGCCTGGCTAGAANNNTGGCTAGAAAATACAACTTTGTCAGTCAAGACATACATAATGCAGCAAGTTTAACTTTCGTATGATTATTTTAATTGGTTTCTACTTTGAATGTTAATGGAATCATGACATCATCTTCCACTTTGATCTTAATTTTTTTCAAAGTATAAAATAAATACAGAAATGCTTCTGTTTGTTATAACAGCACTGAAATATTCCCATTGTGAATTACTTTTGAAGATCCACAAACAGTAGTGAATGAAACAATCAACTCATTCCTTTAATTTTAATATTTATAGGAAAGTTAAGGATGGGATGTCGACTGGGTCTGGCAGAACTGCCATTCACAAAAGAAGTGATGCATTTTTTTTTGGTTGGCTGCAGTTCAAAAAAACAACAGTAACTCCAATTTACAAACAAAAACATGCAACATCTGTGTCCCTGTGTCCTTTGTTTTGTGTTCAGCCAGTCAATGAGAGACAGGCACTAAGGCAGGTTGCTGGAGAATACTTTGTATTAACTGAGTCGAAGTCAAAGTCGAGTTTATTGTCATAGGCACAAGTACATGCATGCACAGGTGCAATGAAAAACTTGCAGCAACATCACAGCCACATAGCATCATAGAAGCAGCATTCATGAGAAAAACAAATGTAAATTATCCGCAATTTTTACAAGAAAACACAATCAGAATAAAAAAGTCCTTTTTAGTGCAAAGTGATCAGAGTGGTCATAGTGTTGCTAAGCTACAGTGATTAGGGTTTTGCAGGTTGGTTCAAGAACCAAATAGATGAAGGGAAGTTGCTGTTCTTGAACCTGGTGGTATAGGACTTCAGGCTTCTGTATCTCCTGCACAATGGTAGCTGTGAAAAGATGGCATGGCCCGGATGGTGAGAATCTTTGATGATGGATATTGCCTTCTTGAGGCAGTGCCTCCTGTAGATACTACCAATGGTGGGGAAGGATGGGCTCATGATGTATTGGACAGAGTCCACTACTCTCTGCAGCTTCTCATATTTCTGCACATTGGAATTGCCATAACA
>JARFYF010000104.1:47269529-47283881 GCA_030265395.1 Rhina ancylostomus
TGTAATGGTCAGAGGAACTCCTCCTGTACCTTGAGGTGATCCAACCTAAATAAGGAGAATTGGTGATGGAGGAGTCTGAAGTAGGCTGAACACTATTGTGAGAGGTCGCTGCTATCAGGACTATTACGCTATACAACACAAGCATTATACCCATGTATTCACATGCGCTGGATTTTCTGGTTGCTTGGATTTATCCAAGGATTTCAAAGCATTTCATTGATGGACTTCTGCCAATGTTGCATGATAAATCGTAAACCTTTGCACCAAAATCCTGCCAGCCATTACTGTTATGGAAACTGAACTCAGAAATCATGAATTCTTTAGGTTGAATTGATGATCTCTTATTAATTAACAAAGCACTTGTAAGATTTATTACACATGATATTATTATCTTAGTATTGTTATGATGGTAAGACTATAATAACTAATTAAAACTGAACATTTGACAGTTTTTATAATTTATTAGCCATGTTCTAATCAGCAAAGCCTAAGCTATTTTTTTTAGCAGACAGAACTTCCTAAGATATCTTGGCCAATAACTTTGGATGTACTGAGACACTATTTATTACCATTGTGTTGTGTTCAGGAATGAATGAAAATTGACAGTTCTCTCTTTAATGTTGAGGTTCACAGCAGAGCGAATACCAAAGGAAACTCTACAGAGATTTGATGAAAGGCTACAATCGTTTGGAGCGTCCTGTACTGAACGACTCACAGTCTTTGGTTGTTGAGCTTGGAATAACGTTTATACAGATAATTGATGTGGTGAGTCATAAATTAATGATTCAATCTCATGTCAACACATTTTGATTGAGCATCTACTACTTGTCAATACCATAAGTAATTGTGGCTGTCACTAGTCTTACATTGTGCACTTTTCAATTCAGAAGACTGTGAGTTCAAGCCCTCCTTGAGGATTTGAATAGGGATTTAGCTACTTATATATAGCAATGCCAAGCTGTTGAATACTTTGTAAGTTATTCCTTTTCCTGGTCCATAGGTTGCTCTTGGTATCAATAACTCAAAATCACCAAGTTTATCCACACCAAGCAATTAATTTATTGAATCTCATCAGAATTTTATATTCATCAGAGCAATATATTTATGAAATCATATCGACTGGATTTCCTGGTTGATTGTACTAATCCAAAGATCAGATGGGATTGGACAATCAGTCCTTCTTGTTCCAGCCTTCAACTAGTTTATCAGACTACTTCATTCCTGAGCTAGCTATCAACTCAGGGATACCCTTTCTTATACCCCAATTAGGGCATGTAGCTTTTGAGATCAATCCTTGATAGTCAACTCTACAGTCCAGCTCCCAGTGATTGGTCAGTTGACCAATAACAGGTGCCGTAAGTGTGTCACATCCACCATAACTCTGCTGACTTTTCACCATCTGCTTGTTATTAAGGGTCATATCTCTCAGTTTTGCCCATATGTGGTAATTATTTCAGTTGTCCTTCTCTCTCAGAAAGGTAAGTAAATAAACTCATCATGCATCCCCTCCGAGCAACCAATCCACAATATCATTGTTATTTTATTATTATCATTCCTTCGCCTTTGCCCAATGGTCGGGGCTATTTTGAACTGATTCCGTCTCCTTACCTTCTGTTTCAATTTGGCTATACATCTTGACTGGCCAGTATATTCCATTTCTTTCCTCTAGTACTTAATGTGCTCGAAATCATGTCATGTATAGTTCATGAATTCTAGATGGTCGCCTATAATTTGCTGAGCAATGGCAGTGATGTCTCCTTTTGTCATTGGCCAAGTTCTTCCCTCAGTCAACCATAACTAAAGTGGATCAGGGTTGTCATTTTCACATTGCTTTCGATAATAATGGTGAGGTTAGCCTCTGTTTCGGCCAGAAATTCATTCACATTTGATAAACGTGACAATATGCAACTTGTCGCATACAGTAGCAATCTTACGAATTCATTGAGCCACAAAGCAAAGAAACATTTACATTGATATTATAAGAAGTAAATAGTGTCATTTTGATTTTTTTGTTTACCATCTCTATCTAAGGGCAGATAAAATAAAGGCAGAAATTCCATATCTGTAACATGATGGAATTTAACGTTGGATTTGAAAGTTACTAAGGTCTCAAATTTTAACAAAGGAATCTATGAAGGTATAAGGAAAGAGTTGCCTGTGCTTGACTGGGAAAATACATTGAAAAATCATTGAAAGATACATTGAAAGATGACTACGTTAATGTCTAACATTTAAAGAAATAATGCATAAATCACAAAAATAATACTTTAAGGCACAAAATGCAAAAAGGAAAAGTGATTCATCCATGTCAAGAGAAATTAACAATAGCATTAAACCAAAGGAAGAGGCTTATAAAGTTACAGAAATAACAGCAGGCCTGAGGATTGGGAGCTTAAGTGGAGCTGAAGGGACCAGATTCCATATTTCCAAGTCTGCTGATGATGCTAAACTCAGCGAAATTGTAAATATGGAGAACAATGTAAAGAGAGCTCAAGGGGTTATAGACAAACTGAGAGAGGCAGATGGAATATCATGTGGAAAAGTGTGAGGTTACCTACTTTGTGCACAAAACACAAATTGTTAGAGTCAGGGTAACACAGTTGTTAAAATAAATCTGTTCTCAAGCTAGTGGAAAGCAGAAATGTATGTCTAACAAGCAATTAGGAAAACAAATTGAACATTAGCATTTTTTTGCAAGAGAACCTGAATACAAGAGTAAAGAAGTGTAACTGTAATTGTACAGGCCCTGGTGAAACCACACCTGGAGCATTGTGTGTAACTTTGATCTCGTTACCTAAGAAAGAGTATAAGTTCCACAAAGGGAGTGCAGTGAAGATTCACTAGATTGGTTCCAATCATGGCAGGTTTGCCATATGAGGAGAGACTGAGTAGTGATATCTAGCATTAAAAAGAATCAGAGGAGAACTCATTTAGGAAATTCTTAGAGGGCTTGACAGGCTGTATACAGAGAAGATGTTTCTGCTGGCTGAAGAGTCTAGAGCTTGGGGTCACAATCTCAGAAAAAGAAGTAGTCTGTTTAGGATCAAGAAAATGAAACATTCATTCATTCAAGAAATAATGAACCTTTGGAATTCTCTACCCAAGGAAGGCTGTGGAAGTTCCATCAATGAGTTCATTCAAAATAGAGGTTGATAAACTGGAGACTAAATGCTGGGATCTGGAGCAAAACCATGCTACTGGAGGAACTCAGCAGGCCAGCCAACATCTGTGGGGACAAGTAGATACAGTCGACATTTCAGATTGAGAACCTGCATCAGGACTGATAGTATGTAGGGGAGATAGCCAGTTATAAAGAGGTGTGGAGCAAGGATGAGGCAGTAGCTGTCAAGTGTTAGGTAGGTCCAGGTGAGGAGGGGTTGATGGACAGATGAAGCCAGGTGGGGGAGGGCAGATGGTGATGGTGACAGAGGCTGGGAAGTGATAGTGGAGACAACAAAAGGCTGCAGATTATTGAATCTGTTTCGTGGTTCACAGATTTCTGAACCTTAAGGGAATCCATTGAGATGGATAATGCAGAAAAATGGTGTTGAGGGAGAAGATCAGCCATGATCTTGATGAATGGTAGGGCAGACACGAATGGCTAGATGGTGTAGTCCTACTCCTATTTCTTAGGTTCTCATATTCAACACAACAATATGATTATGCATTAATTCTTCATAACAGGGCATATTTTCTGTGCTACTGACTTAGTGAGAAATAAGAATTCTCAATAACTATTGCTGAATTACTAAGAGTAATTTAATTACATTTTAAACTATTGAGTGAACATAACATGGAGTATGGAACATAGAACAGTACAGCACAGGAACGGGCCCTTTGGCCCATGATATTGTGCCGAACTATTTAAACTAGTAATCGAACTAAACTAATCCCTTCTGCCTACACAATGTCCATATCCCTCCATTTTCTGCACATCCATATGCCTATCTAAGAGCCTCTTAAATGCCTCTATTGTATTTGCCCCCACCACCACCCCTGGCAGCATATTCCAGCCACCCACCACTCTCTGTGTAAAAAAACTTGCCCCACGCATCTCCTTTGAACTTACCCCCTTCTCACCTTAAATACTTGACCTTGAGTATTAGACATTTCAACCCTGGGAGAAAGATACTGGCTGAGCACTCTATCTATGCCTCTCATAACCTTATAAACTTTTATCAGGTCTCCCCTTAGCCTCTGCTGCTCCAGAGAAAACAAGCCAAGTTTGTCCAACCTCTCCTTATAGCACATACCCTCTAATCCAGGTAGCATCCTGGTAAAGTTCTTCTGCACCCTCTCCAAAGCCTCCACATCCTTCCTATAATGGGGCAACCAGAATTGAATGCAATATTCCAGATACAGCATAACTAGAGTTTTATAAAGTTGCTTGAAGATTCTTTAGTCTGGTGAGAGCCTCAAATCCACAGCTGCAGAGAGCAACACAAAGATTGGTAGCCAAAGCCTAGGAAAATTGTGCTATTATTTATGAAAAATGACATTGTTAGTTTGATGGGCCGCAAATGCAGTTTATCCAACTGACTGAGCAATCTATGTCTTTCATCAAATGCTAAGTAATAATAACATGAAAAACTTAATCAGCCATATTATGCTGAAATAATAAGAAATGCAAAGCAGGAAAACCTAAAATGTTATCCTTGTCCTGCATTGAGTTGGTTGATCTCCCCAGGACAAGTGATAATGGTGCAAAGTTTGGTCTCTAGAAGGGAACATTTAGCCAGATTGTTGTCCAGTGATTACTTCCAGATTATCTTTATGTGGGATTGTCCAGTGGGACTGTAATCAGCCTCAGCTGAGATGTCCACCTGAATCAGACTTGGATTTATATTGCTTCATTCACAACCACGAGATCTCTCAACATGTTTTACAGCTAACAAAGTAACTGTGGGGCTGAGTAACTGTTGCAATTACACTAAAAATTATATGTTTTTCAAATGTGTAATTATTTATTGGAAGTTCTTTAGCCCATTATCTTAAATGAAATGATTAAAAGAAAGGAAATTAAATTTTATGTTAATTTATTTTATTTATTAATGAGATGCGGATGTCAGTGGTAAACCAACATGTATTGCTCCTCCCTAATTGATCATGAGAAGGTGACGGTGAGTTGGCTTCTTTAACCGTCACAAATCTTGGGTGAGGGGACTCCCAGCAATGTTGGGTGAGAGTTCCGGGGTTTTGCCTCAGTGTCAATGAAGGCATAGCAATATAATTCCAGTTCAGAAAAGTATGTGACTATACCCATGCACCAGCTGTCCTTGTCCTATGAGGTGACAGAGGTCATGCATTTAGGAGCTGCTGCTTGGTGAGTAAATGCATTACATTTTTGCAGCCAATGGGCTCTGGTGGTGGTGGGAAAAAATGCTTAAAGTGGTGGACGAGCATCAAGTCAAATGGGCTGCTTTGTCCTGAATAGTGCTGAGTTTCTTGAGTGTTGTTGGTGCTGCACTCATCCAGGGAAGAGGAGAATATTCCATCATATTCCTGAATTGTGCCTTGTAGATGGTAGAAAGATCTAGAGGCGTCAGGAGGTGAGTCATTCACTGCAGAATACCCGGTCTCTGGCCTACTCTTTAGCCATCATATTTATGGTTGAGCTTCCCATCATATGAAACACCCAGAAGGTTGATAGTGAAGGAGCCTACAATGATAATGTAAAGGGTGGCTGATTAGACTCTTTTGTTTGATATGGTCAGTGTCTGGTACTTGTGTGGCACAAATGTTACTTGTCATTTATCATCCCATGCTTGAACGTTGTTGTCTGGGTTTTGCTGCAGGCATTGACTGCTTCATTAACCAAGGAGTCCATGTTCAAAGTGTAATCGACTGCAAATTTCCTCCCTTCTAAACTTATGATAGAGGAAGGGTTATTGTTGAAGCAGCTGCAGACAGTTGGGCTAATGTCGCTGCCCCGAGGAACTCCTGTAACAATGTCCTCAGGTTGAGAAGATTGACTTCCAACAATAGTAATCAAATTCTGTCTTACTGACATTTACTATCATAGCCAGTAAAGAGTTTTATCTTTCATTCTTATTGATTTCAGTTTTACTCGTGTTCTTTGATAACACACTTGGTAAGAAGCTCCTTTGAAAGCAAGGACAGTGTGGGAATGGAATAATAATTTCCAGGACACTACTAGAAGCAATTATCTGAGTAAAATCAATGCAAGCTTTAAAATAAATGTTCGATATTTCCATTTTCCTTGAACATATTGGTTTGTTTGTTTCTCACCCTTGAATTATCTTTTATCCATAATTGAACCAAGGCTCTATTGAGGTTCTGAGCCAAACGGAGTATTGGTGAACAGGTTATTGATGAGTAGGTGCCACCTGGTGAAACGTTCCATCATTTTTCCTGATGATTGAAACTGGAATAATGGAACAGTAACTGGTCTGATTGGATTAATACAATTCTTTGTGGACAGTTCGTACCCGGGCAATTTTTCAGATTGTTGAGTTATTAACTAGAAATAATAGACAAGGGACTCTCTCAGCATGGACCAAGTTTTCAAGCACTAATATTAAAGATGTGAATTTCAAAACAATTCAAGCTCATCATTCCAATATTTTTTTAAAACTTTAGTCTGTCTAGTAATATTCTCTTTCTTTCTTTCCAATTACAATAGATATATTGTTGAGGAACAACTGGTCAATACTCTTTTTAGCAGCAGTCTAAGGTCACAGAAAATCACAATCAGAAATGTGAACTCTAGCTGAATTTCCACTCCATAACTAAGGACAGAGATGAGGGGTTGGGGTCAAGTTTGCTGAGGACCGAAGCCTGTCTGTCTAATCACCTAACTCAATACGGCTTGCAGTTTATATCCAAGGCACTTCAAGTCTGTATGACTCATCTTTTCCCTGTATTAAACAATGGAAGGAAGATATACAATTACTTTGTAAAAATTTCATGCAAGCAGCCCTTCCTTTGTCATCCTCTGCAAGAGAAGACATGAAGATTGATGTGCAAGTCATGAACAATTCACATTTTTGCCATTAATGTGCTAGTTCAAAGTTGAGGGTTAATGAACACTGCTGTGGCAGAGTAGAAGGAAATTTACTCCACATCTAACTAGTATTTTCTGTAACCTTGATTCTGACATTGGTTATCAAAGATGGAAAAGCATCCCACTTCCTACCAGTCAATCCTCATCTTAATGAATAAAGTCACCCATGAACACCTGTGGTCTTGTTTTCAGTTCAGCAGAATTCTCTCAAAGAGCAAATGCCAGGGCTCAAGCTTGTTTTTGCACTTTAACAAAATATTTTTCACTGGAACAATATTGTATTTCTGGATGTTCACTGCTCGAACAGCATATATACTGTCAACCTGAATAATATGAGCCACAATTAAAATACTTGAATAAAAATAAAGACCTGAACACTTCAACCAGAAAATAAGCTGAGGAACATACTCTGGCTCATATCAGTTAATAAGAGACCTGATTTTCATACTGGTTAGCATTTGGAAGTAAAAATTTTGTGGACAGTATTTGAATGTCTACTTAGTTAGATCTTAATCTTTGAAGAAATAAATTCCATTGTGGGAGAGTGAGGAAAAAAGCTTGCTTCATGCAGGTTTGTGATTGATTATAGCAAGGTTGACTTTAGGATAGAAATTTCAAACTAATTATGCAATATTTTTCAGTGATGTTCTTGAACCCTCAAAAGTACTTCGTGAAAGCGCATGAAATGAATCTGATGGTGTAATTAACTTTCCAAGGAGCCTGTACATCCATCAACAAATAATAACTGCTTCACTTCCCTGCAGAATCTGGTCCATTCATTTATTGTATTGTTTTTTCATAAGTTCCAAATAAAGAAAAAGCAAGCTACAGAAGTGCAGGTAGAAATCTGAATGATGCTAAGTGACAACTGAGGTCTGTGCAAGTTGTCTGAACCTTCTTATCCAGTGAAGGTGATTTTTTTCAATTATAATGACCTTTGATTCTGTCTTGAACTATCAAAAGAATCTTTTTACTGTTGACTGCAGCAACAGTCTTCCATTGATAGGAAGAAAAAGTCAGTACTGGAAATCTGAAATATAAAACAACTGAAGAGAAAGAGACTGAAGTAAAAATAGGGGGTTTGCATTTTCAATGACTGAATTATTTTCAATTTTCACATTTTTCAATTGATGGTTGATTTTTGATTGTGTTATGTCATAGTCACAACAGCTGCTTACAAGTAAATCAACCCATTTGCTGCATTGGTAATTGTTTTATTATTGTCACATGTACCAAAATAGAGTGAAAAGATTTTGTCTGCATGCCATCCAGCCAGATCATATCATACATAAGTACATCAAGGTAGCGCAAAAGGAAAAGAAAACACAAATGCAGGATACAGTGTTACAGTTACAGAGAAAGTATTGAAGTGTAGTCTGAGCAAGGTACAGGGTGGCTAGAAAGTTCAGGATATCCATGTTTGCGTAGGACTCTTGAACTTGGGTATTTGATGACACCCACTTGGGGAAATGTCAGCAGTTCCCCACAAACTGCTACATGTCCCTGCAGAATCCAGCCCATTCACTCATTGTGCTGTTTATGTAAGTGCCAGATAATTAGTTTACGTTTAATAATTTGTGTTTCTATAATATCCTTTGTCAAAGAGGAAGGTTTAAAAGAAGAGAGAGAGAGAAAGAGATGAAGAGTCAAACTGGAAGGTTAAAGGGCAAAGATGGACTTACATGGCTTAAGACTGAGATCGTTGGAGCTGCAAACACAATAGTGGGTGATGGAAATGTAGAATGGACAAGAGGCCATTGTTAGTGGAATGTAAAAAGAAGAAATTGGATAGCACTGGAAAATGTGTGACAGAGTTATCCACCAGAAATTCATCTCTGACAGGTGGCACTAAATGCACTAGCAGCATTCCAGCACTATGCTTTGTCTCTGATCTTCATTCAGTAAGTCATTCCCTTGTGCTGCATTGTGATATACATTGGGTGATATCACTCTTGACTGCCAGAGAACTATAAGGCCACTGTAAACCTCACTGCTGAGCTGCCCACACAGTCCTGCAACCATTGGCTCTTCTTGTACCAGATGCCTAAGCTTGATCTCCACCTGCTTAAAGAACTATAATCTTGTAGACATTACCCTTTAGAAAAGTTGGAGAAAAAGGCCCCAGTCAGAGTTCTTCTTCCAGCTCTTCTCCTGCCTCTTTGGCCGGTCTCCATCTCCTTTACTTAATGCTTTCAACATTGGAGAATGTGGAAACTCCTTAGCATTTACACTGGGAAATCTGTTCATTGTTAAACAGTGCGATTGAATGGATTGGGCACATTACAAAAGACCAAAGTAAACATTAGATAATTGATTAATTAATTATGGTTTAGTTAAAGTTTTAATTGGTTCAAGGCATCCTTAAGTGTTTTAATTCCCTTCCTTCAAACAATAATTTTAACATTTTTTAGGATTCTAAATAATTCAATGTTTTAAAAATATGACTGGATTTTGGAGATGTTACAAGCATTCAAAGCTTTTTACAGGTTGAAAACTGTTTAGCTGGCTGTTGAAAGATTATTTTCCAGTATTTCGGTGCCTCCTCCTCTCAATAACAATCATCATCCACAGAAGAGCAGCTGGCTTTGGAGAATGAAATGAACAGTGTCTCTACACAAAGCAAGTTCACACTCACCAGATGAGGCAGTGGTAAATGAGGCTGTTGCTGCTCGTGGGGAATACTGGACCATTATTTTCAGTTTGTGTGCTGACTAAACTTTTTTTTCCATTTATTAGAAGAAAATAACTGCTGTCAAGCAGAAAAGTAAACCGGATATGTGTTTATGTCTGGCAGGATGAATGCTGAATCTTTGTTGGTGTTTGGGGATATTTTAAAACAGCTTCATGTGCTGGCAATGACATTACTCAGAGCTGGGCCCATTGGAGCACAGTGTTTCATATTCATGATGAGCACACAGCAATGGGTCAGAATTTGCTAGAGCAAAATATATTATAGTGCACCCTGATAAAGACTATTTCTGTCCCTCACCTATGTTACTATGAGTCAACGGTGATAATGGCACTTTAAGGGCATCTGGCACCTTGTGAATAACAGGACAGACACTGTGTCTCTTTAGCATGTTTATTTTGAAATGAAACACAAGGACTCAGAAGCTGGGGGAGTGTTGGAGAAAGAAAAGTTAGGCCAAATGAATTCAGGTACAAAAAGGTAAATAGATTGAAAGAGAGTTTGGATTATGCAAGGGAGTAACAAACACAGAAAGGAACAATGAGAAAAAGAATGAAAATAGTGAGTTTCACAATTCTTCCAAAGGAATGTGAATCAGCCAAATTATGGTTAATTTTTAGTGCTAGGGTGATTAATTGATAATCATTTATATTATATGTTTTAAAGGTTGCTTAGATTATTAATTGCTAGACTTAATTTTCTATGTCAAGATTAATGGACAATTAACATGCAGATGCATCAACTTCATGAAAATCATGGAAGGTCAGGGTGACTTCTTGTTTCTGTGAATTAAGAGTGAGTTGGCACAACACACCCAGCAACTTGTGGCATTTCAGAATTCACAAGGTATCTCATCCTCAACACGTTGCTCAATGATTTACACCCTAATATGTCCTTCAAATGTCAATCTTTCAACAAATTCTGGGCCCTTACTAGCGATATAATAAATAGTGCTCAGAGCACTAATACATTTATCTCACTTTGACTGTAATAGAACTTTTGGCAAATGACCAATGTAACATTGAACATTATTAGATTTACTTTAGTGCCTCATTACTTATGAAAAGTAGTCATTTAGTTACAACATATTTGACATTTTCTCAAGGTTTCAAAAGGCTAAGTTAAGACTTGCATTAGGAGAGTCCTTATGATTGATGGTTGAAGGATTTAAACATTAGTAGATCTGATGTACAGATGCATCAATGAGGAAAGTTACTTGGATACTTTGTTGCAGAGATAGTCATACCCACTGGATTAAGTACCATGTGATTACAGGTGAGGCAGATATAGGAATCCAGAAGCTGGCTCTGGAAGAGAGTCAATCCTTGCACTTGTCCAACAGATATGAGGTTCTTGCAGCTTTTGCAGGTGAGAGCAGAAACTGAGGGGTGGATGAGCAAACCAACCACACCACTGTAGTTACAGGGGCTATTCAAGTTGGGGGAGTAATAAGGATTGTAGTACTAATTGGGCACTGTATATAGGGGGGCAGATACTGTTCCCTGCAGGTGTGAGCATGAGTTCTGAAGTCCTGGCACTAGGGTTAAGGACATCTCCTCAGGGCTGGAGAGAAACTTGGAGAAGGAGGGAAAAGGTCCAGTGGCCTTGGTCCATACAGGAACCAATCACATAGTCAGGATGGAGGTTCTGCTGAAGCTCAGGTCCAATTTTAAAAGCTGAATCACAAAGATAATAATCTATGGATTGCCCTCTGAGCCATAAGTAAATTGACACAGGTTCAAATGATCAGAGACTTGCATACACAGATCAAAGATTGGTGTGGGATAAATGGGCTTCAGTTTATGAAGCACTGGCACCAGGGCTGAGAAAATAGGGAGCTGTTCCACTAGGATAGGTTTCACTTGAATTGGACTGGGACTGTTGTCCTAGTGGCTTGAATAACTAGGGCTATAGCTAAAGCTTTAAGCCATATAGTATGGGTGAGGGGTGGGGCAGTGGTAAGGGGAGGTTTCAAAAGTTAAAGCGTAAAAACAAAGCAGTGATGCAGGGTAGCAAGATGGATAATGATAACAAAGGTCTATCAGGTCGAGTCAGAGTTTATAGACGTAATGCCTCCAATTAGAGTCAAAGCAGAGAAAAATAATATAAAGACAAAATTGGAGGTTCTTCGTCTGAACGCACACAACATTCATGACAAGATTGGTGATTTAGTGGTAGAAATGAAAATAAATGTGTGCAATCTCATAACCGTTACAAAGAGTCTGAGGCTGGGAGTTAAATATTCCAGCACACTTAATATTTAGAAGAGACTGACAAAATGGAACAGGTAATGAGATAGCCTTGAAATAAAAGAATAGGATAAAAACAATAAAGAGGAAGGAACATAACTCTGAAAATCAAGAAGAATCAAGGAAATACACAAGAGTACAAATACTGGACTCTGGAACAAATAGTGAACGGCTAGAGTTTGTGCTGCTTGACAAGAAGAGGAATCAGTCTAAGTGGAGCTGAGAAATAGCATGGGGCTGAAAAATTATAATGGGATTGGATGGAGTCAACATTTGACAATGAAAATCATGCTTACCAAATCTGTTAGAGTTTTTTGAAGTTGTAAATGGTGGGATCGATAAAAGGTAAACCAATTGGTGGGGTATTTGTGGCTTTCAGAAGGCTTTTGACAAGATGCTGCACAAGAAATTGTTATACAAAATCAAAGTGCACAATATTGCAGTTACGTATAGTTGTGGATTGACGTTCGGTTAACAGGCAGAAACAGTAGGAATAAATTGGGACACTTTTAAGTTGGGAGGAGATGACTAATAAGTTGCTGCAGGGGATGGTGCTGAGGCCCCAGCTGTGCACAATGTATATCAATGATTTAGATGAGAGGATCAAGTATTAAATACCTAAGTTTGCTGATAACACAAAGTGGCAACATAGACTTAGTGGAGGATATGGAGAGATGTGAAGACATCCTCTGTGGTAGAAAAAGTAGAAACGCAGAGTTTGTTTAAATGGTTAAAAGAGTTGGTGTTGAAAGGGAGTCAGGTATCTTTGTATGTGGAGAAGAATAGGTACATTGGCCTTTACTGCAGGAAGATTTGAGTACAAGGGTAGAGATGTCATGCTCCAAAACACTCTTGATAAAGTCACCTCTGGAATATTTTGTACAAATCCTGTCTCTCTATCTAAGAAAGGATATACTTATGATAAAGGGACTGTAAGAAAGGTTTCACTGGATTGATTCTTGGGATTGGAGGGTATGGGGAGGGGTGCTGCTGTGGTGGTGGTGATGTTTGTCCTTTCCCTAAAAGTGCTTGATATGGTAGAGGTAGAGACAATGTTTCCCTTGGCTGGAGTGTCTAAAATCAGGAGACACAGTCTCAAAATAGGGGATTGGCAATTCAGGTCAGAGATGAAGAGAAATTTCTTCGCCCAGAGGGCAGTGAATCTTTTGCATTCTCTATCCAAGAGAATCCTAGAAGGATCAGCCACCGAATACATTCAGGACAGAGACTGATAGATTTTTAGATATTAAGAGAACCAATCGATATCTGGTTAGTCCAGCAAACTGGAGCTAAACCATGATTTTACTGAATGACAGAACAGGTATGAAGTGCTAAAAGGCTAACTCCTGCTTCCATTCAGCATGTGTTTATCTGTGTTCTTAGATATTCAGGACCTGCTTTGCATCAGGGTGATTTTCCACATTTACTTATTTCAGTGAAAATACAATTGTTCAGCTAAACAATTAAACCTTCACTTGCTCTCTTAAGAGGACATAAAAAAATTCCAATGACACGGTTTTGAGGAAGAGCAGAGAAGCTATTCCCTGGTGATCTGTTCAATGGAGGCATAGAATTTTAAAAAATTCAATGAGATCTTATTTGAACTGTGTGAATTTTTGCTTTGCCTTTGGCTGGGGTACTTGGACAATTCTGGGAAGCAGTAATGGTTTAAGGTAGGTTTGGAGAAGGCTTATCAACATTATTACCCAGTATGTTTTCTCAGTGGATGAGGGGCCCCAGTTAGGAGGATAGACTGGAAGAAACAAGCCCAGTTTCCTTGTAAAGTAAATGGTCCAATGTTTGGAAGTTACTAGGAAAGTTTGATTTAAAAAAAATGTAATCTTTCTGGTGAGTGGTCATTAAAGGCAGCTCTTTGCAAGGACACGGCTGTCTCCTTCTGTACAACTTGCTTCTGTGTTTCTATGGACCTTGGTGAAATAATGATGAATGCCTGTCTTAAAATTGGGTATCTCAATTGAAATTAAAATGTTCAGTTGTGCTGCATTAAGTAATTTTAAAGTTATGCTGTCATAAATCCAAATACCATCAGAAAACACTACTATAAATCTATTACTAATACATTGGTCATTTGGTTATTATTCCAGATTGGTGCTATTCGTATGAGAAATGTATGACCATTGTTCTTCGAAAATTAAAACTAGTTGGACTAAAATTAGTCAGAAGCTGTAGTTCATCACTTCACCTTTCATCTCAATGTAGGCAAAATGGCTTCAGGAGCCTCCTGTGCTACAATTTTGTTAGTTCTATAATAACCATAGCAAGAAACATTTTGCCCCAAAGATGTTATAGATGTAGCAGCAGTGGTCTTGTTTTGCAGAGCTCAGCTCATTAGCTGTTTAACCAGTGGCTCATTGGCATTTTTCCAGCTG
>JARFYF010000104.1:47416908-47432362 GCA_030265395.1 Rhina ancylostomus
CAAAACGTAACATAATGCGTTTCCCAACACTACGTTTTATCTGCCACCTTTCTGTCTATTCCAACAGTCTGTCTACATCTTCTTGATGTCCTTTACATTCCTCCTAATGATTTATTTTCCTTCCAAGTTTTGCAACATCTCCAAATTTGAAAGCTGCGTCCCATACACCCAAGTTCAATTCATTGTTATATATTAAGAGAAGCAGTGGTCCTAGCACCAAGTGCCAAGGAACTCCACTGTACACTTCCCTCCAATAGCCAGTCTTCTATCCATGCTGCTACAACACCTTTTGTTCCAATGCCTTGAAACATTGGAAAGAAAGGGCATATCTTTTGGAAAGATGTTTCCCAGAAGTCATATCTTTTCCAAAAGATATGTCCTTTCTTTCCAATGTTTTGGTGAGCTACACAATGAAACATTTTGGAAGTTAAATGACATACTCTATAGCCCAGCCTTGATGTGTGTTTACAGGCAGGTTGCAGCTTCCAGGCCAACAGCAGTGACAAGAATATTGTATGAAAGGATGAGCCCAATTTTGTGCTCAAGTCACTGAGGACAAACTTCTGATCAGAGGCAAGAGTGACAGCAATTGAGCCACAACTGCCACTAACTTTTGGACATTATTATGTCAAAAGTGCAAAAAATATCACTTGAGAAACCTATATCTTTCATTAGAATGTATTTACTTTCTGTCTATTATCAGATACATTTAGTTCAGTGCATTTACTGTATTACAACAATGAACAAACTACTGAAGTGTTTAGTCTACAACAGGATTAGAAAACAATGTTCTGACACTGAGCTATACTTGGAATGGAAGCAGGACCTTCAATTGTGTAGTTTTTTTCATGAAACAAAATCAGAAAATGATGGAAGCACTTGCAAGTCTGGCAGCATCTGTGAAAAGAGAAACAGAATTAACATTTCAGGCTGAAGATCATTCTTCAGAACTGGGAACAAGAAAATGTCTTAGTTTTAAATTTCAGAAGGGATGGGGAAGGGATGGGTGATTCAAAGGGAATATCTCTGATAGAGTGAGACCAGCGTCTCCATGGTAATATCTTTTTGATAAAGTTATCTGGTTGATAGGTTAATGTAGGAGGTTAGAAAGAGTAAACATGAACAAAGGAACATGCAAAAGCTGCCAACTCCAGAGCTGTAAGAAATACCCAACAGTTCAGACCACTCTAAAGGAAAGAGAAAAACTGAGCCAAGATTACAGCCGGATGACCTTCAGCAGAACTGGCCAGTTTTGACATAAACAGAGAAGGTGAGTTACTTGAAGTTGTTGAGTTCAAAATTGAGTCCTGAAGACCACCCAGATAGAAGACGTAGAGAAGGAGAATATAAAGAGAAGAACACACAAGAAAATAGGGGCAGGATTAAGCTACCAGGCCCCTCAAGCCTGCCATGCCATTCAATATGATCATTGCTGATCTATACTGGCCTCAACTTTTCCTCTGTGCCAGTTCCCTATAACCCTAAACAAAGGAACATAAAGCTGTGGAATGCAGTGCTGCATGAAATGCCTATCAGGTCAGGCCCTGCTGTAGTCCTTTCATAACCTCAGATCATCCCAAAGTGCTTTCCAACTGATAAAGCATAATCAATTTCATAATGAGGAAATGTGGCAGACTGCCATGAAAAGCAATATGATTATGACTAGGTAGTATGATTAGTGACATTAATTAAAAGGTGGACATTGCTAGAACACTGGAATTAACAATCCATTCCTTTTGCACTTCAAAATTATTCCACAGGATCACAGGGACTTTCACAACCACCTGAGATGGCAGATGGCATCCAAATGATGGATGCCATCCAAAGGATGATATTTCCAAGAGCAAATAACACTACTGG
Organism: Rhina ancylostomus; assembly: GCA_030265395.1. Taxonomy (NCBI): domain Eukaryota; kingdom Metazoa; phylum Chordata; class Chondrichthyes; order Rhinopristiformes; family Rhinidae; genus Rhina; species Rhina ancylostomus. Next base: position 47,418,769 of record JARFYF010000104.1, read on the forward strand.
TACTGCACTAGAGTGTTAGTCCAGATATTTGGCTCAAATTTCTACCTTGGGATTTAAAGCCACAACTTTCAGACTTAGGGTCACAAGAGCTATCAATTGAGGCACAGTTGCCACAATGAGTTACAGAACAAGAGATCTTTTAATTAATAAAATTACATAAAAGACTCAGTGTGAAAACTTGGCATCTGTTTAAAATGTGTATTATGCATGCAGGCTCCCCAATTAAATAAAACTAACTGTGAATTTATTGAGGGAAGCTCCCAGGAACTGAAGATGAAAGGAGAAAACAGCATAAGACAATTTTAACAAACTCAATTAAAATTCAATTTCTGATTCCCTGCAGACAGTGATCAAATCCTTTTATCATTGTGGATTTCAGGTTAGTTTCAGCATTTAATTGAATTCAGTATTAACCGAATTTTGTTGCAATAATAACTTGCACTTATGTTGTGCCTTCGAAGGGCCAAAATATCCCAAAGCATTTCACAAGCACCACTTTAACCAGTATTTTACACTGGAGAATTGTTCACATTGGAGGAGAACAAGGTAGAGAAGCAGTAAAGATTTGAGTGGGAGTTCCATAGTTTGGGATCCAGCAACTGAAGAGGCAGCCACCAATTGTAGTGCAATGAAGATCAAGGAAGGAAGCAGGGGATGAAAAAGTGTGAAAGTCTCAGAGATTTATGAGGCTGGAGAAGCTTGCAGAGATGAGGTCACTGAGGATTGGAAAACTAGGATGAGAATTTAAAAACTGAGGAGGTGCCATTCCAGGAGCCAGTGTAGGTCAAGAGGTCACAATGATAATGTACGTGCATGACTTGGCATGAGTCAGGATATGAACAGCAGAGGTTTTATTCAACTGTTTTCTTTATACCATTATAAAACACAGTAGATAAAATGGTTGGAGACTGTGCAGTTTTCTCTAGCATTTATAGCCTCACGGTGAACATTAAAGTAATGCGTTGATATTTTTACATTCATTGAACAAGAAAGTTCAAAATGTTCACTGAACTAGACTAAACAAGTATCAGAGAAGAAGAATGCACACAGCTCAGAACACTTAATCCAACCATTAGCTGGGGTCTGTTTGTGCACTCTGACTATAAACTGATGATGCAGTCAATTTTCATCTTCAGTTCAGCTGTTGCGTGGTCTTTCAGGCACTTGAAACACACTTCTGAAATTTAAGCAGGTCCCCCTGCAACATATTCTCCCAGCACATAAAGTAATGGCAATGTAGCCTTGTGCACTTCAAACAAACTGACCCAATTCTGCCAGCATTATTCCTTTTATCTAATTCAAGTAGTGGTGCACAATTATTGTTTTAAACAATAGGCTTTAGAAAGTTGGGACTTAATATAGGAAGAAGTTTGTAAATCTTAAAAAATGATTATATTAGCAAGGCCTAGAAATTTGGAAGAATCCACCTTTGATAGCTTTAACATACACACTGGTAAAAGATGAGCATCATTATGTAGATGTTGCAGTTGTGAGAGCCCAAATAGATTAGCATCCAAAATCCAGGTAAATGATCATGGTGCAAGGTGATTAGATTAGATTAGATTAGATTAGATAAAATAAAATTAGATTAGATTGGATTGGATTAGATTAGATTATTGTAATATACACCAGGGTGCAATAAAATTCTTTGTCACTTGAAACTCACAGAGTAAACAATATGCATGGTAACAATAAATACAGCAATAAATAAGATGCGTGCGGAACAGCAGAATGGTGCAAAGATTGTAGTTGAATCTAAAGTGCAAAGAAATACTAAAGAAACAATAGCAGAATAACTGAGAGAGGTAAAACTGAGAACATAGCAACACCACCGGGAAGTGGGTGTGAAAGAGGTAATTGGTTCAGGAGACTGATAACAGCTGTTCTTAAATCTGGACATCTGGACTTTCAAGCTCCTGTATCTTCTCCCAGAAAGTAGAAGAGAGAAAAGGGAGTAGCCAGAGTGGCAGGCATCCTTAGCAAAACTACTAGCCTTTCTGAAGCAATGCACCAAGAAGATCGATTGGACTGTCAGTGGGATTCTGAAAGACTAACTGTCGGGCCTCATAATCCAAAACTGGGGTTCAGTGGGGAAAAGGTGGAAGATCCTGGGCTTTGGGAATATTGTTGGGGCACAGATAAAAAGATTACAGGCTTTATAGGTATTTCAAGGGGATTAGATAGACTACAGGTCTTGTGACATGGTCAAAGTTCAGGTAGGAAAATTGCTGGTGGTGTGAGCATGTTTGGTGAGCACAAGTGGGAAGATCACAGGCCTCGTTGTGAGAATGGAAGGGGCAAAAGGATGGGAGAATCATGGAGTTCAGGAACATAGTTGAGGATCCAGCAAAAAGGTTGTGAATATTGGGGTACAGGATAGGAAGTCTGTAGCCCTCAGGAGAATTGTTGATTGCAGGCCTTGAGAGTATTGTTGGGAAATAGTAAGATCACAGGGCGTAAGATTGGGAGGTCAGGTAGGAAGGTCCCAGGCCTCATAACTATTGACGCCAGTTCAGGACCACTGCCAGGCAGTTTAGGAATCAGGATGAGACCAATGGGCATAGGTTTGAATAGGGATTGAGAGTGAGGTTGGTGATTTCTGGAATGGAAATACTGTTATTTATAGTGAATACTTCTCAATTTTATGAAAGTCGTCCTTAGGTTTCCTTGGAGGGAATCAGCATTGATAGTAAACATCCCAGCTCCATTCAAAGTGGAGCAGAGATCACAAGCAGGAGATAGGCCCTAACATGACTAGTGTTGGCATAAGACTTGGATAAAGGACCATTCATCAAGGAGCATGGTGTAATTCACAGCAGATTTGTAAGCATGCACCACAATGAAGCTTCAGTTCCCAAAAGACAGCTTAGCTTGATTTTGCCACCAATGCCTTTTTTGCTAAAATATTCAAATATCATTGTCCTTTGAGAAGAGGGTAGATGATTATATTTTTGAATCAGGAAGAAATAGATTGAGACAGTAAGGGTAAATTCCTCAATCCCAGACTTCCAGGGAGTGAGCTGCACTGGAATGAACTATGCTCTGGAGAATCAGGACCACATTGACATCATCCCACTTCTGACATCATTCCACCTCCTTCAAGCAGAGCACCCACAGAGAAGATGGAACCAAAGGAATTTTCCCCATGAAATAAAATGGGCTGCTGTAGTTAAATCCTTTCTGGTGTTTCCTTTGGAATTCCCAATCTCTGGACAGTGGCTACAGGTGAGGAGGGAGATGAAAATAAAGTGTTTAAAATTTCAAAAATTGTTACTATGCACGTATAGGTCCTTTTACTATCTGTAAAAATGATCCATCAACAAATTGTATTTTTCAAAATCTGGCACTGCAAAATCAACTGTTCCTACAAATGTCATCTGCAAGTTATGAATTGTGAAAATTTTTAATTCTTTAAGAAGGAATTGCCAAGAATTTCCACTTAGTATATAACAAAAGGTAAAGGCAAACTAAGGCGCAATGTTTTTGACACATGAAGAACTTGTACTTATGGAGTACCTATTCACAACGTAGAAACCTCCTGAGGCTAATTTACCTGTCACTTGTAGAGCATAGCAACAATTTTTACAAACAGTAAGATTGCAAAAATGAAATTATATTGAAAAGAACCTGGATAAATACTTGTAGGGAAAATATGCAGTTAAGGGGAAAGAGTGAGGGAATGAGAGTTACTGGGTTGCTCTCTAAAGGAGCTGGCATGGACCCAAAGAAGTGAATGGCCTCCTGCCTATATTTTTTTTGATTAATCTGTTTCCAGTGACCTTAAAGATTGCATAGAACCTTTCACTGGCACAATGGGTTAACAGCAAAAAGATACTGAGGCATTCAATCTAAATAGATTCGTGCCAATTTTCCAAGTTTCATTCAAGGGAATTGCAAGATATGGTGGAAAGTAGATAAGCAGGAAGCATGGTAAGTCTTTTCTGCCAAGAGAGAGAAATTGGAGGTGTGTTAATCAACTCATCTTCTAATGGGTTTATTGGACAGGAATAAGAGGAGTTAATAATCACAGGTCCTTTTACCATCTGAGAAGAATAAATAGTTAACATGTGGTTGGAGGGATGTGGGTGATCTCAATGCAACTTACAAAATTCTTATTAAGTTGACAGAGTCAGTGTTAAGTTGATGTTTCCCCTAGCTGGTGTGAATGGAGCCAAGTGTCATAGTCTCAAAGTAAGAGGGTGGCCTTTTAGGACTGGGATGAGAAGGAGTTTCTACACTTGGTGAGTAGTGAATCCTTGGAATTCTCTAGCTAAAGGGACTGTGGAGGCACAGTCACTGAGTATACTCAAAGTGCTTGATAGATATTTGCTGATCAAGGGAGTCAGGGGAAATGGGATTAGTGCAGGGAAGTGGCATTGAAGTAAAAGATCAGCCATGATTACCCATAGTGTAAGTGGATGATGGGGGACTGAAGGGGGTGTTAATGGCCAAGTGTGGGAGAATAGGTTACAGAAAAAATAGTGGGGATTGATGGGATTGCTCTGAGAGCTGGCATACAATTGATGGGACCAATGGCCTCCTTTATCATAAGGTATATATGTTGAAATATGAATGTCTTACTCCTGTTTCCATGAATGTTTATGTTCTAAAGACAATGTAATCAGCCTATGTTAGTTTCAATATACCTTTATAATAACATTAAGATTATTAATGAATAGAAGACAAGTACAAAGAAAGCAGTTGATGGGAATGGCTTCCTCATGTTTTGATACTGTATAGATGAATATTAAACTTCCTTTGATTGAAAGTTCCTATAAACCATCAGTGTTTTAAAGACTAAAAAGTTATTGAAAAAATAATACAGTAAAAAACAGTATGTTGCTTAGGTGCCCCTGATGCTGAAGATACTCCAGAAATGAATCAGATCCAACTTCATAAGATTGGTATATGCAACATAAAGGAAGCCAGTTTTAGTTGAAGCTGCACAGGAGTTTATGAAAAAGTATATAATTGATGGACAATACATTGCAAGCATTCTCAATTAATATGGTGTAGATTTTCCATGAGTCCATATTGCCTGGTGATGCACCACTGAGTAATTCTGAGCACTCAGCAGTGTGCTCATTACCTCTCATGGTGACATATAAATGAGAAACAGATGGACTAATGGAAGTACATTTGAGTGGCTTGTTATGCATCTCAGCTACATCTCAGTCACATCAGTGGAATAAAATGCACAGAGGCGAAAATAATCAACAGCCTATCCTCCCACAAGTGTTCAGTACTGGCAAGCAGAGAGGAATTTCTCACTCAGTCTACCCTTCCATTCACAATCTCTAAATTTTTAAAATCTCAGTGTGGCATCATGTATTTCTCTTACCTCAATTTCCTTAAAAACTGGTCACAATCTACCTCCTTATAGCCTTGCACCTTATTGTTTACCTGTTCTGCACTTTCTATGTAACTGTGAGACTTTATTCTGCATTCTTTTCCCTTGCACCACCTCACTGCACTGTTGTAATGAAATGATCTGTATGGATGGCATGCAAAACAAAGTTTCTCACTGTACCTTGGTACATGTGACAATAATAAATCAATTTGTCACTTTACATTGTAGAATATACATGATAGGACAACACCGATGATTCAAGTGTTAATTCCAGCAATAGCTATCTGAGCAATGTTAGAGACCGACAATCATTAGAAAGCCATCATCAAATTAATTGCCTTCTGAAGCCAGAGCCCTTTGCTCCAGAATTCCTTTCCTAAACCTCCGTCTCTCCTAATATAACTCCCTTATTTGAAGGCACTGCTTAAAACTTATCTTTTGACCAAAGCTTTGATCACCAGTCCTAAAATAAAGATGAAAACAGAAATATTTGTAAGTAGCAGATCAGACACAGGCAAGGGAAGCAATTAATATTTCTGCATGATGACCTTTCATCAGAACTGGTATTAGTGGCTTCAATATTTCTGATGTAAGGACTTTGATCTGAAATGTTAACCCTCCCCACAGATGCTTCATGACTTATTCAACATTTCCTGCAATTTCCACTTTTATTTCAGATTTCTATTACCCAATATGTTTTGCTTTTGCTTTAACACAAAATTATTGATAGAGCCTGAAATGATTCACTGAATTTTATTGGGGAATGGATATGAAAAGAAAAAGTAAACGCCATGAGAAGTAATTAAATGTTACAAATAATCTCTAGCCAGTAGTCCAATGGGCTTTGTAAGAAAATCATATCTATACCAAATTAACTATATTTGGATTTCAGACTGATATGCTCAGGATTAATATCCAATAAAAACATTTCTGTGAATGGATAAGTCATCTTGATACCTGAAAATATCATTCACTATCTCTTAAGTCATCTAGATACCTGAAAATACCTTTCACTATCTCTTAGCTTTCCTAGTCCAATATTTTCTGTAGATAAAATCATGATTCAGTGTTTGCAGCAACTCATCTGTTGATGAAACCCTTGTCCACCCTTTATCCCTCTAAACCTGATCATTCCAATGCTCTCTTTACTGCCTCCCATCTTCCACAACCTGAGTTTGTCATAAGTTCTGCTGCCCACTTTCTCAAGCCCTAAATTTCACCCTCATCTCCCATACTTGCAACAAGTTGATGCAAAGCTTTCATCCTTGCTTTGCACAGCTTTACTCCTCTCTATCACTGTATCATTCTCCAGCCCTATAACCATCTAAGATATCTTCATTCCTCCAAGTCTGTCCATTTATGCAACTAAGAGTTTAATCACTTCCATCAAGATAGTTTTGTTTACAGAGGTCCCTGAACTCTGGAATTCCTTTCCTAAACCTCACTCCCTCTTAACATAACTCTCTTATTTAAAGGCACTGACTAAAGCTTACCTTTTGACCAAGATTTTGATAGCTAGTCCTAATATCTCCTTAAGTGGCCCAGTATCAAGCTTTGAATTTGCTTGACCTGTGAAGGATATTGGGACCATTACTTGATAAGAAATATGAATAATTCCAAACATTATTGGAGTTATGCTATTGGTAAATCTCAGTCTCTCTGCTCTACATCTAGCAGCAAGCAAGAGAGGAAAGGATAATGGAATGACATGTTAACCCCAACCAATAACTATTGCACAATACCATTCACAACAGCCTGTGAGAAAGCTCACAGCCTGCTGACTCTATGAGGTAGTTGATCTTGACACAGGAAAATTAAGATTTCTCTGAGTTCTCTTGCTGTCCTCTTCTGTAGTGCCATGAGATTGGCCTTGCATTCTTTCACTAGGTCTTACTTAATTGCAGTGTCCATTTCTCTTCCTTTTGCTGGACAGATCTTCCTCCAAACAATTTTTTCTTGGCCACTGTCCTTTTCCTCATTTCCAAGCTGCATCTCAGAGACAGGGTCATGTCTGGAATATGAGAACATCCAGCTCCTCAAACATGTTCCTCCACTCAACCAATCTTTAATTGATGTGTATTTTCACTCCATTTACTCACTTGCTGCATATCAGTTGCCTAAAGTAAGTCTGTTTTGAGATTTTCAATCGACCCTCGGTCACTGCTATTGGAGGTGGACAGGGCAATATTCCTGATTGCCTTTTGGATGAAGAATTGCTTCCTCACATCATCTCTGATTCACTTAATTCTAATTTTTAAGGTTATTTACCCTTTTGGATTTCTGCATCAGAGGAGATACTTCAGCAGTAAGGAAGGGGCATTCATTGAGCAGTGTATGCCAGGCCACTGAATGTTACTTCCATGTACTTGTCCCTGCAGAATACTGTAAACATTCAAGGCCAGAACATAATGTGCTGTAGAATAAAGTTTACAGAATTATCACATTGGAAGACCTTCCTGATCATACTCAAGGGTCAGGATAGGGCAGTGTGTCATGAAGGAAGTAGGAGGGAAATATATGGATTTTTTTGTGGCGGGACATGACTGGGAAGGATGGCAACAAGGCCAGAGAATTGTCACTAATTACAATCATTAATTTATAATGAATTATTAACTAATTAATTGTTAATTTTTAAATATTATGTGTTTGAAGGCTCCATTAAAGTGATACCAGTGCAACATTCATCTCAGAGAAAAGTAGTGACAGGCAATAATGTTACTTTAGCAACTAAAAATAAAGACAATGAATCTTTAAAGAGAGGCAAACTCTTAATAATGGTTTGTAATTAGTGCTTTAGTCAAACTGACAATCCATTAAATTAGACTTTAATGGTCCATGTACTATGTAGAGAGTCAAGAATTAAATTAGAGCAGCAATGATAACAGCATTGAATCGTAATCTCTTGATCAAAACTTCTATTGAATTTCTTCATTTTTTTGTGATCTGGGCATTGGTGTCAAGTCCAGAACATAAAACCAGAATGCTGGAACAACACAACAGGTTAAGTAGCATCGGTGTTTTGCATCAAGACCCTGCATCAGGACTGAGTGGGAAGAAGAAAAGTAGCCAGTATATAGCAGTATAAAGGGAGGGCTGAGATAGAGGTTGGTAGGTGATAGGTGGAACCAGATGGGGAGGGAATGGTAGGCAGATGGTATCAGGTAGGGGAGAGATAGTGGGAGGTAAAAGAAGATGGGAAAGGTGAACGAAGGGAGAAGAAACCTATGTGGACTGGTGAGTGTGTGGGGCAGGAGAACATTGAGGACGTGGGTTACCTGAAATTAGAAAATTCAATATTCATATGATTGGGTTGTAATCTACCCAAGTGGAAAATGAAATGCACTTTGCATTTGTTCTCACCATAGTGGTGGAGATGGCCGAGGATAGACAGCTCAGTGTGGGAGAGGGAAGGAAAGATAAAATGACATGGAACTGGAAACTTGAGATGGCCATTGCAAACTAAATGAGGTACTAAATGAGTATTTACATCAGCATTCACCAAGGATGAAGGACACGAAGGATAATAAGATTAGGGAGGGTTACACTTATATTCTGGGACATCTTCATATCAAGAAGGAGGAGGTGTTGGGGCTCTTGAGAAACACTGAGTTGGATAAATCCACAGAACTGGATGGAATCTATCCCAGGTTATTGAGCGAGGCAAGAGATTTCTGAGGTCTTAACAGAGATCCTTGTATCATCTTTCACCACAGGCAAGGTCCCAGAGGAGTGAAAAATAGCCAATGTTGTTTGCTTGTTTAAGAAGGACAATAGAGGCAAACCATGATATTGTAGGATAGTGAGCCTTACATCACTGGCAGGGATATTATTGGAGAAAGTTCTTAAGAATAGGATATACTCACATCTGGAAAAGTAGAGACTTATTAGGGATAATCAGCATGACTTTGTGTAGAGGGGTCATGTCTTAAAAACAGGTGGCAAAGATGATTGATGGGCACTGAATGTTGTATACATGAACTTTAGTAATGCTTTTGACATGGTTGCTCATGGTAGTCTGATCCAGAAGATTAAGAAGCATGGGATCCATGGAGACTTGGTAGATTGGATTCAAAATTGGCTTGGCTATAGAAGAGGGTAGTGATGGAGAGGTGTTATCCTGATAGGTGATCAGTGACCAATAGTGTTCCACAAGGGTCAGTGGTGGCACCACTGTTGTTTGTGATTATATATCAATTCATATATATTCAATTTAAATGCTTTAGATGAAAATGTGTGTTCACTAATTAAGTTTGCAGATGACACAAAAATTGGCGGAGTTGTGGAATGTGGGGAAGATTGTCAAAGGATTCAGTAGGATAATAGACCAGTTGGAAATGTTGGCAGAGAAATGGCAGATGGAGTTTAATCTAGATCAGTGTGAGGCATTGCACTTCGGAAGGTCAAACCTTAAAGAAAAGTATACAGTAAATGATAGGACCCTTAGGAGCACTGATATACAGAGGGGTCTTGGGGTGTAAGTCCTTAGCTCTCTGAAAGTGGGAACTTAATCAGATAGGGTAGTAAAGAAGGCATACCACCATACTTGCTTTCATTGATTGGGGTATTGAGTATAAGAGTTGAGAAGTTATGTTGCAGCTGTATAAAACTTTGGTTAGGCCACATTTGGAGTATTGTGTGCAGTCCTGGCTGCAGCATTACAAGAAAGAAGTGAAGGCTTTGGAGGGAGTACAGAAGAGGATCATCAGGATGTTGCCTGGATTAGAGAGTATATTAGAGAGTATTAACTATAAGGAGAGGTTCAACAAACCTGGATTGTTTTCTCTGGAGCATCAGAGGCTGAGGAGCAACCTGATAGAGATATATAAAATAATGAGAGGCATAGATAGGGTAGATAGTCAGAGTTTTTTTTCCCAGGATGGGATTGATGGCAAGAGGGGAAAGTTTAAAGCAGATTTACGAGGCATATCTTCCATGCAGAGAGCGGTAAGTGCCTGGAATGTACTGCCAGGGAAGTGGTGGAAGCAGATTCAACAGCAACATTTAAGAGGCACTGAGACAGGCACAAAAACAGGCAGGGAATAGTGGGGTATAGACCATGTGCAGGCAGTTGGGATTAGTTTGGATTGCATCATGGTCCACACAGATATTATGGACTGAAGGGTCGGTTCTGCTGTAGTGTTGTATGCTCTATGTCTGCGCATACTAAAAACAGTGATGGTTTAGCCTGGAGAAGTCCAATCTCTAGACATTTATTTCCTTAATTTCAGTGTCTTGTATATCCATTCTTCTTACTTCCTGGCATGACAAATTTGGCTTTAACTTCCATGGCTCCACTCCTTGGAACTTATTCTCTCTCTGCACTATTCTAAGGACCTAGCTGAGACCTACCTTTTTGTCAGGGTTCTAGGTCCTTTATAAACTTTATTCTGGCTCACCACCCTCATTGTGTCCAGTCTCTGTGAACCCAGCTGTGTCAATTTTTTATGTAAATGGCAGTTGTTGATAAAATTTTGACTTATTTCATATAACCTTGGCTAAGATGGAAATCATCCCTCTGTAGAAGACTTCCTTAAACAGTGACCAGGAAATTGAATTTCTCTGTGACTCAGTTTTACAGCACATTCTATCAGGCATTTGATGGCTTAAAAATAAAAAGAAAGCAAATTGGAAACTTTCCACAGTGTCAATTCTTAGGCCTCAAGATATATAAATAAGTGAATAAATATTACCACAATTGTGTGGGCATTTTTTTAATGAGACCAGACATGGATTTGTATGCAGTGTTGGTCTCTGACCCTGAGGATGTTGTCCTGGAGATGTAGGATTAACTTTTATTCCCATGTGAAGTTCATTGCCTTAAGAGGAACAGTACTGTGGCACAGCAGGCAGTGAATGGGTTGGTGTGTGGAAGTAGAGAATTGCTCTGCTACAGAGGTAGCATGGAAACTATGGGCTGGATGGTCCCTCCTTCTACACTGTAAACTATTCTATGATTTTATAAATCACTCTTGATATAAGGCATCAGCCATTTAAGGTCGGGAGAAATTCTTCACTCATAGGGTTGTAAATCTTTGGAATTCTCTAGCCCAGAGGGCATTGGAGATATTCAAGCCTGAAATCAAAAGAATTTTGGGCACTAAGGGCATTAGTAATAGGGAATTAGGAGGGAGGGCTGATCAAATAAAGGAGCAGCCTGATCTTATTGAAAAGCAAAAGCAGGTTCAAGGTGTATTACCTACTCACTTCAAATTATTACATCTTTACGTTCTCGAAACACAGAGCCCCAAGTTACTCCAAAGTTAGTCCAGTTGCACCAAAAAATAAATACCATTTTTTTCTAGTCTGCAGTCCTGCATGTCTTTTTAAGTGAATTTCAAAACATCGGAGTTGTTCATTGCTGCTTGTTTGACTGCTTCGTGAAATTGTTCATGAGATTGAAGAATGCAAAGGAGCTGCTCCTTGTGGCTGCATGTAAAGGGGTGAAAGGAAAAGTCTGGTCCATTTACAAGCACCTCCAATTTAGCGGCAGTTATGGAAGAGGGAGTTGCTATCTTTCGACATAAATGAATGCTGAACACTTTATATCTCCAGCTGCAGGCAATAACACTTAACTAATGCAAGAAAACAAATAAGTTACTCAAAGGGCCCTTCCATAAATGTGTACCTTGAGAATATTTGAGTATGAAGTGTCTTGCTTTAATTATTTCCGTGTTTCCACTCTGCTAATGAATAGAATATTTACATTCAAGTTGTGCTGTTTCCAGGGTGATGAACTATTGCAGTCCATGATGAATTCAATTTCTAAATATAAAGGGAGTTTTTTCCACTACGAAGCCCATTTGACAAATTTGTTTTATGTTGACAATGATAGCTAATATTTAAATATTTTTGTTGCACAGCAGTAACATGTAATGCGCTCTCTGCTGTTGTCTCCATGCTTGTCATCAAATGTGCCTGTAACCACTGTTGGAACAGAACCTGTCAACAAACGTTCTCTGGCATGTGACGTGTGCCATGATCTGTGGCAGTCTCAAGGGTAACTAAAGATAGGAAATAAACACTGACTTTGCTAAGGACACCTGCATCCCATCAATGAATACAAAAACAAACCATAATGATTTAATCTGAAAACCACTGTAACTTGAGTTCAAATTGATGTACAATGACATTGAATCCCATGGTTATTTACAAAGTCTAAAATAGAGTGATCTCTCTTTAACAAAGAACATTCATGATTTTCTCCTATGGACTGTCCATCACCTTATGTGATTCTTTCTTTTCTTTTCCAATATTTTTATTAATTTTCAAATCAATAAACATAACAATAGTAATCGTACACATGATACAAAGAGATCAGGATTACAATAATAAGTTAATGTATACAAACACAAAGAGTAACCTGAACCTCCCAATATCTTGATAATTGAGCATGAAAAAGATTTAAAAAGAAATTTGATTATATGAAAAAAGACCCCAAACTTTAAAAAAAGGACAATAACAAACCAAATAGTAATAATAAACAAAATCTAACCAAAAACTAAAGTTAGGCTGTCGTATTTCATTGGTTAAAAGCATTATTATGTCATTAACTCCACTCCCCTATTGTCATGGTTCTGAGTATTGGCCCTTTATTTGGCTCCTTAGATGCCTCATTGTACAGCACATGGATTCCATGCTGGACTGATTATATAATGACACACACCTGAGCCCCATCAGGGGCCTAGCACTAGTACCTGGGTTTCTCGCGCACTAGTTGCCAGAGTATTGGTCAACATTTGGGTATACTTTGGCTCCTGGCTCCTGGCTCCTGGCTCCTGGAGCAGTCCTGTGTTCTCTATTCCAGTTTGAAGATTCAGTTTGCACTGGGATTGCTACTTAGATCTCTGAGGCAAGATTCCTTACAGTTGCTGCTGGTGTTTGGTCCTGAGGAAGTATCCTGACTCCAGTCCTGGACCAGTGTGCTGCATTTGGGTTCTCTGTGAGCTTGCTCTTTGCTCAACATTGTGACACAGTTAAAATCTGTCAAAAGTTGAAAATATCTTTTAAAAATTAAAATTAGTTGGAAAAAATGTTGGTTTAAGTATTAAATGAACACACTGAACTACAAACATTTGAGCTAACTGAATTAAATCAAACAAAATCCTTCAGTGTCCTGTCCTCCAGCTGCTTGTCCCTCCCCACATGTTCACTGTACAGACCAGGGGTCAGTGTGGGGTGCGCTGACCGAGCAGACTCCGCAGCCTGAGAGCTGGGGAAACCTGTGGACATTTAGGCTCCCAGCTG
>JARFYF010000104.1:47542959-47553945 GCA_030265395.1 Rhina ancylostomus
TGAACATTCTGGATGCAAAATATCAACCCTTATTAGTATAATTCATGTGGTCATGCAAATTACTGTAAAACTCTAAACCAAAACAGCATACCACAGATTCTGGGAGTCTAAAATAAAAACAGAAAATCTGGAAAACATTCAGGTCAAGCAGCATCTCTGAAGTGTGAAAAAGAATTAACATTTCAGGTTGATGCCTTCTTATCAGAATCTTCAACAAGTTTGGATAAGGGGCCACTTTGTAGTGCAACTAAACTGATTTCTTTCTCCACATTTGCTACCGGACTTGTTGAATGTTTTCTAGCAGTTTTTGGTTGTTTTTCTATTGTTGAAGACCGTTGGCAACTCTGTGTGAATGAAAATATATAATCTGATATTTGCAAACAGTTGATCTTAAGATGAAACTTTAATAACAGAAACATTCAATGGCTTACCAGTAATATAAACAAGAGCATCCCATGGTATTTTCCCTCCTTGACAATAGAGGTTTAAGTTGAGAAGAGCACATTCACGATCACTATCACTGAATTCATAACAGATGTTCCAACCCAATGGACCAAACTTCTTCCTTTCCTATATCAATACATCACAATTTCATGATAAATAGTCTATTTAACAATGAAAATCAAAAACGAACTACAGATGATAAAAATTTGAAATAAAAGCGGAAAATGCTGGAAATATTCAGCAGGTCAGCATCTGTGGGAAGCGAAACAGTTAACAATTCAAGTCAAAGATCCTTCATCAGAACTGAAAAAGCAAGGAAACAAGTTAATCTAGGTAGCAGAGAAAATGGAGCATCTGGACATAGCAATCTGCCATGGTGCCCTTCTCTGAGTCTGGCTGCACAGTTCTCCCCAGCCTGGAGATGGGAACACCACAGTTTCCATTACATCCAACAGGACATGATGAAAGGGACTGTAGGATGCAGGTGGCCTGTCAACATGTGGAGCTGGCTCTGGCTACACTCACTGTGCCATCCAGGGTGCAGCACATATCAGCACTGAACATCTGGACCACTTGCTCTGCTCTGCCACCACCTGCCTTCACAAGCAGCTTCTTCACATCATGCTGTAGGTAATGCATTTCTGCAAGAGTTCCAGTGGAGGTCAGGGGTTTGCACCAAGTTTCTAGCAGAGCAGCCTGCAGCCCAAGCATGTCCCTTTTAAAGTACAGTGGGTATGTACCTGAGAGTACTTGGACTAAGGACTAATAATGCTATAGCAAATCAGTACTCTGCAGGGCAGCGCCAAGCAGGGTATTTGGGTAATCACAAACAACCGAGGCTTTATTATTAAATAACTTCAATGCCAAGCATTCTCATATTTATTGTGACAGATTGCATCTTAAATTTGAATTTTTTTAAAAAAATCAAAGACAGAGTTGTGGACATGTTATTCAATTTGCAAAAGATATGAAAGAATTTATTTGTTAGTAAAATATTAAAGATTGAACTTCTGCAGCATGAGCAAATCAGCGGTTTATACATAGAGGGTAGATGCCACAGCTAGCAGCTCATCCAGCTGGAATTCAGGTTAGAGCTTCCATATGATTTAACAGATTACGAACAAACAGAATGCAGGTTGAGGCCCAGCCACCCGATAATACATGTGCACAGTTTTCTTCCCTGAAGGCAGAGATCAGCTGGCAGTCAATTAAACTGGATTTACCTGAATTACAGCATGGAAGAAACAAATACCAAAGATAAGCCTCTTCCACTTTCTTCCCAAGACATGCTCTTCAAAGAAAGTGGGAGTAATCTCTGTGAAAGCTCGCCGGATGTTAGCACGAAGTCCTTTTGGAGGTTCATTGGTGACCTGAAGGAGAATAATTTAAGTTACTCAACCTCTTCAATTTATCCATTTTATTAGTTAACTCTCCCAAGATCATTGGGAGCTGCTGAAAGATAAGCTTTAAATTTAGTAATCTAAGAAATTCATGTAATTCATATACAATTTTAATATATTAAAATTAATTGATAGCATAAGATACACAGAGAATTTTTTCTTGTCAGTGGGGCTCCAGCCAAGATTATAGAACACAGGTCAATTGTTCTTCAAGTCAAGCAGAAAACAAAGTGAAAGATAAAATTGGAACAAAGGCCCAATTTTTTTCTCAGCACCAGCTGCATCTTACACTTAGACCAGTATTTGCCTATTTTCTCTGAGATTTTGCTTTTCAATACATTTTTCTTGACAATGGTATTCACCATTTTTGGAGTGATATACACTGTATACCTCTAAAAAGATTGTGCTATTGGCTACAAACAAGTGTGCTACACCAAAGACGTGATTTGCAACCCAAAGGTGCATTGTAACTTGCTGCACTGTAACCTAACTAACCTTGGTTGCATTGTAACCTAATGGAAGCACTCTCAATTTCATTTGGTTGTCAGTGGTTTGCCATGTAGCAACCACTGAAGGGCTACAGCTCTTCAAGGCATATTCCCCATGGCAGCCAAATAACATCAAGGCAAATGATGGTTGCAATGGAGGAGAGAGGAGCTGCAATGGTGAGGAAGAAATAATTACCCATGCCCCTCTCATAAGCCCTACCTCGAGGACATATACTGTAAATGGTAGGGCGCTAAGGATTGCTGATAAAAGAAGGGACTGTAGCATTCAGAACCATAGTTCCCTGAAAGTGGTAGATAGGTTGGTGAAGAATGCCATGATTGCCTTCATTGGTCAAGGCACAGAATATAAGAGTTGGACATTATGTTGCAACTTTGCAAAGCACTGGTTGGACCGCACTTGGAGTAATATGTGTATTTCTAGTCGCCACACTATAGGAAGGATGCAATTATGCTGGAGAGAGTGAAAAGAAGATTCACCAGGATGTTACCTGGATTGGGCAACTTTAGTTATGGGAAGAGATTGGTTAGGCTGGGTTTGTTTTCCCTGAACTGAAGACGACTAAGGAGTGACGTTATAGAGGTATATAAAATTATAAGAAGCATCGATAGAGTAGAAAGTTAGAATCTTTTTCCCATGGTAGGGGTATCAAAAACAAGAGTAAATCAGTTGAAGGTGAGAGGAAGGAGTTTTAAGATGGATTTGAGGGAAAGTTTTTCTACACAGAGATTGGTTGATATCTGGAACTCACTGTTAGTGGAGGCAATGGACTTAGATACAATCACTGTGTTGAAGAGACATTTAGACAGATACTTAAAGAGGCAAAGCATATAAGGTGATGGAGTGAGGGCAAATAAGATTAATGTAGATGGACAAAAAGGTTGGCATGGACATGGTGGGCTGAAGGGCCTGGTTCTGTGCTGTGACTCTATAATTCCACCAATCACCCTTCCCAACTCTTTGCACACACATCCCTCCAACCCCTACACCCTCACAGTAGATCATATCTATGGATTTGGGAAAACAAACCAGTTATTGACTCAATACTTCATTTCTTAGTTCGAAGCAAAGACTGCCAGGAACTGGAAGAAGGTCACAAGGATGGGAGAAAGGCCGTCTCATGTGCAGCAACTTACCAGAATGATAGGGAAGCTCCGGCTTCTCCAGGGTAGAAGATCTACAGAGTCTCAAGTCCAATCTAGAGCCAAGACTAAGAAATCTGTCCAACATTCCCATCAAAGATGTTTCATTCACATAAATTGATCTTTTTATTGATCAACTGTAAACATATCATCATGCATACAGACTCCTGCAGCCATTCTGACTGCATGTCTTCTCATGCTCCTTCCTGCAAGGACTCCATTCCATTCCTCCATTTCTATCATAACTGCTCTGACGGTGAGACTTCCCACACCAATTGTTCTGAATTATCTTCCTTTCTCTTTAACAACGCCTTTCCCTCTACCATTGTTGACAGGGCATGAAACCACATGTCCCCTGTTTCTCACATTTCTCCTGTCAGCTCAGGCTTCTCCTTCCAGACAGTGTAGGGGCAAGGTATCCCTTGTGCTCACCCTCCAACCCAGCCTTCAAACTCGATGGTTATTCTCTATAATTTCTACCCCTTCAATGGGTTTCCACCATCAGACACATCTTCACCATTCTGTAGTGATCATTTCCTCCATGACTCCCCTGTTTGTTCCTCTATCTCCATCAATCACTTTCTGATGGCACCTTCCCATTCAATTGCAGGAGATGCAACATCTTTTGATTAGGGAATCCCAACCAGCTCAGCCTTATATTGATTCCCCTCCCTCCATCCTCTGCTGAGCTGTGGGATCTAGCTCCTAACGTTATTGGGAAACTATGATGTTATTAAGCAGTTATACTTTCTGCTCACGTTCATCCTCATCCTCCTTCTCCTGCTGGTCCTCTCTTTGGGACTCTTGGCTGTCCAGCAGCCTCATCTGTTGCATGGTCTTCCTTGGACAGGGATTGTGTTCTTCTGTGCTGAGGATATAGGGCACGCTGGAGAAGACTACAAAGTCTCCATTCCTGTTAACGTTAACTGTAGCATGCTCCCACACTGACAGAAACAGCAGAATCTCATCCTGAGCTGACAGAAAGCCTTTTCTACTATTGTCCTGGTACTGCCATGGCTCTCAATGAAGTGATGGCCAGCTAGAAGTGTACGTATGCAATGGGGTGTCAGCCACCATGTTAGTGGTAGTCTTTTTCTTCCAAGGTCATTTCTTGGCACAGTGCTGCTCACTGAAGATATCTGGAAAAGAAATCCTTAAGAAACCTGCAAGCGACTGTGAGAAAAACTTGTCGTGATCAATAGCTATTTGGGGACTCATGAGTCAAAGCCCATTCCATCCATGAAGAGCTCAGGAATTTTCAGTAGAGCCTATGTGATTGCACAGCTGGCAAATTCCTGCAATGCCTCATCTCAAAGCCTCATGTTTCTCATATTTTCCTCGTGACATGGGGCTATTCAGCCCATTGGGTCTATGCCAGCTCTCCCACCAGTCCCATTCCACTTTTCATTTTAACCTTTCTTTCCTCATGTGCTCATCAACTTCCCCCCGATTCTCCGAACAGTCACCAACACTAAGGGCAATTTACAATGGCCAATTAACCTACCAACCACCACATTGTTGGAAAATATAGCACCCAGAGGAAACCCACATGAACAGAGGGAGAGGTGCACAGGCAGCACCTGAGGTCAGGATCAAAACCAGGTTCATGGAGCAACAGCAAGACTATTTGCCATGTCACTGTGACACCTTATAAGTACAGAGCTTGAGGGACTTCTGTAAAGCTGCAAGCAGCAGCAAACCGGGGTGGGTGTCAGAGACTGTCAGCGGCTACTTGCAATGATTGTGAGGTCAAGAAGTTGACAGTGAGCAAAAACAGAAAATGCTGGAAATACTCAAAAGGTCAGGCTGTATCTGTGAGAAGATAAGTAGAGTAAGCAGTCACTTTGATCTCCACAATGTGAGCAGTCCAGGCTTTACAGCATGTCCTCATGAAAGTGTTATATCACTCAGTGATGAGTGTTTTGGAAACCTAAGCCACAGTCAAGATAGGATACAATATCTATGAAATCTCACTTAAGATAGGGTCTTCACAACTGTACATTTCTGTGCCTCCATCCCCAAGTCCCTGACCCTCCCTATGACAACTAGGCTGAAGCTCACACTTCTAGCAGCATGACTACTGAGGCTTTGATTAAACTATTTCCTCAAGTTATCTAAAAAGCACCAGCTATCAGTTTGACCACTGTTGGAGTACTTTGGAAAGTGAGTCAGCAGTCTATTGTAAGGCTTGGACCTGCCCTGTGAAGTTTCCAGTATTCAGAGAGCTGCTCTTTAAATTCTGTCTCAGTGAGAATTACAGCAAACTGTTAAATGATGGCTGTTTCCTGTGTTTGGGACCTCCAATTTATGCCTACAATGCTTAAACCTGACAGTGCACAATAACTAACTTCATATGAGAAGTTTCTGACTCTGGATCAGTGACCACCATTTTGCTTATTGGCATGGGGGAATCTGTGAGCTGGGGTTGATGAGAGAAGCCAAAGGATCTGAGTGGTTTGTCAACATATGGAGCAGGTGCTGCCAGTCCCCAGCAATGTCCTGCACTCATCGTGCTGCCCAGCTTGGAGCCCTGAGCCGAAGTTCTCAGCACTGAGTGGTTGTACCTCTTACCCCAGCCCATCCAACATCAGTACTCCCAGGTGGTCATTGCACATTGCTTTGGTGACACATTCCACATCGGGCCATACAGCACTGAGGTCACTTTAACTGTTTCATTGCTGCAGGAGTGCCTGCAGAGGGATAAGCCCTCAACCAGCTCACCAGAAGAACAATGTGCAGCAGCAGGGAGGGACTTGGCCAAGTTCCTGGCACAGCCGTAACTTATTATATTTTAGTACTGATTCCACTAGAACCCTTGTTCCTGAGCACTAAAACAAGGCACTGTGTAGCTCTGTGGAATCCAATTTCTCGACACTGAATTAGGTAGCAAAAAATAACTGACACACCTTTTATGGACAATCTATGACATATCAGTTACAACAAGTAATTGTATATCTCCTTAGCCAACTAGAATTGCTAATGAGTACTGCAGAGTCTGAAGAAGGAGCTAGAAGTGGCAAGAACTTCCACTTCAGATTCCACTCCAGTGAACCTAAATACCACTCAGATCATTTAGCCTCTCTCATCAACCCCAGTTCAACGCTAACAAGCAAAAATGGTGGTCACTGGCCCGGAGTCTGAAGCTTCTCTAATGAAATCAGTCATTATGCACTGTCAGATTTAAGCAATGAAGGCATAAATTGGAGCTCCCAATTGCAGAAAACGGGCAAATTCAATTGAAAATCATCCTTACTGAATTTCAAAGTACAACATTAGAAAATAAATTGGTTTGAATGTATTCACTGCTGCATGTAACTCTCATAATTTTGTAGTGTTGAATTACTATTCCTACTATCCAGTTGCACTGAGGTGAATACTACCAGGATTGGTCAAAGCAGAGGGCTTGGAATGATGCGAAATTAACGGTGGTCTTCAGGGGGCTCAACATCACAATGCAGACACACCGGGGTCAGCTAGCAGAGAAAAGTCAGCCTTGCAGTTTAGATATCCACAGATGAGGTCCATCTATGGAAATAATTCTGTGTTCTCAGTGGGCCGGAGAACAGATGGTGCTAACCACTTGCCAGACATGCAGAAGATTCAGAAAGAATCCTTAGATCATATATGATGATTCACAATACCTCCATATTTGAATTGTGGTGAAATGCACCATCTAGTGGACCTAAAGACTACTTGTGAAATTTCAAGCACATGCTGGTTAACTCAATACAAACTGAAACCTTAGCATACCAGAAGACAAAAATGATTTTTTATTATTATCAAAGGAAATAAACTAACAAGAAAAAATAAGTCTGTAAATATGAAAATGTTTTGCATTGAAAGACAGCTGAGAACCTTGTGTTAGCATAAGATCTGCCCTAATAATACTACTTATTTATTTCAATCTTAGTCACGTTAGCTTGCCGTGACATTTAACAAGTATCACTTATAATCTTTACAAACTGTGGATGGGGGCTGTGGTCAAAGATTTATAAGGGTAGGACCTGCAGACAGCACTGCCAAGGGACCTTCTGGTGCTCAATTGGAGCACTGCATATCAAGAGCCAGCAAGACTGGACCTCCACATTTTGATCAAGTTGATAGCTCCTTCTTAGGCAGTCACTTGGGATCAAATATGGCTTGCTATCACTCAAGTTTCATGAGTTCTGAGATGACCAAAACTACGGGCAGGCACTGGGAAGCTGATTGGAACTTTGGAGAAGACCTGCCACCAACCGACGCAAGTGGGCTCCATGAAGTTTGGATGGTGTTCTGGGCACCTGGGGAAAGAAGATGGGGGGGAGACGAGAGAGAGCAGGACCTCATTGTGGACTGATGTATGTGATGATCAATGGCAGGAGTCCTGTTGACTTGGATGCAGATTTGTAAATTCAATGACCCCACAGACAGTTATTGGATCTTGAAATATTGTATCCCATCAACTGCATCAACAGCTTTATGGTCTGCTCAATGGACTACTCACCAACCAAGAATCTCTCAGAGATCAGGACTCATTCTTAACATGCTCCACAATAGTGTCACATGACTTGCACACAATGATAGTTACTGAGGCTTGACAGGCATATTGCTAGTACATTGCTGCCACATTGTTCCCAGGACAAAGTAGCACAGGGCTGACACCATGGTGCAGCAGTTAAAACTGGCAGGCATGGTAGTGTAGCGGTTTGCATAACGCTATTACAGCGCCAGCAACCAGAGTTCAATTCCGGCCACTGTCTGTAAGGAGATTGTATGTTCTCCCCTTGTCTGCATGAGCTTTTTCCGGGTGCTGTGGTTTCCTCTCACATTCCAAAGACGTATGGGTTAGGGAGTTGTGGGCATGCTGTGTCGGCGCCAGAAGTGTGGTGACACTTGTGGGCTGCCCCCTGAACATTCTACGTAAAGATGCATTTCACTGTGCATTTCGATGTACATGTGACTAATAAAGAAATCTTATCTTATCTTACAATTAGTGCACCTTCACCTCATATAAATCAGTGATAATAAATCTGATTGTGATTCAGCAGATGCCTCACAGATTGAATGTGGACAGATCAAGAATCTGACACTGAGCATGAGAATAGCATGGCCTGCTCAATGAATGGTGGATGGTGTGCTAATCAAGTGAGTTGCTTTGCGTGGATGGTGTTGAACTTTTTGAGAGCTGCATTCATCCAGACAAGTGGAAGTGTATTGCATCACACTCTTGACCAGGCGGAATGAATTTGGGGTGCCGGGATGATCAGAAACAGTTGGAAGAAGTTCAACAATACTTAAACAATAAAATCAAATATAAAGTAGTAAAATAATTGAAGTACATATCTTTAAAAATATATTTTGATTAGAGCTACTTAGTTAAAAATATACAGTGAAATAAAGAAAAACAAGCAAAAAGATTGCATAAACATACCATTTTAATGAAAGTCAGTGACTCCATTCAAATAAATGGAGCCATGCTTGGTGCATCATAAATAAAGTGTGTCTGTTCTCTTGGCACTGTAAGTTATTCAGGACCAAGTTGGAGAGCAGTGACCTTCAGCTCATTCCCAAATTCTGTGCTGCAGATGTCTGCATCACACTGCTGGCACTTTAGTGTGGAATCACCACGCTGGTGGTGGACCATTCTGGTCCATTATCTGATCTAATATCTAATTCTGATCTTAAAATTAGGATTGTAGAAACCAGTACACAAATGGTTAATAATTTGTCCTATAATTTTTTTTCTACTAAAGTTAATCGATAAAACCCGATGTAACTTTCAAATCCCTAGTCAGTTGTCTAATCGTGACTGGAGACAGGAGGGGGAAATGAAGCATCAGAAGTATGTTGATGAGAAGTATGAAACAGAAAATGGAAATGGAAGACAAAGTGCAGACAAAACACAGTTTAGTTGAGCTAAGTAAATATTAATGTACTTCTTCACTTTACAAATGATACTGAAGACAACACATCACATTGATCCACCATTAATGTTAGTTCACTCATTACCATTTGTAGTTTGTTAGGGCTTTGTTTATGAGACATCAGGAAAACAGCCATCATGGAAATACAATTTCCACTGAAACTGGGCATTAGCAGTATCACCTTACTTCACACAGAGGACAATTAGGTGTTTATGACAAAAGGAAACCAATGATAAGTTCATGACCAGGCATCGAGGAGAAATTCACTGAAACATGCTAGAATGGGAAATCACTTTTGATCACATCTGCTAAACACAAATATGTAGTCCTGCTTGCATATACACTCCACTTCTGAAATTTAGTTCCATTACTGTCAATGGAGCCTTTTTTTTTGAAGTAGAGTATAACGAACAGTCGCTGTGATATATATTCATTTTGTACACTTGGCTAGGCACGAAACCTATCCTATTGCATTATTCCTGGTAAGCTGCCCTGAGCATTGATAGACAATCAGGGTGTAGCAGCATAATGGTTAAGAAACTGGACCAGCAGCCCGAGTTCTGAGTCACTAAGCCAGAATCACATGTTTGAATTCCACCAAGTTTGCTGGAGAATATAAATTCAAGTTATAAAGGTTGGCTTCTGTGAAACTACAGATTGTCGTAAACATCCATGTGGCTTTTAGGGAAGGAAATCTTCCATCCTCACCCGGTCTGGCCTACTTGTGACCCCAGACCCATCAACATGGTTGCCTCTTGACTGCTCCCTTATTAGAAATGTACAATAAATACTGATCCCAAGAACAAATATAAAAGAATAAAAAACAGAACTTGAGCTGCATGCATGTCTGTAAATTAATGGAATTATTGAGAATTATTAGAAAATATATAAAATAATATTTCTGTAATTGAACACTTCATAAGGAATGTGGCTCTACTCTTGAAATTTAGTTTAAAAACAATATTTAACTGTAATCTTCAGAATGCATTACCTTGACTGAATTCTGTAAAACTGTTACAGGAAAGGTGTTAGTAGGCATGGAGCTCAGGAACAGTCTGAAATTGTCATGAATAACAGCATCTAGGAAAAATCAAACAGTTTTTTTGCAGTCAGTCTTCAATATTGGTGTAAACAATGAGAGGTGACAAGATATTTTAACCTCTTCAAGCACAGCAAACTGCAAACCAATGGGAAATGCATTTACCTTTCTGGATATCTTCCATTGTAACAATCAAAGTTCTGATAGTTATTGCATAACAATGCCTAGCAAAGAAGTTAAGACCAAAGTAAACTTTTGAATATTCAGTAGAGATGGATGGGTTCAATTGCCTCTCATAATTTTGGGTAATGATTGTACACCAGTTTCCATGGAATAGACTGGATCAAGTCATTCAGATTGAGGGATTGTGTTTAAGAAAGCATCATGGCTTCAGGCAGCAAGGTGATCCAAAAGACACATGTTTCTAGATGCATTGGCTCAGTCAATTGAGGGGTGGGCTTGAGAGACACCAAAAGTCTTCAGATAGCTGATGCCAGCAAACCAGGGTTAGAGGTTACAGCTCGACTGAGATAACTGCAGAAAATAGTAGT
>JARFYF010000104.1:47865523-47879467 GCA_030265395.1 Rhina ancylostomus
GGCTGAGAGCATGAGGGCTCTGAAGGAAATACCTAGTTAATGGGGTGCCATCTGAGTTTGGTTCCAGCACTGGTTGGACCCCTACCTGGGGAGATTGCAGGAAGTCACCTAACAGCAGGCTTGCTGGATGTTTCTGTAGGAGTGGTCTGCAAATGGCATGAACCACCCAAGTGCAAAGGAAAATCCTGAAAATAACAAACATGTCCCATGTTGTTGAACACCACTGCATGTGCCCGAGGTCCTTCAAGCATATTACGCCGTGGGTGCCCATAGGAATCCATAATGATTTTGCATCATACTACATGTGCACAATCTCATTCAAAATTATTTCTCATGAAAATTTGATTGTTTAGTGTACAAAAGCTTTGCGCTACTTGATCTAATGGAGATGGTGGGGTGGACATTTTTTAGCACCACCTCAAAAATAAACATTATTGCTAAAATTACTAATGGTTTTGTTTCTTACTAATCATTTTAAATGGTTCTGATTCCATCATGATCATTAATCTTTCCTTAAGCATTTTACCATTTTTGGAAACGTGATTCTGTCACTGTTCACTGTGATAAGAAAACAACAGCAAAAATAAATCAAAGGATCAAAAATGGAGTGGTGTTCTCTCCCTGTTCTCCATTTCTATATGGTTAGTCAGAATGTAATGGTCTTATCAAGTGTTGCAGATGGCAACACAAATTACAAGAGTGAAGCTCGAGTGGTTTCAAACATTTATCATTGCAAGGGGTTGCATGTTTCAACTGTAACAGTCCTTGTTGTGTATTCTGTCTACAGAATACAGGGAAAAATAGAGAACTGAATGGAAGGAAAATGCAGGAAACACTTGCAAAAACTGCAATTTATTGGCAGCTTGAAGAGTTCAAGTTTATTAGGACCCAGTGAATTATAAGACTGGGTAATTTCAGTGATGTAATTTTAGGTATCCATGTTTTATTGCAGGTTTACTGAGATAGGTTTTTGGAAAATATTCCAGTTTGCCAGTTTGTGTTCATGATAAATATAATTCTGAATAATAAGTAATGCTTTTAATTAAATGTGGCCCAGAATCATTAGCATTTACTCTATGCTGACAATTGCATGCAGCATGCTTTCATGCTGGACTGCGCCTTTACTGACACTTGTGGTGCTGTTACTGATTGTGCACAGCTGCTGCCCACAGACCTGTCACCCCTGACCATCTCCTGCTGTGTTTGGAAATAGGAACAATCAGCTTTCCTTTGAAGATGACCATTAATTTTATTAATAGGAATGAAAAAGTGTTTACAGCTGCCATCCATGGAAGTTATTCCAAATTTGCTGTGAAGAAATAGAAGCAATCTGGATAAAAACATGGCTTATGCAGCATTGTAAACTAGTAGCTAATGTAACTTTTTTCCCTGATGGTTGCTTTTCTTTTGTGATGGGACCTTGAGAATTGGTTGCATACTTAAATCTGCATTTACTCCAACTCAGTTTACTGTACAGTTCAGTGCATTCAATCACTCACATAGCATTACCAAGTCTAAAAGCCATATTGCATTTTTATTCTTATATGGTCAAAGTTAATCATGAGTGAACTACAAAAGCAATCTTTTTTTCCTGCAATCAAAAGAGTGATTTCAACTATATTATTAAGAAACAGTGTAAGTGTAAATTAATTGTTTGTCTTTTTTAATAATGAGTTTCTCTGAAAAGGATTATATTTACTTTAAAAGAAACTGAGTGGTTAAAGTTTCAATTTGAGAACTAAGGCTAACTCACGAAAGAAGCTATTTTGTGATTAAATACCACATGGAACTTAAGAGTTGTTGAAAATATGAATGCTGTGGTAACCCTTGCCAAGTTTGGTAATGTTGTCAGTGTAGCATACTTCTAATGATGCAGAAGGGGAATTATGATTTTTCAGTTAAATATTTATAGTCTGAAAAGATGTGTTCCTTTTAATTATTACCATCATCCTTGCATTTTGCAGGCTTCACATTAAAGTATTTTGATAAACCTCATAAGAATTTACTTCTTGGAGTCCAAAGATTGTTAGCCAAGAAAACTATTTTGCATTAGCAAACACCCTCCAACCCCAAGGGAAAGAATATTCAATTCCATGATTTATAGGCAAAGCAAAATTTAAAACTAGTGAAAATCTAGCTTTTTATCAAGACCATTTTAAGAGGCCCTTCAGGTATTTTTTTTCCTTTTAACAAAATATTTGCTGATGTTTAAAAACATATATTACATTTTTATTCTTGAAGGATCAAAGTTTCTCACTCTGGCAAAAGGTGAATGGTGAACAAAAGAAATCCATTTTTCACACAATCGCAAGAGTGGTATCGATTATATTATTAATTTCACCCTCAGTAACCTTTTCATAAGCGCTGTGGTCATAAAGACAAAGGGTGTTTGGACTAGTTAAATCAAAATTTCAGGCACCTATTTCCAGCATTCCAATAGCATGATTAAATTGTAGGCTGCTGCTTCTGTTATTTTACCCCCATGCTGTAACTCAGCCCTGTCCTGGAGTAGCTCCCCACAATGTCTAAATGTAATATCACAGTTTCTCACACTACACATCCTCTGGGCCCCTGAATGAGATTGCCAATGTTTTCTTGAGTTGGAGCCATGTCCAGACATATTTCATAATAGGCATCTTACAGCTGGCAGACAAAGGAGGGTATTATCCAATCAGTCCACGCACAAGACTTCTATTGTAACTGTAGAGAACTGTGGTAAATGTTCCAAAAATGTGCTACGACCATTGATCAGTTTACAACAGATCCTTGTGTGGACTGAATTAATTGCTATTAATTTAAACATTGCATTCCAAGAACATACAGAGCATATCCCTTCATCTCAATAACTTTTCATTAACTGTGATCAACCACACTAGTCCTTGTTTTGGGTGCCCAAAACTGATTGCAATTTATCCCATTGGTTTTCAGATATGCCCAATGTCTACTCCACTCTGCCCCTGACTCGCAGTGTAGATCTGTCATAGATTGGCTTTAAGAGTTCCCTCTGCAATGTCAGATTGTGCTTTACACATTGTCTTCTTCATATTTGGCTCCACTTTCGTTGCCTTACTATAGTGGTGAATATATAGTATGCAGACTTTTAACAATATCAGATGTGCATACTCACTTCTCACATTGCCTAGGCTGTTCTTTGGGATTGAGGATGACTCGCTTCCATTCCTGTTTTGTGAATATTGAAGTGGCCAAAGAAGAACCTGAAAAATGTACCACAGATGGGGTAGGTGATGCCCTATGGACAGAAGGATGGGTAGTTTATGAAGTGGTGCCCTCCTCCCACCATCAATGTTGGGCTTCTGTGTGCTCCTGAGTCAGGGACTTGACATTCTCAAGGCACCACCTCCATTTTGAGCAGTTGTGGGCCAGAGGTTCTCAGGATTCAGGAGAGAAGTTGCATTTTTCAAGTAAGTTTTGAGAGCATCTTTGAATTTTGTTTCTTTTATCCTATGATAGAGCTCAGGATTGAGTGTGTGTTTCAAGAGTCTGGTGTTGGGCATGTAAGCAATGTGGCATGCTCAACAGAGCTGACTGAGTTTAGTTAGTAGATGGAATAAGTACTTGATTTATTCAATTTAGTCCATAAATTACTCCTTTCCACTCACCAAAATTAGTGATTCCGTTTTGTATGGTTTGAGGCAGCCCAGTTGAAAATGCATATCTACAGCCCTAGCTATCATTCTCTCTATTAAGCAACAGCATAGTAATAGCATCCTCAGTTTCTTCAATTCAATGATTTCACGTTTTCTGTATGGTAGCCTTCAACTCCAGTTTGGATCCTTGCTGTGGGTCACCAAAACCAATGGCACAACATCCCCTCAGTTGTTGGATATATCTGGCACTTGCATCATCCCTCCCTTTGAAATCCTGTTTCAAATACTGAGGAATGGTGGAAGCAGGTACCATAATAATATAAAAGTATTTAAATGAGCACTTGAAACATCCTGGCATAGAAGGCTACAGAGCAAGGGCTGGGAAATGGAATTAGTATAGATGGGTATCCTATGTCCAGTGTGGATTTGGTGGGTCAAAGGGGCAGTTTCTGTGTTGTATGGCTCTGACTGAATTGGCTTTAAAATATACCAAATTGTTCTTTAAAGCAGTCTTTTCTAAATTTGATTCCTCTTTCCTATTCTTCTTCTCAACTTCCAGACTTTGACTTTAAACTTTCTCTTCCACCATTCTCCAGGTTTGTTCTTTGCACAATATTGAGTGTGTACAATACTGAGTGAGCAAGGATGACTTTGGAAAAATAGTATTTGAAGATGGCCTTTGTGTGGATTACAGCATGGTGAAACTACTATTGAGACTGTAGTAGGCTTGAAACCCTATATAAAGTCTTTCTGGGATATAAGAATTAATTTTATAATGCTAATTGACCTTGGATACATAGTTATTGAGTAATATGAGGGGGGAAGTGGCCGCATTGAAGCTGTTCTGGGCAGCGAAAATAATCGCTCAAGTTACAGCCTAGTTAACTTTGGGTTATGAAAATACAGGTTCCATAAGATGACCATTGCACATTTATAGTTTGACAACGTATCTTTGTGCTTGGGGTGTTGCCGTGTTTCTTGTGTTCATGTGTGTATGCACTAAGTCTGTACCACAGAGCCTTGCCTCCAATTATCTGGGACATCCTTGTTGCTGGATAATGACCTTGCTGTGTGAAACTTGCTTTGTAACTGGTGTGCAATGGCCACTCCATACAAGAGAATTTACCCATGACTCCTCCTCGCCTTTCACTCCTCGTGACCGGAGTGGGAGCAAGTCATCCTCAACTTCAAGGAGGCCCAGGGTGGAGCATTTCATTGGATAGAGTTGGTGTGTTTTCCTTGGAGCAGAGGAGACTGAGGGGGGATCTGCGTGGTGGATCATGAGGGGTTATAGCAGGAAACATTTCCCCAGTGCAGAGGTGTGCAAACTATAGGTTTAGGGTAAAGAGTAAGAGATTTAGAGAGGGATCTGAGGAGGAATTTGTTAACCCTGATGGTAGTTGGAATCTGGAATGTAGAATGTGAGTGGAATGGTGGATGGAGATACTCTCACAATATCTCAGAAATGTCCAGATCAGCACTTGAGTAGAAAGCCACAGACCAATTGCTGATTAATGGAATTAGTACAGGTTGGTACTTGATGGTTGGCATGAACATGGTGGGCTGAAGGGCCTTTTTTTTGTTCTGTACTGCAAGATGGCAGATCATGAGATGATTCTTTAATAGAAAGTGATTTGATTTTTTTTACTGGGAGCAAGGTGTTGGTTTGTTTTTGAAATTATAAGAAAAAATTATTAAGTTTATTTTTATCCACACCTACTGTCAGTTAGTCCAGATCTCTATCAATCTGGTTGATGAATTGAGTGCCTATCGTCACCAGCTGCTTATAGAACACAGAGTACAGCACAGGAACAAGCCTTTCTGCCCATGGTTTTTTTTGTGAGTAATGGGCATTTTCATATGTTGATTTAGTGATTGTTAACTTGTATATCAGACAGTACCTTTACCAAATTTGCTTCTCATGTGTACTAAAATATTTTGTTTATTCATGAGTATAAAAATTATTATCAGCCAGGTTTTTTCACTTGCACATGCACTGTTTCAAGAACGTGCTCAGTCACAGAATAGTAAATAGTCTGTTTCCTTAAGATTTGAGGAAAAGTATCACTGCAGGGAGGACAAGACAGTCAATATGTATTCAGAAATGTTGGAAAAACAGGTTCAGCCTACGTGATAGTTTGGGTTCAATGACCACCCCATTCTAAAAGAATTTGCCCGGACACCTTCCATTCCTCAAAACAAGAAATCCTAATGATTGGTGTCCATTTTTTTTAATGTGCAAATTTATTTCAAGAAATGGCACCATAAGAAAAGGGAATCCTTAAATAAGATTAAGGATTTTTTCTGGATGTATTATTGTTTGCATGGGAATGCTAATGAGAAGCCTTAGGTGATTTGCACAGTAAAGAAAGATAAAAGGATGGCATAAAGCCAAGGCATAATAAATTATGTAAACGCCCTGCTGAATTAAATTCCCAATCACTGATTCAGTCCAGGTACCAACAACTCACCTGTAAAGTAAGAAACATGTATGCTTTTTCACCACATTTAAAGATGCTATATAAGTAAGATTGTTGCATGCTCAGTTCACCATTGCTTGTTTCACTTCATGACACCAAATAATTATTTCTGGTCTTATTGTCACCCAAATAGCTCAACATGTTAGACTTAACAACTAATTAAAATGCAAATTAGGATGGCCCTGGGTTTGTTTTGAATGAATTCATTGAAATCACGAAAACACTAAAATAGCACCTTACTGCATACCATTTTGCTGCTGATTGATTACTTTTAAAGATGTTATGCAGCCAAGCAAAGAAACCCTCTTTTGCATAGCAAGGTCCAACAAACAACAACCAAGACTGGAGCAAAAAACAAACTGCTGGTGGAACTCAGTGGGTCAGGCAGCATTTGTGGAGGGAAATGGATAGTT
Source organism: Rhina ancylostomus (assembly GCA_030265395.1). Taxonomy (NCBI): domain Eukaryota; kingdom Metazoa; phylum Chordata; class Chondrichthyes; order Rhinopristiformes; family Rhinidae; genus Rhina; species Rhina ancylostomus. Next base: position 47,872,025 of record JARFYF010000104.1, read on the forward strand.
GACATTTCAGATTGAGATCCTTCAGACTGTCCATTTCTCTTCATGGATACAGCCTGACCTGCTGAGTTCCTCCAGCAGTTTTTTTGCTTCAGATTCCAGCATTTGCAGTCTCTTGTGTCTCCAACAGCCAAGACTAATTCAATTATCCAGTCCACTGACCTTCAGTGAGCTGTTGACCAATGACTAGCCAATCCTGACCACCACTGAAACCTGCTTGGACTGACCAGTCATCTGGAGTTGGGATTCTTTCCAGCTGATTCCAGTTAACCCCATAATCTAGCATGGTTTAAGTTTCAAAGAAGGAAAATAGGTGATAGGAATAAAGGGAATGTCTGAGATTTAGTAGATACCAAGAGACACTGAACAATGGATGTGGAGGTGCCATCTTCACTTGTATCATCTGCTTCCCCCTGGACCGTGCCCCATCAAATATTTCAAATTTTGTTACAACATTGAAGACTATTTCAGCCCATCATTTCTGTGCCAGCTCACAAAGCATGTAACCTCCCCATATTCGCATCAACTTCCTACAGATTCTACCATTCACCTAGACACTAGGGGCAATTTACAGTGGCCAGTTAAGCTACCAATTTGCACGTCTTCGTAGTGTGAGAGGAAACTAGAGCAGCTGAAGGAACCTCGCACAATCATTACGACATGTACAAATTCCATACAGGCTATACTGGAAGTCAGGATTGAATCCAGATCACTGGAGTTGTGAGGATGCAGTTCTGCTAGCTACACCACTGAGCCACCTGCAACATTCCCTTTGTTCTTTCCACTCCTCCCTGTTCTCTGCAACTTAAAACATGTTTAATTACTAATTTTTATTGTTATCATGAAAAGTCTTTCATCTGAAACATTAAATCTGTTTTTCTTTTCAGAGCTTTTGTTTGACCTGCTGAGTATTTCCAACATTTACTATATTTAAATCAGCACACCTTGAGGCCCTTTCCATCCCACTTTTTCCTCTTGCACCATTTCCCTAATTATTAAACCTTAATCAAACTGACAATACTTTTTTTTCCTGTTTCCCTACCTGCCCTGCATCCCTTGAGAACTGCACAGTCCACAAGGAAGTGGGTGATCATCTCATCCCCACCACAGCCATTTTGAGCCCAGTGCATGTGGTGGGATTGAGGCTGCAACTGCACATGAAGGAGCTGACAGGGAGAGCCCCTCTCACTACCAGCTAAGCAACATCTTGGTGCTTGGTTGTGGGGATGATGTATTCTGCCAAATGTCTTTGACAGAATGCTCGGGAAACTATCCTACAAGATCCATCATCTCTCCTGCATTCTGTTCTAACCACTGCCTGATGGACTTGTGGTTGAAGGTATTTTTCTGCAGCAAGTTCTAAGTAAATGGAACATTGTACAGTAAAGAGGCCAGGCCCATCCGTCATAACACTTGATTCAGGAAGAACCTCAGCACATTAGTAATCCTATGTGTTTGATATTGTCACAGCTTGATGTTATCACACAATATTGGCCATTAGAATGAGGGTTGAAAGTATATGGGAGGCTCATCAAGCGGTTCTATTTTGAAAAGTGGTTGACACCTACTGTTCATCCTATCACTTTCAATTTAAAATGGATTTATACAGCTAGATACTAGTGATTAACATACTTGGAAAGTCAAAATTGAGTTTATTCACGTGGGGTTAAAATAAAATTCTAAATGCCCTGATAATCAGCATTGGTTTAGATTACAGACTTTTACAGACATGACCCAATCTGCAGACCTGGCTACAAAAGATGTGATAAACAAAGGAATGTAGATGACGTTACGGATGATTCTGAGAAATTTGGCAACCCTTCTTCTGGCTTTTCCCCCAGAACTATAGCCCTCTACAGCTTGTTTTTAATTGATGTGAATTACATTTTGTGCAGATGTGTTTCCATCTTTAACTGAAATTTAGCCAGTAATTTGTCTCCCTCAATTAATAATTTGCATGAATAGATTGGTAAAGTGGGAGTTGAAGGGCATAATTAGTCGATAGGGTTGTTAAAGAAGGCGTATGGTATGTCGGCCTTCATTAGTCAGGGTATTGAGTTCAAGAGTTGCAAGGTGATGTTGCAGCTCTATAGAACTCTGGTTAGACCGCAATTGGAGTATTGTGTTCAGTTCTGGTCGTCTTATTATAGGAAGGATGTGGAAGCTTTAGAGAGGGTGCAGAGGAGATTTACCAGGATGTTGCCTGCATTAGAGAGCATTTCTTATGAGAATAGGTTGAGTGAGCTAGGGCTTTTCTCTTTGGAGAGAAGGAAGATGAGAGGTGACTTGACAGAGGTGTACAAGATGATAAGAGGCATAGATCGAATGGGCAGTCAGAGACTTTTACCCAGGGTGACAATGGCTAACATGAGGGGGCATAGTTTTAAGGTGACTGGAGGAAGGTATAAGGGGGATGTCAGGTAATTTTTTTTTACACAGAGAGTGGTGGGTGTGTGGAACGCACTGCCGGCAGAGGTTGTGGGGGCAGCTATTAATTAGGGACATTTAAGAGACTCCTAGATAGACACATGAATGATAGAGAAATGGGGGGCTATGTGGGAGGCAAGGGTTAGATAGATCTTAGAGCAGGATAAAATGTTGGTACATTTTGGGCCGAAGGGCCTGTAATGTTCTATGTTCTATTTTGTATCTGTTTTAAATGTGTGCCCCCTTATTTTTAAACTGTGATCCCTCATTCTAAATTCTCCCACAAGGTGAAACATCCTCTCCACATGTACTCTGTCAAGACCACTTAGGATCTTATATGTTTTAATCAAGTCCCTTCTCACTCGTTCAAACACCATGATACAAGCCCAGCCTGTCTAAACCTTTCCTCATTTTCAACCCACTTGTTCCCACCATCATTCCAGTAAACCTTCTCTGAACTGCTTCTAAAATATTAACATCTTTCATTAAATTAGCAGACTAATATTATGCACTGCTCTCCAGATTTAGCCTCATCCATGCCCTATATAAGTGAAGCATGACCTCCTCACTTTTGTGTTCAATTCTATTAATCATCAAGATAATATTCTGTTAGCTTTCTTAATAATTTGCTTTACCTGCATACCGGCCTTTTGTGAAACATTCACTGGGATAACAGATCCCTCTGCCTCTCACACCAATTAGATGATTTGCCTCTTCTTTAGACAAGAGATTCTGCAGATGGTGGAATTTGGAGCAACATACACAAAAGGCCAGGGGAACTTAGCAGGTCAGGCAGCATCTCCCTCCATAGATGCCGCCTGACCTGCTGAGTTCCTCCAGCATTTTGTGTGGATTGCCTCATCTTCATTTTTCTTGACAAAATGGACAATTTCTCATCTTCCCATACTATACTCCATTTGCCAGATCTTTTACCACTCACTTAATCTAATTACATTCTTCTTCACAACTTACTTTCCCACCTACCTTTCTATTAACAGCACATTAAGAATCCTTCATCATTTACGTAAATCGTAAAATGCTGAGTCTCCTACACCATTCCCTGTGGCACACTACTCTTTACATCATGTCAACCAGCGAAAAAGATCCATTTATGTCTAGTCTCTATTTCCTATTAGCCAGTCAATCCTCTCTCTACACCAATATTTTCTACACCATGAGCTTTTATGTTCCAAAGCTCCAAATAGCAATGAAAAGAATCATCTGGTTTAATAGTGCCCTTTAGGGAATGGAGTTCATAAATTTATCTGGTCTGACCTATAAGGCAACTGTCTGTAAGGGGTTTGTACGTGCTCCCTGTGTCTCCTCCGGGTGCTCCAGTTTCTTCCCACATTCCAAAAAGACATACGGGTTAGGAAGTTGTGGGCATGCTATATTGGTGTCGGAAGTGTGGCGATACTTGAGGGCTGCCCCCAGAACACTACGCAAAAGATGCATTTCACTGTGTGTTTTGATGTACATGTGATTAATAAGTATCTATCTATATACTACACCAGATCAAAAGCAATATAGACTCTGAAATAACCAAGCAAGTCACTAATTTTACCAAGCATAACAATAGAAGCATAAGAAGAAAATATTTGCAACAACCTAGACATTGGATCTTGAGGTGATAGAGACATACCTCATCCAGATAATACTCCTATTGAACATCCAGCATCATGCCTAAATTAGGAGAGCTGTCCCACAGACCAACCAAGCTGCAGACAGATAAAGACATATTAAAGGAGACTTATTTATCAGAAAGCAACCCAACCCCTTTCTTCACTGCCCTGAGTATTTTCCATCAAACAGCTGATAGGCCCATTAATGATAGTGGAATAGTAGCATATACTCAAAGGCAGTGGATCTGAGTGTCTTAATATTTTCTTCGGACCTCAGTTCTAAGATCATTCACGGCCAATATTATATCTTGATTTTTTTATGAAACTGTGGGAGGAACAGAGTTAATGTTTCAGGTCACAGAGCCTTCATCAGATGAAGGAGATTTCCATGTGAACTTTTTTGATTATCACCTAACTGTAGGAGGACCTTCACCACATGTATTTGATTATCCTTATCCATACAATCAACAACCCATTACCTGATCTGTGGAGCAGATTGACCTCAACCAAAAGGGATTCCTGATCATGACAACCTTTATCAAAAGTTCTGCAACATTCAAAAATGCAGCTATTTTTTCAAGGGAACTCAAGGACTGACACCAGCCACACCCACATTCCTTGAATGAATGATAAAAATAACCTTCTTCCTGATGAGACAGACACAAACCTGCATTTTTCAATAAATTAAGCACAGCTATAGCATTCCTTTAAAGATTTAATGTGTGTAGATGTGAGAAAGCAGAACGGCACTTGGAGCTGGGCCAAAGACTTCTCTCAGTTGATTTTGCTGGTTTGGGAATCATACACCACATGACTGATGTTCTGAGTGGTGCCCGTTAGCATTAGGTTGTTTTTAATGAAAATGATACAATAGAGGGGCATATGCATATACTAGAAATAAAGGAAACAAGTTGCAAATGTCCTAAAACTGATAAAAACATTTTGTTATTTGTGTTATGAGAAAAAGTTTATGACATTCCAGATGCATTTGATGCACATATAAAGTGTCATAACAGCTCCTCACACATGTTAAATGACCCATTGTGCATTTCTCTTTCAAACTCACATTGCTGTGTTCAAATATGGGCGCTCCCCCCAGTTCAGGTAACGGAAATTTGCCCTTACGGAATTCATAAATCACTGCCAAAAATCTGAAATACGGAATAAAACTGAAATCACTCACAGAACTTATGTGAAAAAAGAATATAATTTTTTTTGATGTGGCTTCATGTTACAGAAAATAATGATATAGACATTTTTCTAGGATCACAAGCCTGTGCCGTAACGCAGGGATCGCCTGTGTAATTACTGAACAAACAACAAACTAATTGTTAAAAATTGAATAAATAAACCAAACAGCAATTCAAGTAACTCACTTTTTCTACTTGTATCATTACTGGCAACTTCTGTTCTATGTTTATCCACCTACAATAATGACTCAAATTTTCTCTCTCCACAGACACTACCTGATCTCCTGGGTGTTTCCAGTATTCTTTAGGTTTCAGGTTTCAGCAGCAACTGTGACCTGCATTTCACAGCTTTAGCATGTCCTTTATTTATGTTTCTTCTATCTAACTGCTCTTGTTTATCTATCAACTCAATGGCTCCATAAATGTTGTAATTACCGAGGCAACTCGGGCTTCATCTTATCAGAAATTCTTCCTTTGACCAATTGCTCCCTTCTCCACCTTCTTTGCAAACTAAAACAAACTTGTTTTCTCAAAGTGTTGATGAAAAATCTTCAACCTGAAATGTTAACTTCACTTCTCTGGCCACACCTGCTGCTTGATAAACCTGTTCTGTTTTCATTTATATTAATGCAATAGGCAAAGTTAAGGTTTTGGGAAATCTTCATCATGGACTTTCCTTAAATATTCTGTAAAGTACAGTATTTGAGCGAATTATTAAGCTTATTCTTTAACTATTGCACTGGCTGTTTCTTTATATATTAGCAGCAACAATCATCATTACATTATATTATTTTGTTCTGCTATGCTATTTATTCCAGAATGTATTTGATGAAAATAGGAATTTCATGTTTTCAATACATTAAATAGTAGTAGGCAAGTTGTCCTTTATTTCCAATGAGATGTAAAATGAAAAGCATGAATTTATTAAGTGCCTTTCACCACCTAAAGACATCCCAGACCATTTACAGCAAAAATAAAGTGCTTTTTAAGTACAGGAAGTCCCCGACTTACGAACACCCGACTTAGAACACTCGTACTTATGAACAGACCTTCGTGGTTCTCCGGGCCAAGTGTGCATGTGCGGCCGCAATCCCTGGGCCAAGTGCGATGCACGGCCTTGATCCCCCGGACCTAGTGCGCATGCTCGGACACTGTTCCGAGTTGCACACAAAATCGGGTTACGAACAGTCTCAAAAACGGAACTCATTGGTAACCCAGGGACTTCCTATATAGTCATTGTTGTTCAATAGGCAGCCACTTTGCATGTAACAATATCCCAAAACATAAGGTGATAATGACTAGATAATCCTACTTTAGTGATGCTGACTAAGGAATAAATAAATATCAGCCCGGTCATTGGGACTAACTTCCTTTCTCTTCAAATTAATGCTGTGGTATCTTCTCACGTTCACATGAGTGGGTAGGTGGAACTCAGTTTAATGTCTGATCTGAAAGACATTATCAGCATATGCTGAAGTGTAGAACTCTAATGAAGAGATAACATCATTTTTTGTGCTACAAGAGTCTGGAGTGGGGTTTAAATATATAAACTTTTCTCTGAAAGGTTAGGGTGCTGCAGAGTCACAGCTGCCAAGTTATAGTAAATGTAAAAATGGTCCATGCAGGATAAGAAATCAAGGGAAGATATTAGATACTTCTGTTTAAGGCATGATATGGTGAGAGTTTCTTTTATTGCTATATTACTGCTGGCTTATTTTTTCAGTTTTATTTAGTTGGCTTTAACATTCAGGGAATGCTATTTTGCAGAGATTGTCACACACTTACACAACAGAGTCTTCAATGCATGGAAAAAACAATTGCAGTCATATCAGCTTGTGAATTCATTTAACAGTTAAAATAAACTTACATTGGTGATATTTTATAAATGGTAGTATACATTGAAGTCACAGAATAAGATGGATAGAAACCATGCTTAATTGTATTTCATTGAACTATTTTTACAAACATATTCAGTTGCCTTGGTAAAGTTAGTCCTGTGGAGATTGTGATAGCCAAAGGGCAATGAGTGGAGAAAAAAGTAAAGAGCAAGCATAATCACACTTAAAGACAGAAGGAGGCATTGGTATCACAATGTTGATCGAGAGCAAACTGACAGAGAACCCAAATGCGGCATACCAATACAAGACTGGAGTCAGGATACTTCCTCAGGACAAACACAGGCAGTAACTGGAAGGAATCTTGCCTCA
>JARFYF010000104.1:48220184-48234810 GCA_030265395.1 Rhina ancylostomus
GTGGAGGCAGATACGTTGGACAGGTTCAAGAGATTGTTGGATAGGCATATGGAGGAATGTGGGATAGAGGGAAATGCAGGAAGAAAGGGTTAGATAGTGTGAGGTGTGGTTTGTGGTTTGATGGGTGGCACAACATGGTGGGCCAAAGGGCCTATATTGTTCTATGGAATAGTGAACACGGCAAAAAAATAATGAAAACTGAATGGAAGAGAATTTGCAGCTCAGTAACCTTAACACTACTGTTGTCATGTATTTAAGACTGATACTTCAAATGGGATACACGATGTGCCAGTTATTGGATTAGAAGCCACTGATCTGAATTATTTAAAAAAAAGTTCAGATTCCAGAATTATAACTAGAGAATTAGAATAACTTAAGCCAATCTGAAATTTGAAGAAAGAGCTAGCTCAGTAACTGTGAAACTACTGGATTGTTGTAAGCAGCTATCTAGTCTGCTCTTCCTCTTTAGTAGAGGAAATGTGCCATCCTTGCCCTGTCTGGCACGTGAGACTAATATGGTTGATGTTTAGTAGCCTCTTAAATTTGGATGCAATTTGATGATTGACTATAAGTGGTAACATTTTCAATAATTTCAAATGAATGAATAAAAAATCATTCTAAACCTTCAAATATACTGTGTCTTGATTTTGGTTTGGGGTATGGAAATCTCATTCCATCAGCTTCAGAATCAATGTTTTTTTTCATAGGTCCTTGATCTTCTTCCAACCATGCCAACTTTATCTTTTGAGCCTGCTTCAGAAGAAGCTTATAAAAGCAGTGTTTTTTATTCGCACTCTGCAACACTTTCAGGTGAGTTCAGAAAATGCTAATCATGTTGTAATAGTAACTCCTTCTAAATTCCTTCTAATATGATTTTTTTTTCTTTGCCTAGAATTTGTATTGCATTTATATTTGTGGGTAAGATGTGTTTTTCAATAAAATGCAATAAAAATCATTGATTTTTTTAAAGTTTGAATTGTTTTGAACTTTATTCATTTTCTATGTATCAATCTATGTGTTTCCTGAGTTTTCAAGTAGCTTGCTCTTCATTTGTAGTGACAATCTGTCAAGTAAAGAATAATAGTCTTTAGACTGGTGTGCAATCACACAGTCACATAGCCATGCAGCCCAGCAAGTCTTTGCTAGTACTTGTGCTCCACTAAACATCATCCCACCCCCTTGGCAAATCCTTCCTCCTTTTCTCATTGCCATTCCTTGAGATAGTTAATTCCATTCTTTGAATGAACAGGTTTTTACTGGATTTCCTTTTAAACATATCGGTGAAAGGATCTTAAATTTATGGCCCTCATTCTGGTTTGGCTTACAACTGAAAATGCCATCTCTGGGGCAAATGGTTTCCTTCAGTGGCCCCTGAAGAAAACCATGTGTGTTCAATTGCTCACATGTAACTAGATCCCAAACTTGCACAGCTTCACCTTAAATATAAGACAAGCTGAATGATGGGTGCTAGTACATCAGTTCTTGTTCTATAATCTGGACATGGTGTGGAGTCTAGTAATGGAATATGGTGGGGCCAGGTGGTGCTGATGTTATCCAGCATTTTTCTTTGGAGTTTGCCTTTGCAGTCCTGCACAAGCCAGACATGATGTAGGATTGAAATTCCCATTGATTTGAATGTAGCTTCCCACTTGGTGTTAAGAAGTTGATGGCAAGTTCAGTTTTCTTTGACTTTAGTTGTTCAATTGTTTTTAGTCTACAGAGTCTTTATTTTTTTTTAAGTAAGCTAAGATTTCATGGTATTCCTTGGTGTTAGAAAGGTTCTAAATGAGTTCAAGGTATTTCCTGCTCCAATTCATTAACTTTAACGCTTACCCGTTGACAGTTACACCACCTATTGGTGTAACCAATTCATCATTTTAGATAGGATATTTGGGTATTTTTTGATCTTTCCGTCTTCAATTTCTGTAGTTGCTGAATCTGTATGTTATTGCTTTCTATCTCCAATACTTATGTAATTACATCCTTCCAACTTATCTGTTTCCCATCTTCTGAGGTAAATGCTGTTTATTTTTCATGAAATAGCATTTGTTCTGCTTTTCAGATGTTTTTATTATGTACTCTCATATCTATCAACTCCTAATTGTACTAAAGGGCAAAGTACAGCTGCCACTTCACCAATCTGTATGTCTGAGATTTAGGAGTAAACCAGAGCACCCAGCAAAGTCAAGGGGTGATTGTGCAAACTCTGCACACTGCAACTGAGGTCAGGGTCAAACCAGGATCCCTGTAGCTGTGAGGTGGCACCAGCAGCATTTACTGCTGTACTGTCAGTCTCTCTGCCTCCACCCACCTTTCATGTTGCCACATATCCATCTGTTAATTGTGTTCAGAATCCTAAATTCATTTGCAGTCCCTTACTCAAATTGGGCTATTTGCAGTAGTCCTTGTACATTAATAGATGGATACAGGCCCTTCGGCTAATGAGTCCATGCCAACCACATTTCTCTTCTAAACAAAAAAGAATTGTAGCTTTTTAAAAAATAGAATATTGCAGATTCTCAGACACTGCTTCAGTTTCTGAGTACTATCCTGTTTTCTTACTCCACTCCCTTCCCCTGCACCTCGCAAACTGATTTTAAAGCAAAGCTCTTTGCAATTTTCTCTTCATTCTTGCTGTAACCGTTTTAAATCTGAACATTGTCTACATTCTTCTGATGCTGAATGTTTCATTTATTTACATTTTTCTGGTCTGCAGCCTACTGGCAAGGACAGCATTTATTGCCTGTGTTTAATTACTCTGGGCTGTTGCCTTGAACTTCTGCTCTTTTGATTTAAAAAAAATCCTGCAGTGTTGCTGTGGAGTGTTCCAGAATTTGGACACAGCACTGAAGGAGCAGTAGTTGTATTTCTGAGTGAAGATGATGTGCAACTTGGAGGTTGTAAGGGGGAGGGGGGGGCAAGAGTGCAAGTGGTGGCATTCCCATGTACCTGAAGCTCCTGAAAATAAAAACTGCAGATACTGAAAATCTGAAATAAAAACACAATACTGGAAAAACTCAGATCAGGCAGCATCCGAGGAAAGAAACTCTCAACATTTCAGATCAAAGAGCCTTCACTGACTTCTTTCTCAGTTCTAATGTAGTCTAAGTAGCAGAGAAAATAGGGGAGGGAAGTAAGTAGTCAAGGGCATGTTTGTAACGGGATGAAGTGATGTAGTCACTAAGTGAATAGTTAAGCTCATGTCTGTATAGTGTGAAGTCTGGGTGATGTATAGTCTGGCTGACAAAGTGGGGAAAAGGAATGACAAACAGCCAATCCTGATAGAGACAAAGGGCAAGTTATCTGAAGTTAGAGAATTCAATATAACACATGATGAATACAAAGGAGTTTAACTAGCTATTCAATGGCAAAACCAAAAGTATATTGGGTGATTGATTTGCGAAGCACCTGTACGTGCCCCACAAGAGTGACCTTTGTTTTCTGGTTGCCTGCCATTTCATTTTGTCATCCTTCTCCCACTCTAACTTATGTGTGTGGTCTCCTGCACTGTTACAAGGACCAACATAATCTCGAGGAACAATGCCCCCATTTTCTGGTCTACACACGTTGTAGCCTGCAGAACTCTAATGAACACTCTGACTTCAGATAACTTGTTCTTTCTGTTTTGTCAGTGCTGGCAACTTGTGCTCACCACTCCTCTCTTGTTTAGTATATTCGGGGTTGCTCAACACATCCCAATAGGGCTGACTATATAATGTCACCAAGACTTCACATTACAAAGGCAAGAGCTTAACTATTCATTTAGTGGTAACATTTTCACCCTATTACAGACATGCCCTTTGTTCCATCCATTGCCCTCCCCATCTCTGCTACTGAGACTAACTTGCTTTATCAGTTCTGTTGAACTCTTCAGCCTGAAATGTTTACTGTTTCTCTTTCCACAGATGCTGCCTGATCTGAGTTTTCCAGCATTTATTTTTGTCCTCTGAATGTTATAGGGTAGTGGATGGACTACCAATCAAACAGGCTAGTTGATTTCTTGACCTTCTCAAATGTAGTTTGGAGCTGCGCTAATCCAGACAAGTAAAGTTTGTTCCATCACAATACCTGATTTATCATGGAGATGATACAAAAGTATTAGGGTCAGGAGGAATCACTTGTTGCAGGATTTTCTGCCAGTTTCAAGCTGTTGTTGTACCTTGAAGTTTTCCTCTCATGTCACCATTTTGGTGCTCCACTGTTATAATTGCAGCATTTATGTAGCTGGTCCTGTTGAATTTCTGATTAATGGTGACCCACAGGAAGATGGTGCCAATTTATAAGCATAAGCCCACTTTATGTGGAATTAGTTCAGACATAATGATTTGTTTCATATTGGGTTTAAAACTTTTATTTTCTTCAAAATTTAAATGTAATTTTAAAAAATTGTTAATCTGAAGCTATAATTACACTGTTCTGTAATTGCTGCCTGTCCCATGTCTTTCCTGTCAGTTAGTTGAAGGGCAATGTTGTGGAAACCTAGTTTTATCTTGCTTGCTGCCTCAGCAAAAGAGGAAAGCATGGCTTTTCATTTAAAAAAGATACTTGCAAAAGGAGTATGAATTTATTGATTAAAATCCTGCAAGTTAAATTAATTCTTTCCTTGACAACATCCATAGTTTTTAAAATTGTTGCTTTGACTGGAATAACCTATTGTGCAACAAGTAAGTATTTAAATACTTCTGTATTTTGGGCAGGGCTTGATGAACCATGCACCAAAGGTTCTGAAGGAGATGACGCTGATATTGTGAACATTACAAGCAACTTCAATGATCTAAGCACATCAAAACTTCAGTGTTCAGAATGGTATGTTCTATTGTACACTTGATTGCATTTCAATTTGAGATGTGTTTCTGAATCTGCTGAAGTTTAGAGATCTTGCCTGTTCTATCTGTAGCTTTCATTTTGCAACATTTTTATTGTACAGTGCTAGAACTTCTAGATTTTTAAGCAATAAAGAATTTTGTCTATTGGTTAGATATTTTGAACAAATGTCTGCATTGGCAGGATTTTAATTTTAGTGGATTAAATTGTTTATTGTATTGAGTTGGGACTTTTCTCCCAACTGAAACAATCTTTTTGGATTTTAAAATCTGTAGCTCAAACAATTTGAATCTATTTTTATCTTTGTCAATAATATCTTTCAAAGTATTCAATCTTTTATTGAGGTACATTTCAAAAGTTGCCTTGCCAAAGAAAGCATTGTGACTTTTTTGTTTGTACCTTGTATATTCAATTCCCATTTTTACTGTGGTGGAGTCACAGAGCTGTTTTTGTCAAAGATACCTGCAAGGTTGTCAATCTGGATACGGTGGTGAATTGCTACATCACACTTGTATTGGGCTGTCCTTTTAAACTGATCTTTTGAGGATGGCATGCATAGCTCCAGAGTTAATTCTGTTTAATTTAGTCCAAAATTTGCAGAGGAGCTCTTGTCTCTGAGGTATGTTGAGTTGCTCCAAATATAGGGGTGTAGAAGTGGTGGTGTGATGGAAAATCACAAGTATTCAACAGGTTGGAATTGCAGCATTGAGGGTTTAGAACAGTTATGGAAACAAGCAGTTCAGGTCTAAATACTTTGTCAGAACTGGGAAAAAGAAACAAGCTAGTTTGTATCAAATGGAGGGAAAAGACCAGCTAGAGGAGCATTTGAACTGTATTATATAGAGCTGAGTTTGAAGTGTTTAAACCATGGAACCAGACATGGAAAGCATTGCAGATCCTAATCAAATTAGCCATTAGGATGGTTGGCTATAGTGTTAATTATGACCTTCCTCATACTAAATGGTCAATTTGCTATCTTAGCAACTGTAAGTTTTTAACCAGGGTGGGGTGGTAGGGAGAGATTTGGCTTGATTTTGTCGCACTTCAACTGTGTTAAAGTTCTTCATTTTCTTTAGTGAAAAGGAAATATTACTGCAAATTGCAAAGTGTGCATCACATATCTTGTATGTTATATAACATGTATGTTTCTTATGTATTTATAAATTACTGAGTGTTTTCTGATTGTATAAAATGGGTAACTGAATTGAGCTGAATGGCATACTACCATTTATTGCTCTTAATCCTTGGGAGACTGATACACAACTAGAGCCAAATTTACTCTAGTTGTCACTAATATCTCCCTAGAATAAAATGAGCCCTTTGATGACCGAGCCGACTTGAGAGAAACTGGAGCGGACAGATACGGGGCAAACAAAGACTTATGTCACACTTGTGCTACAAGTGTTCTGTTCCCTATAAATCAATAAATTAATTGCATACAGTTGTAATTGTAGTTCTTGAGTTCCATAGCTATTAAAGTTATTCAAAAACGAAAGTTTCAATTAGTTTGTGGAAGCAGCGAGGCACAACATTTGTCGAGAAACTGAGTTTTAATGCAGCAATTAAGTGAAGGCAGCAAGCTTTAGGGGTAGTGAGGGAGTAGGTGCTTGTGAAGAGATTGTAATGTTGCTAACTACCAATCAGGATAGAGGGTCTGGTGTACCAGCAGACCTTTCTGGAAGAAAGAAGTGACAGAAGAATAGCATGCCAGTGTTTTGAGCTCTGAATTGATTCTCAAGTACAGTGTCGGTAAGGATCAACCAAGAGTCAGTCATTCAGATGGGTTGGAATTGTGAAAATACAGCTGGAAGAAGTATGATTGCAAATTTAATGGGCTGAAATAGTGGAAGGTTAATTTAATAGATTTTTGTTTCTCCTTGTTGAAAAATTGTTCAGCTAATCAAGCAGTGAGATGGACAATATGGAACTGAGGATCAGGATAGCTTCAGGATTAAGTGAATTAGTGCTATGGAAGAGAATTTGATGGCTTGCACAAGGCCACATTGGGAGTGGATTTCCTGAAAAGGTAACATCCATGTTCCAAGGCTACTGATCAGTATTAATGAGAATTTGCAAAGCAAGCAATGAAATCAGAGTTGGAATCAAGTGAAGTGGGTTGGAGATGGGTGTGAGGGTTTGGAACCATTCACACAAATGTTGTTAACTTTACCAAAGTGCCATAAGCTTGAAAATTTAAGTACCTGTTCACATTTTAATCTTCGTCTTGGATTTAAATTGAATTGATTTAACTTATTCCTTTAATTCAATCTTCTGATTTTTGCAGTTTCACCCCTTCTATCAGAAATCCAAATGGGCAATCAAGTTCTTCATGCTTTGGAGAAGTAAGATACTTTTTATATTACACTTGCAAGGGATATATCAATGACAAATTCTATAAAAGGCATCTTGCTGGCTGTGCAAATTGCCATCTTTATTATTACTACTATTCAACTCAATGCAAACATGCTTATTCCCAGGAATCAATTGAAATACCATTGGTAACTGGCCAGCCTCTTGAAAGCAGATCGCAGGCTCCATACGTGAATAAAATGGAAACATGGCATAAGGACAAAGATCAAAGTCCACCACTTTTGAATAAACCTAAGAGTCGTTCTAAAAGAAAAGAAGCACATCAAAAGACTGCTGACCAGTTGGCAGAAGAGGTAAGCAATGGTCCTTTTTTATCTGAGCTGCATAGCAGGGGAAAATTATTATTAGACCCATTACACTTGTGCTAGTTCTTGAAAGAACTATGCAACTAAATGTATTCCCCCCCTTCTTGTCCAACTGACATTTTTTAACAAATGATCACCAGATCCCAGCATTTGCAGTCTCTTGTATCTCTATTTTTTTGTTGTTCATTTTCAAGAATATGTCCATTTCCTTTTAGAATGTTGCTGTTGAAGCTTGTTCATTTGACCTTGTGTATTACAAAACATAACCAATTTATGGGTACGATAATGGCAAAAAGCAAAAATTAGTGCCCATAAATTAGTGCCTTCTATTTACTAATCATACTGTTAATTGAAACAATTTATATTTAAAACTTTTTTAAATGTATTATTAAATTGAGCCTCAACCTCTGCTTTTGGAGTAGTCACTAATTTTCCCTTTCTATCAATAAAGTTCTTCATACTTGGAGTAATTATGATAACTATCCTGTGCATATTCTAGGCATTGATCCTAAATCATGGTTACTGCAATTGGATACTGTTCTTCAGCTGCGGCTCAACTAATGGTTTTTAATAAAGACTTCCATAACTTCCTTCTATATTCCATGCCACTTCTTATAAAGCTAAGGATACTACATGTGTCATTTTGATAGACTGTCTTATTAATTCGTCCTGACATCTTCAAAGGATCTAGGTTTCTGCTCTATTTAACTTGTATTCTTTTTTCCTCATTCTTTCCAAAATGCATTATTTCACTTTGTTGTACTAAATTTGTGTTTACCTGCTGGTTCTGGATTCTGTGTCTGCCTAAGAAACCGGAATAAGCCATGTGGTCCTTGTGTTTGCTTGGCGTTCAATGAGCTTGACTACTTATTTAACCTTGTGTACTGGTTTTACCCCATCACTAGCCCTTCCCATGCTGCCCTAAAATAGTTGATCTCAGCCTTGGTCATACCCAACAACTAAGTATCCACAATGTGGAGATTCACAGCCTTCTGCATGAAGATATTTCTTCTCACACCATTTTTAATGGTTAATCCCCTATCCTGAGAACATGCTTCCTAGTCCTAGACACTTCTTGACAAAACAATTTCATGCATTTTAGAATCTTTTCAGTGAGATCACATCTCATTCACGTGAAGTCATTCTAGAGCTTACTATTACTTAGACAAACCCTTTCATCCAAAGATTCTGTCTACTGAAGCTACACTGTATAGCCTCCATGGCAATTGTTTTTTTTGATATGTAGACTAAAACTGTTACATGTTTAGACTTGCTAAAGCCCTGCAAAGTTGCAAATATCCCTTAATTTTATACATATTTCTTGATGTTTAATATAGTTCAAATCTTTGTTGCACTAGCAGATTTTGAAATAATGTTCTTTACCAAATTCTAGGTCAGTAATTGTGTCCAAAAAAAATCAACTATCTAAATGCAGATTCCTGTGGAAAACAATTATATAATTCCTGATGGTTTTGGTAAATATTCATCACTATTCTGCTTTCAGTCCCATAGCCTCACCATTATCAACACTTTGCACAGTCAAAGAAGCAAAATCTGCTTGTAACGACACCCATTATGCCATTTGGACTCACCCTATCGGAGAGATTTCATATGTTCTAGCCATCACTCCCCAATCTTCTCTCCCACTGAAAACTAATTTTTTTCTTTCCCTGTTCTGACACAGGGTCCTGGCCTACAAATGATAACTTTCTCTTTCCACAGATGCTGTCTAACCTACGTGTTTTCAGCATTTACTGTTTTATAAAAATCTATTTGCTTTTCTATAATTTATGAGAGACTTGTGTTGACTGCTAACCTTTACTCACACTTTCTTTATTGCTTTTTTTAAAAAGCAATTTGCGCACTCTGGAAATTATTCTGGTTCTCTACCACATTACTCTTTTTATTTTAATCATCCACTGAGCTCCAACATGCCTGCCCTTTATCCACTTTGGGAATGTCGAGTCTGTACCAGAGTTGTCTCTTAAAGACCTCCATTTGCTTAGAAAAACTAAAATGATTATTCCAAATTCACCTCAGTAGCACACTTATTCAGGAAAAGTGAGACTATCATAATTTGGGTTCTGTTGTATCTTAATAATACACATTACATTGTGCAACATAACTAGTCATAGGCAGCACAGAATCAACCTCTTGGTCCACTGTATCTGTGCCATGTATCAGGTACTTACCTACATTCATCCTATTTTCTGGGACTTCTAGTCCTCTATGCCATGGAGTTTCAGGTGCTCATCACAATGTGTTGAGGGTACTTGCCTTCATCAATCCCTCAGGCAGTGTGTTCTGGATTCAACCACCCTTTGTGTAGGGAAAGTAGTTTTTCCTCCTGACCTGCTGCTATTCTCCTGTCCCTTGCCTTGATTCCTATTCACTCCTGGTTATACACACACCATCACAAAGACAGTTTCTTGCTTGCTATCTTGTCTATGCCCATCATGATTTTGTATACCATAATACCACCCTCACCTGCAACCGTCTCCAATTTAAAGAAAACAAACATAACCTATCCAGTCTCTGCTTGTAACCTGAAGTGCTGCAGCTGAGGTAGCTTCTGAAAGTCTTCCCTTTCTTTGCCGAGCATTGTTAATGCTCCTCCCCACATCTTTCAGGATTATATGCCACCTGTCACTTCTCTGCCCTTCTCACCAAATGATCAATATCATTCAGCAGCTGAAGACCACTATCTTCCTCTTTAAGACCATAAATCTTTGTGTCATTTGCAAACTTGCTGATCAATGCCTCTTGCATTCACATCCACATAGGAAATAGCAAAAATCCCAACACTGATCCACTGGTCACAGACTTACAATTGCAAACCCTCAACCATCACTCTTTTACCAAGCCAATTTTGGAGCTAATTTTCTAATTACCCTGGATCTCTCAGACTTTTCCAAACTAGTCCTTAAGTTCATATAGAATACATTTCCTGTACCAGCCTCATCAATACATTTAGTCATCCCCTTGAAATGTAGTCAAATTGGTCTGAGAGGATCTCTCCTTAAAGCCATGCTGACTGTTCCTGATTAATCCCTCCAAATGCATTAATTCTGTCCCTCAATTTTTTTCAAATAATTTCCCCATACTGATGGACTCAGCAGCATGTAAATATTTGGCTTATTCCCTGCTGCTCGAGTAAAATGTACCACATCTGGCACCTATTCTGTAGCTAGAGAATAGAAAATTTCTGTCAGAACCTCGCCAATCTTCTTTGTAAATGAGGTCTTAAATGAATACTTCCCATCCACTAGCTCCATGCACAGATTCTTTTGGTCCCTAAAGGAACCTATTTTTCACCCCTCTGGTTACTCTTACTGTTGAAATACTTAGAATGTGTAGTTTTTCTCAGTTATGCCCACCTGTACCCCCCATTTTCCCCTCTACATGTAAGAGACTGCAATTGGCTTTGTCCTAATGAACATGAAATGCATAATTAATGCTGTATCAAATTTTTTTTTGTTCTTCAGGTAGCAGATACAATAACAAGAGTATTCCAAAAGCAAGATCTGGTTCAGGAAGGCATTTTCTCTCCAAACAGCAATCCCTTCATTACACAAAATGAGCTACCAAGAACACCTGAGAACTTGAGTAAGCTTAATGGTTTTAAAATATACAGTAACTATATATGCAAGTTAATGCTGAGTAATGCAAATCAT
Organism: Rhina ancylostomus; assembly: GCA_030265395.1. NCBI lineage: Eukaryota > Metazoa > Chordata > Chondrichthyes > Rhinopristiformes > Rhinidae > Rhina > Rhina ancylostomus. Next base: position 48,231,358 of record JARFYF010000104.1, read on the forward strand.
AATGTATCTTTCCTGTGTTAGAAGACTTTCAGGTATAAAATTGCTGGTGATCATTAAAATTATGATTCAAATACTTGTGCATTTCCAAGTTGTACAAATAGCTATGACTGCTTACTCAAGTTGTAGTATCTTCTACAACTGCAACATTTCCTCATTGCCAGACTGGGGTTAGGGGAAAGAATTCAAGATGTAACAGAGTAGGCCATGCAGCCCTCTTTGAGCCTGCTGTGTCATTCATCAAAATTATAGTAATATATTTCTGTTTTCCCCCTTCATTCATGAGAAAATTACTTACAAATGTCCTCCATGTGGAAAGGTTGTATACACGGTATCATTTTTGTTCTTTGTAAGTTCACTTCAAGACTGATTTATCAAACATGCCCGCAGCAATGTTAAGAGAAAGCTTTTCTTACCTATAATTATTCCTGTTCCCTGAATGATTTATTACTGCATTGCACTTATTGAAATGCAACAGTACTTGGAATGTCAGTTTCAGTTACTTTTGAAGCCTAATGAGGAAGATTTAAGTTATCAACAGATTACAGGTTCAAAATGCTGCTGCAGTTAGGCCAGGTTGTATGGGCCAGGTTTCTTCAGCTGACAGAGAACATGAGGCAAATGGCTGCCCATTGTGCTGGGTTATTCTTTGTTCCTTGGCCACCCCTTACTGTGGTGTGATTTACATGCAACAAGCAGATTTGCAGTACATCATTGGGTCATTCAGTCCAACTTATTTATGCAGGTATTTGTGTTTCTGTTAGCCTCCTCCCAACATTAATTTGTTCCTATCAGCATTTATTTGCAGAACTAGCTTAAGTGATGTACACAGTTCATGAAATGAAATTGGAACTTTGCAGTTAAGTAAATGTATGACGATGATAGAGGTACACAAAATTAAGTGGAAAGCTGTGGCTTATTGGTGCAAGAAAGCACTGTTACCTTGAATATTTTGGGTTGATGCTATTGATCTGTTGATATCCCATCTTTCCCATTGCAAGAACTTTTAGATTTCCCTGCTTGACTAATTTTCTTTTGCCTGTTTCAGCTCTTAAATAAAACTCTAATCTTGTAGTTACAGATATTAGAAACAGCTGGCGATGTGCAGTTAAGGAATCTGAGCTTAAGCAAATGAAACACCAGGAGTCTGTATTGACACATCCAAAGCAAACAGACCATGTAAACGACAAAGTTCTGATGAAACCTGAAGAGTCTTCACCTGTAGCATATATGAAAGTGTCTGGATCTTTTCATGAGAATACTCCCTCAGATGCTATTGCACTTCACTGTACTGAAATTGATAAAGTGGGAAGCTGGAGTAAGACTCAGTGCAGTCCTGATCCAGAGTCAGCTGGATCTAACCATCTTTCCATCAGAAATGAAAAGTGGAGCAACTGGGTTCAGTTGGGTACAACAAAATGCCAGCTTGATTGCAGGGAACCAGGAATGGACTGTTCAGAGTTGGGATCTGAAAACGAGTGGCATTACTTCAACAGTAAAGCTGCAAGTAATGATGTAGATGGTGTGTTGATGGGTAAAATTCTCTCTCCACTTTCTAGTTCCCAGGATTTCTGTTCTAATGAAGATGGTGCCAAAGAAACTTCTGGAAGTCTCATAAACAGTGTAACAGATGATGAGATTAATTTTGGGCACTCTCAACAATTTTTACCCCTTGAGAGATTGAGTTCCAAATCACCAATTAAAAAGGAGAAATTGACTAAAAGTTTCATTATGGAAATGTGCAAAACCAGTAACACCTTGGAGAACTCCAGATCCTATAATTCTTTTGATACAGAATGTGACTTGGCTAGTACATTACCTTGGAATCAATCACAGAATGTGAGCACTACTCCATGTGACTCATTGAAGTTTGGAATTTTGCAGGAGACGATTCCTGATGTCCTTGGCAATGACAGTTTGAACAGCTCTATGAGTCCCAATGTTGATCAGATTGATGACCCTCACTTAGACATGACACATTTGCGGAATAGACTGGAACAATTGCGTGAGAGGAGTTTGGCTGTTATCACATTTGGTGCAAGAGAGAAGATAAACTTGGCTGAAAATATGGGAATTTCTCATTTCCACAATAACGCTGATAGTAAAGATCAATGCAAGTCTGAACTTCCTTGCGAAGTAGACTACATGAATGAGGAAGTTGACAATACAGACAAATTGTTTACTCAAGAATCAACGTCTTTGAAAGCTCTCTCACCAATTTCTTTTGAATCTCAAAAACTTGGATTGTATCCTATTTCTTTGGGCAGCTCTCCGTTGAATGTTCTGGAGCTTCAAGATGACCTTTTTGGCACTTCTCCACTCAATCCTTCTCAGGGTAAGTGTGCAATATAAGCTTTTGATGGCAACAAACATTTTGGATTTTGCTTGCAAGAGGTGAGTTGGTGTTGATAATTGTCAAATGCCAATTTTAATTTTTAAAAAGGATTGATGGTTTTGCTGTTGCTTCCAATCCCCCAACATAATAACTTGTGCATGAATATTATAAGTATCTTTAAAAAAATGTCAAGACTCGACTATCAACTCCTTGAAAGACAACAATTATTATCCTGCATGAGTTGGGTTCAACTTATTCTAAAGTTTTTTAATCATTCCCAAAAGAAGAAAATTGACAAGACTGCTCTGCCACCATTCTCTCTGCCAAATTCCTTAAATTGCTTATTCCTACGCAAATTTGTGTGCAACCAGGGCAATGATAACAAGATTACAACCATAAAGGACTTGTTATTTAATTGTATTCTATACTAGACATCTTACCAACTGTTGCTCGTCTCAGTGTGACCACAGTGATGGGATCCTTACCCCACCTCTCTACCTCTTCCCCATTGTTGTCTCTAATGTCTAAGGATGATATCTGTCCCTGTCATGTACCAGCAACAAAAGAAACAGTCGTGTATAAGTGTTTAAAAATTATTAATAAATTAATGATAATAAAAATAACAGTAAAACTGTTAGATCTTAAACATTAACCCCAAAAACTAAACTCGAAGTGTGTGTGACAAATTCCCAAACTCCAAGTCCAGGAATAGTTCTCAAAGTTCAGTTCAGCAAGCCGTAAGGTGAAACATTAGTAAAGGCTTCTTCAAAACCACCGACTGAAGAGGAAATGTAGAGAGAAAATAGAGTAATTATGAAATCCAAATGTTCCACGATGGAACTCCTACGACACCTCAATCACTGATCTCCATTCCTTTGTTCCGAAGTATCTGCCAACCCGAAAAGCATTTGAGATGTGGCTGTCCGCACAAATACCTGTTTCCTTCTACAGGTTGATGACAAAGTGGACTCTAGATTATTCTAAAAATCCATATGTGGATTGTAGTGGCAGACAGTCACTGTTTTTCATCCATTGATACAAAGACCAGCAGCTGTCGCTCCTCCCTGACTGCTCCAAAACTGTCATCACATCCTTATCTCCTGTTGTTGTTGTCCCCTCTC
>JARFYF010000104.1:48648305-48660882 GCA_030265395.1 Rhina ancylostomus
AAAACAGGCTTTCCTCATCTCCCCTCTATTTTCTCCTATTGTTTTTACTTTGCCTCCTGCTTTCCGCGCACTCAGCTCAGAGAAATAGCTCCTAACCATGCCTCTCGTGATTTGATGCACCTCAATGATGCCTCTCCTCTGTTCTACTCCTACTTAATCCGGCTTTTTACTCCAATCCAGTCTTTCCAATCCTAGCAACGACCTGGTAAATCTCTGCAAGTCTTCTGAGGCGCAGTCACTCATTTCCCGCGGCGACCGAACTGTACGCAGTAATCAACTTGTAAAACGATTTAGCCCGTGCAGTTTAGCCAAGCCCACAAGGTAAATCAAGGTAAACGGCGTGGAGTTTCTCCACGTCGTCCCTGTTGTAACCACCCTACCACCCTCCCCAAGTGCCCTGGGGGCTTGGTTGCATATTTAAACCGATTTGATCGTTATTTTACGAAGAACTGGAGCCAAATGAGTAGAACACCTTAAATGTTGTAGCATTGAAGCAGTAACTGAAAGGGACAAGCCACTTGCTCCTCACTGTATAAAATCCATTTCCAGTCTCAGTTGAGGTGAGTTCTCTGAAACGCAGGAGAAAACACCCCCATTATGCGGTCCATTTTCTCTTTAAATGGTTTCCTTTATGTTATCACCGCCTGTTGCAATGTTACCCCTTTATAATGCGGTGGCAATCAATATTCGAATGAATAACTAGTTCGTCTCTTTCCAAAGTCTAAAAGTCGCTTATTCTGTTACGTTTGTTGCGGAACTCTTAGGAGTTGTGGTTTTCTTTTTAGCCTAAAATAAATTATACGTTGAATTTTGGTGAAAGAATTGAGATTTACCCAGAGGAATGTTAGCCCAGGGCAGAGACATTGAAGATAAAACTCCCCCACAGAAACATTAAAATCACAGTCTATCCTACCTGATACTGTGTGCTCCAGTCTGAAAACGCTCCCACATCTTATTGCGGGGACTTAATCTGAAAGTCTTCACTCCGAAAGTGAAGAGATTGATTAAATGTTCCAGGATGTTCTAATAAATTAAATATATTCAGGGATATGCCAATTATTTCGATTTAAACCCGCACTGTTTTTAGAGCAAACCAGCGGGTTAGATGTATTGTTTGCAGTGGAGGGAAGGACCATCGGGCAGGGAACTGGAGCTCAGTCCAACCATCAGATGAAACAGGACAGGGTAGGCTGGAGGGGCCGAGTTGCCTCCTGTTATTTCTTAGATTAAGTACAAGAAAGGTCGCGGTTAAGTACAAGAAAGGTCTCTCTTCTCTCTTCTTCCATCGGGTAGAAGATACAGGAGCCTGAAGGCACATACCACCAGACTTAAGGACAGCTTCTATCCCACTGTGATAAGACTATTGAACGGTTCCCCTGTTCAATGAGATGGACTATGACCTCACGATCTACCTTGTTGTGACCTTGCACCTTATTGCACTGCACTTTCTCTGTAGCTGTGACACTTTACTCTGTACTGTTATTGTTTTTTTACCTGTACTACATCAATGCACTCTGTGCTAACTCATTGTAACTGCACTTTGTAATTAATTGACCTGTACAATCGGTTTGTTAGACAAGCTTTTCACTGTACCTCGGTACAAGTGACAATAATAAACCAATACCAATAACACATGTTTGAATGCAAAAAGCAGCTCATAATGGTTCTCAGTGGTATCTACTTATGCAACATACTGGACTTCATAATAAAGGTGAGGCCTGCCTGAGTGAGTCTCAGACCTGGGCCGGTGTATGACCATGGAGCCAAGTTCTGGAAACTGGCTGCAGGAAGGTACACATTTTGCAACCCACAACGAAAGTACCTCCACAGGTTCCTCCACTGGTTCTGCAAAGATAGAGCCAGCATGGGAAAGGCCTTTGAGCACATAAGGTGTGAAAAACTTGTTCACTTGCACATAAAGCCTTGGGTCTAAAGCACAAAATAATTTTGCAGCAGGGAGCCTACCCTTAATACATGTAGTGCATCACCACCCTTTGCTGATTCAAGTGCCTTTCATGGAGCAGAATGATTTCTAGGCCAGGAAATGTACTCATTTCTCTAGCTTTGGTCTCACTAGTGTTTTATACAATTCCAAAATGAGTTCCTTCTTTTATGTTCTGTGCCCCAGCCAATAATGGCAACTCTCCCATAAGTCTGACTATTGCAGAAGGTTAGAACACATGGGATCCAGGGTTAGCTATCCAATTGGATACATAATTGCACTGGTGGTAGGAGGAAAAGGGCGGTAGTAGAGGGCCGTTTTTTAGATTGGAGAGCTGTGACCAGTGGTGTGCTGCAAGGATTGGTGGTGTTTCCCTTATTGTTTGTCAGATATAATAATGACTTGGATGAGAATGTAGGTGGCATGATTCGCAAGTTTGTGAATGATACCAAAATTGGTGGCATAGTGGACAATGAAGAAGGTTGTCTAAGGTTACAACAGGATATAGATCAACTAGAAAAGTGGGCAAAGGAATAGCAAATGGAATTTAACTCAGATTAATGTGAAGTGATGCATTTTGGGAAGTTAAACCAGGGCAGGTCGTACACAGTGAATGACTGGGCCTGCAACAATGCTGTTAAACAGTGAGATCTAGGGTACAAGTACATAGTTCCCTGGAAATACCAACATAGGGTGGTGGAGAAGGCATATGGCATACTTGCTTTCATTAACCAGGGCACTGAGTACAAGAGTTGGAATGTCATGTTACAGTTGTACAAAACATTGATTAGGCTGCATTTAAAGCAATGTGTGCAGGTCTGCTTGCCACACTACAGGAAAGATGAGTGGATGCACAAAACATTCACAAGGATTAGAAATGTCCTGGATTGGATTATAAAGAGAGATTGGACAGGTTGGGTTTGTTTTGAATGAATGAGGCTGAGAGGTGACATGATAGAGGTACATAAAATTATGGGAGGCATAGGAAAGGTAGATGGCCTATGTTAGTTTCCCATGGTTGGAGTGTCTAAAGAGCATAGGCTTAAAGTGAGAGGGAGTAGTTTTAAAGCAGATCTTAAGCAGTTTAAAGTGGACTAATTGCTGAACTCTGCAGAATATTACTGCACATGGAACTCCAGCCCCTGAAATATTAATTGACCAGTAAGCTTTGCTTCCTGCCACTGAACCACTTTTTGATCCTACTGGCCATTTTCTCCCAGACCTTGTGGACTTTTACTTTGGTAATCAGACTGCCATGTAGTTCATCATCAACCATGTGCATTATATCAAATGTGCTACTCTCAACAACCTCTGTCGTTATCTCCTTAAAGGATTGAATCATCTTGATTCAATGTAACATTTCCTTAAAACCATGCTATCCTCAATTAACCTGTACCTCTCTAAATAATGACTCATACTGACTCTCTGACAATTTCCAGTAAAGTTCTCAGCATTGAAAGCAGGCTGACTGGCCTGTAGTTACTCAGCCCATCCTTTTCTCATTTTTTAAAGAACAGGACAATGTTAAGTACACTTCGATAATCTGCGATCCAACCACTCTGAGATCAGGTGATGTTTGCTGTCCTTGAGTCCTGGATTCTACACTCTCCAAGACATGCCAACTCTCACTTTTCCTTCTACTGCCAGTTCCCATGTTCTCTTCCACCAGCCAGGCTCCCAGTTCATGCCTCCTCCTGTCTACTCACCAGGTCTCCAGTTCCTGTATTCCTCATCCACTCACTGAGGCCCAGGTTCCCTCCATCCATTTGCTGGGGCCGCATTTGCTGGGGCCTTCCTTATTCACTTGCTTGGTGCTGGGTCCTCACATTCCTCATCCACTAAATGGGGCCCCGGTCCTGTATTCCTTTCCTGCACTCCTTTTAAACTCTTTCTCATTCTGTTGGCAATGCTCCTTCAAAACTCACCGAGTTCACTGAAATGTTACTGTGTACCATATCTTTTAAAAGTGAATTAAAAGTGTATTGGAGTATTTAAAAAATAAATCTGATTGTCTGGGAAATCTGCGAGGTGGGCATTGCTGAAGTCCTGAGCTTGCCGATTAACAGTATTTTACTGCACATTGTTGAGTCATTGCTCTGATGAAAGGTTATCTATCTGGAACGTTGGTTCTCTTTGTCTCTCCACAGATGCTGCCTGACCTGCTCTGTTTTTATTTCAGATTTCCAGCACCTGCAGGTTAATTAATTATTGTCTATTCTGTCAGGGAGAGAGGTGGTTAAATTTCAGTTCTCTCTCGATGCAATAGATGATTATTGCCCTCTGTATCAATGATCAATACAACAGTTTCTATTTACTCCACTATATGTCCTCTACTGTTTACAAATCCTGTTTTACACAGTGGCTGGTTGGATATTTGTAATATTTACAAGAGACGAGGTACAATAAATCCTTACATTTTAAATGAAGTGGAATGAAAAAGATAAAGGACTTCAGAGTAAATCACATAGTTACATTCTATTTGCCAGAGGAGGAGAGTTTAGAACTTGAGGGCATAGGTTTAAGGTGAGAGGGGAAAGATTTGAAGGGAATCTGAGAGGCAAGTTGTTCAAACAGAGGGTAGTGGGTATATGCAATGAGCTGCTAGAGGAGGTAATAAAGGCAGGTACAATTACAGCATTTAAAAGACATTTGGACAGGTTCATGGATAAAAAATATTTAGAGGGATATGGGCCAAATGCAGGCAAATGGGACAACCTTAGATAGGGATCTTAGTTGGCATGGATGAGTTGGGCCGAAGGGCCTGTTTCTGTGCTGTATCTATGGATCTAGGGCTGAAGAACATTTATAAGTTCACATTGATATCACTAAGAGTTTACGCTGCTATGTTTGCTTGCTGCTGTGCTGGTTAGGTTCTGGACTGTATGCACATGGTGCTGACATCAATCTGTCGGCATTCTAGAGGAATTTAATCCTGTAACAAAAAAATGCCCAGGGCAGCAGCCCATGCACAAAGTCTACAAGGAAGAATGAGCTTCATCCTACCAGCAGGAACATTGATGAATGAGTGTATTGTTAACTCACATAGTATTGGAATATTTTCAAATACCTGATGGGGAATCGACCATTTTAAAATTGTAATGGTCTGAAATTAACTACCAAAGCACAAAATTCTTTCCAAAGGAGAATTAAAGGCTAGGATCCGGGGAACTATTCTCTCTGTGCACACTGCTCCATTTCTCTGCTGCTTTTCCCTGAAGCCAGGTTGGCTTTGTTTCCTAAATCTTGAATAATCTTAGCTGGAAATAAACAACAAATCTGACACTGAGTTTTCCAAACTCATCCCAAGGAAAACTGTAAAACACCACTTTTCCAGTTCAGATAACATGTCTTCAACCTGAAACATTAACTCTGTTTTACTCTCCACAGGTGCTGCTCGACCTGTTGAGCATATCCAGTGTTCTCCGTTTCAAGTGAGATATAAGGTTATTGCCTAGAGCGTCATACAGCACAGAAACAGGCTATTCAGCCCACATGTCCAAGATGAACATCAGTATCCATCTCTACTAATTGCTCATGTACCAGCACTTGGTTCGTAGCATTTTATGCCTTGGCATTCAAGTGCATATGATGATACTCAAATGCTGTGAGAGTACCTGCCTCCACCACCTTTTCAGGCAGTGAGCTTCAAACTGCAAACACTCTCCAGGTGAATTTTGTTTCCCTCAGATCTCATCTACCTTCTTACTCCTCACCTCAAATTTGGGCCCTCTGGTTTTAGATGTCTCTACTATGGAAAAGGGTTTCCGCACAATATCTATGCCCCTCATAATTTTGCATACCTCAGTCAGGACCCCCTCAGTCTTCTCTGCTCCAAAGAAAATAAACCCAGCCTATTCAGTCTCTCCTCAGAAGTCACCTGTCCCCCCTCAGATAATCTCCCCTGCACTCTCTCCAGGGCAATCACATCCTTCCTACAGTATGGCAGCCAGGACTGCACCCAGTACTCCAGCTATGGCCTAACCAGGGTTTTATGAAGTTTGACAATGACTTCCCTGCTCTTACATTCTATGCCTTGGCTAATGAATGCCCACATCCTGTAAGCCTTCTCCACCAACATTTCTCCCTGTACTTCCACTGTTGGGGATCAATGGACGTACACCAAAGTCCTGTGTTTCTCAGTACCCCCATCACACCAGAAATCTATCGTGTATATCCTACCCTTGTTAAATTCTCAAAATAAATCACCTCCCAATTATCAGGATTAAACTCCATCTGCCATTGTTCCGCTCAACTTACCAACTGATAAATATTGTTCTGTAAACTAAGACAATCTTCCAAGCTATCAACAACACCACCGATTTTCCTGCCATCTGCAAACCATGTATACTTCAAACATCAAGGGTCCCAGCATCAATCCCTGTGGTACACCAGTGGTCATAGGCTTCCAATCACAAAAGCAACTCTCCACCATCACCCTCTGACTCCAGTTTGTAAGCCAATTTTGGATCCAAACTGCCAAATTGTCTTTAATCCTATGGGTTCTATCCTTTTGAACCAGCCTTCCACATGGGACCTTTGTAAGGCCTTAATGAAGTCAATGTAAACCATATCAACCTCACTTCCCTCAATAATATATTTTGTTATTTCTTCAAAAAAAGTCTTGTCAAATTAATCAAACAGAATCTCCTATCAAGCCATGTTGAATATCCTTGATCAAGCCCTGGCTTTCCAAGTGTAGATTAACCTCAGCCTTCAGAACTTTTTCCAATAAACTTCCCTACCACCAAGCTTTACCTCACTGATCTGCAATTATCTGGCCTACCCCTGTCACCCTTCTTGAATAAATACATTTGCTATCCTCCAGTCATTTGGTATCTCATCTCTGATCAAGAAAGACTTAAAAATCTCTATCAGAGTCCCAGCAATCTCCTCCCTTGCCTCCCACAGAAGCCTGAGTTACATCTTGTCAGGCTGAGGAAAGATATAAACTTTTTGCTTGATAAGACATTCAATAACTCCTTATTTTTAATGATAGCATACTCTGGAATATCCCCATCCCCATCCCTGAAATATCTAATGATAATATTTTCCTTCTTCACGAATACAGATGAAAAATATTCATTTAAGACCTGACCCACTGCCTCTGGTTCCAGAGATTGTCCCTTTAGTTCCTAAGGAACCATCTTCTTTTCATGGTTACCTTCTTCTACCTAATATACTTACAAAATGCCTTGGATTTTCCTTTTTCTTGCTTGTTAGTAATATTTTGTGGCCCCTCTTTGCCCCCCTAATTTACTTTTTAAGTACACACCTACCTACACATTCCATACTCCAAGAGGCAACATGAGAAACAAGGTATTTATATACAATAAGTGGTTAGTATTTGGCTCATTCAGAAAAAAATAACTGCATAAACAATTAGAGGAAAAGCATACAGGGAGATAGGAAATGGGGGAACTGGATTGCTCTTCAAAAGTGTCAGCACGGGTGCTTTGAGCAGGACTCTACAGTCCTCTGAAACCTGGACAAACCACATTGCTCAATATTTATTTTCAGGAAGACCTTGACCATTTGTGGATAATCAGAATCATGTGGCTCGAAACTGTTCAGTCTTGCCAGATTTCTAGTCATTTGGGTAAGCATTAAACTGTCAGCCCTCTCAGATTCCATGGCACATTCAAAGAACAGGAATATTCTTCCAGTATCTTGGCCAACAATTTTCCCTCAGTCAATGCTCTGGAATAACTACCCACTGATCATTACCATTTGTGAAGATTTTGTAAGTGCAAATTTGCTGCCATGTTTGCCTATGAAGCAGAACACCTTTACTGGATATGAAATGCTACGAGAGGTCCCAAGGACATCCACACATGTACAGAGCACACACAGACAAACGCACACATGCACACACAGTTGTACATTGACTTAACAAAGAATTTATTTAATTAAACCAATTGAAAAGCTTGAGTTAATTTTCTCCTTCCTGGGAACCGATTTTTCCAGTTTCTGAGAGCTGGGAAATCTTTGGGATTTGTTGTCTTCTCCTGGGACACCATGAGTTCTAATGTATGGCAAGGCAGGGCATGTCATTGCAGTTTGGCACCACTGTTCTGCAGGGTGGGAGGCTGCACTTTGGCTGCGGCTCGGAAATGACCCTGTGACGGGTCCATCCATTACAGAGCTGGGGGATCACAATGGAAGATCAGCCTTTATATTTAAACTTGCTGGTGTAAAATGGATGGTGTGTTATTCTGCACTGATGTAAAATGAACAACTGCTGAAGATACAAAGAGCAAACAGCATCCCCTGCTGCCTGCATACAACGCTGCTGCACAGAAGGCTGCTGGAACGTGTCTTTGCCACAGAGGCTTTCCCAGTGCAGAGATGTGTGTAATCAAGACCTTCTTCAGGATCCTACTCAATCTTCCAGCTAAAATTTAACAGAACTTAACTTAAAAATAAGTAAATCAATTATAATGCTGATTTCCCATTTGAATCCTACATCACAGAGACTGTGCAATGCAGTGCCTGGGAATGGGTTTCAAGCACATTTCAGTGAGTGAGGGTTTTTTAAGATGGCCTGATGGGTGTTGCACAAAAACAACTGATGGTTTTCCTGAGCTTTGAATAGTTGGGAGCAGGTTAGTATATCTCTCTACCATGCCCACCCAATCCCATGGTTCATTTGTCTGCAATTACTATATGTGCAACTCACTTTGCATACCTCTTTCTTTTGTGTATTTTTGGAGGACAAAGAGGTGCAAATGAAAGAAGGGTGCAAGATAGGATCCTTCCTCCCACTCCAGGGACAGCTATCTGACCTAAACCGTGCGTAATGTCATTGAGTGTTTCTGGCTTCCTTCTAAGAAAATATAGTCCTCATACCAATCAGGAATCATTTCTGTTCCTGGGTTTTGTAATGAATCAGTACTAATTGCATGAGCTAATAACTTCCTCTGCCAATCTCCTGTCATCTGGTAAAAGAAGTGTCCATTCACTGGGCAATTCTAAGTGAAGATGCTTGAAGAAGCTTCAGCACTGTCGTTGCACTCAGTAGCTCCACTTGTGTTGATGGGGATGTTTACAGAGCTATTTCCTTCCACTGATTGCTTCATTGAATACCACCACTCACTCAGATAGGGCACGACTGACAGCTTTGATCCAATGTAATTATCTGACATCTAAAGGTCACCTTCACTCAGCTTGTAATACCCAGGACAAAATCAAAAGGTCCTGAGGGAGTCTGCAACCTCAGTGACCAGATCATCAGGATCACTGAGATTGACCAGCACATGAGACACTATTTCTTTGTTTTGATGATAAAGGGGATATTAAAAATTGTGAAGTATTGTATGGAGATGCAGTCTTGCATTAGCTTGTCTAACATTCCCTAGTTAAACAAACATCACCAAATCTGACTGGATGAATGGCTATCCACTTGCTGCTTGTGAGTTTGCTTGGAAATCAGAATCAGTCTGTCAGTATTAACGTTCAAAGTATTTAGCACTGCAAATCCAGTCTACCACTCTCAAAATACATACTTTTATCATAATCTTTGGTGCTTTTTTATTCTTTTGGAGGTTCCAACATAAAAGCTAATATATGGCTCGCCAGTTTGATGGATAACATGAAAATCTTTCCCCTGCTGAACCACCATTGGTCCAGTGTTCAGTGCTCTAGGTCACACAAGCACTGGTTTGAAATAAATGCATGCCCTCCAGTGGTTACTTTCTGACATGTTCAAAGGGAGATTTTCAAACTTGTAATTATTTTGGGAGAACTTAGTATTGTCATGTAAAAATCAGAGCACTCAATCTGTGGGCCTGCTGATCTGCTCAGGGAACTGGCAGTCCGGTCAGGGGGAGGTGAATTGTTCCATCTGGGACTCGAGCAAGATTGGTCTGTAGACAGACAGACTGAGGTGGCACTGTTGGGAACATACAGCCTATTCCACAGTTCAATCTATTCTTTCTTTTCTGACAGTGCAGACAGTAATTGCTTTTATTAATTGCAAAGCCATTGCAATCTTGCTACAAAAATCCTAGAATCATAGAAATATACAGCCCATTTTGTCCATGCTGATCATGATGCTGATCTAAGCTAATCCCATTTGCCTGTGTTAGGCCCATATCTCTCTGGGCCTTCTTCTCCAAGTAACTGTCCAAATACCTTTTAAATATTGCAATAGTATCTGCCTCCACTACCTCCTCTAGCAGCTTGTTCCAAATATTCACCACCCTCTGTGTGAAAAACCCCTTGAAATTTCTCCCCTCTCTTAAACCTGTGCTCTCTAGTTCTAAACTCCTTCTTCTGGGAAAAATACTCTATCCTATCTATGTCCCTCATAATTTTGTAAACCTCTATAAGGTCACCTATCAGCCAACTACATTCCAATTAGAATAAATCCAGCCTATCCAATTTCTCCTTATCACTACGACCCTCCATTCCAGGCAACATCCTGGTGAAGACACAAGAGACAGCAGACACTGGACTCTGGAGAAACAAAACAAACTGCTGGAGGAACCGCTGATGCAGGATCATAACCTAAAACATCAATTATCCCTTTGCCTCCACAGATGCTGTTCGACATCCTGGTGAATCGCTTCTCCACTCTCTCCATTATTACCACATCTTCCTGCCGTGTGGCAACCAAAACTGTACACAATACACTAAGTGGGATCTAACAGATGTTTTGTTCAACTGCATCATGATGTCCCAACTCTAATTACTCAATGCCTTGACTTATGAAGGCAAACATACCAAATGCATTTTTCACTACCCAATCCAACTGGGTCACCACTGTCAGAGAGCTACGGATTTGCACCCCAAGGATTCCCTGTACAACAGTGGTCCTAAGGTCACTGCCTTTTAATCATATGTCTCAACAGAATTTCACTTCTGAAAGTGCATTATCTTGAACTAGTGTGGATTAAATTCCATCTGCCACTACTCTACTCAACTTTCCCGTGATCTATGACCTGCTGTCTCTTTAAACAACCTTCTTTGTGTGGCATCAGCAAATATAATCATACTACCTACATTCTCACCCAAGTCATTTAAATATATATTACAAACAACAAAGGTCCCAGCACCGATCTCTATGGTACATCACTTGTTACAGATTTCCAATCAGAGAAACACTTATCCACCATTACCCTCTGCCTCCTATCACCCAGCCAACTTTGGATCTAGTTGACGAACACACCTTGGATGCCTTGTGCCATGTGCCTTCTGGACCAGCCTACCATACAGGTTCTTGTCAAAAGCCTTACTAAAGTCCTTATAGGCAACACCTACCTTCCTGCCTTCATCAATCTCTTTGGTTACCTTCTAAAAAGCTCAATCAGATTTGTGAGACATGATTTACCCTGCACAAAACCATGTTGACACATCCTAATCAGTCCCTGCCTTTCCCTGAACATATATACTGTCCCTCAGAATTTTCTCCAACAACTTCCCTGCCACTGATAGAATTTCCAATGGAATCCCAGAAAAACCCCTGAAGAGTGTGCTTGCTCTTGCTCACTGATTCTTCACTTTGCACTGATGATCATGCCCTGCAACTATATACAGAAGACTTCACACAGTGAACGATGAGCACCACACCGCAATTACAGGATATAGGAAATGAGTTGTGATCGTGCTTGTTGTGTTGCCTTTACAGGGAAAAGGGAATTTTCAATTACAGATCACGCCTTGTCCAACCATACAGCAAGTATTGGATCTTTTTATGACATGCAAGCCTCCTGAGATCACCAATTCTCCACCCTCAGACCATGCTGCTTCTTCCAACGTTCCTGGGTGCAATCTCCTGACAGGTGACAAGTGCCCAACTTATGGGCAAAGTGCGGGCATTAAAAGTAGAATACTATGCAGAAGTGCATGGATTGTGTGTTCAACACTAATGCATTCAATACATGGAACACTATAGATCCACTCCTCTACAGGCCTTTCCAAGCATAACTGGACACTGTGCTGAAAATGGGATTAGAATAGATAGTGACAAAATGGTTGGCATGGACCCAGTGACCCAAAGGGCCTACTTCTGTGCCGTATAACTCAATGAGTGTCACCATTGAGTAAGAACAGTGACCCCACTGAGCCACAAAGGTGCCCACAGCTAAGCCACAGGAGTGCAGGAGTGTCACCCATTGAGCCATGAATCCATCATTGAACCACAGGAGTATCCCCAATGAATCACACAATATCCACTATTGAGTCACAAGAGTCTACCCAGTAAATCAGAAGAGATCCTGCCTTCCCCCCCCCCCCACCCTCCACACCTTCCCACCTGGAGAGTCCCCCACTGAGCCACAAGACAACCCCTGCCACTGAGTCACAAGACCTCCATTGAGCCACAGAAGACCTTCTACTGATCTACAAGTCCTCTGACTGAACCATCTCTCTTCAATGATCCACACATCCTGTGTCTGAGTCACAAGGGTCCCTCCACTGAGCCACAGGAGAGTGGCACGGTGACACAGCTGGTAGAGCTGCCTGGATCACAGCTCCAGTAGCCCAGGTTCAAGCCTGACCTCCAGTGTAGTCTGCATGGGTTTCTCTGTGACCAGACGGGTTTATCCTGGATCCTCCAGTTTCCTCATGCATCCTAAAGAAATGTAGGTTGGCATGTTAGCTGGCTATTGTAAATTGCCCCTAGTTTATGGTGATTGG
>JARFYF010000104.1:48835364-48850366 GCA_030265395.1 Rhina ancylostomus
TGGGTTTGCGAGGAGGGTGTGGCTAAAGATGCAGGGGTCCTTGTCACGGTTCATCCCCAGCAGCTGAGAAACAGAAGAGTCTCTGATCTACAGGCTCTTCCCGGGGACACACACTGAGATGGACATCAACTGCTGCTGGAAGGTCATCAACTCGTGAAAGACGCCCTTTGGTCTGCCCGAAACTTGTTGGTCTTCCAGCACTGTGAGATGTCTGTAAGGGAATGCTGCCGACTGACACATTCCAGGTTGCAGGAGTATGTGCTGAGGGATGCACTGAAGCTGGGTGCAGTCAACGCAAGGGCTTGGTGGGGATGGACTACAGTTTAGGGTTCTTCTGCCAAAAGAGGGAGGGACGGGGTCAGGTGAGGAAGCCCCTTAAATATTATAAATGTGGGACTGGGTAGCCCCTAGGGAGCCACACATGTGACTGTTTTTTTTATATATAAAAAGGTTACACTAATGAATGATCTGTACAAGAATGTAAAGGCTTGCACTGTTTTATATTTGCATATAGTTTGTCTTTTATGATGAATAAAGTTTATTTTGGAATAAAAAAAATTAGCACAATTCTGTTTATGACAGCTAGCTGTAAATACAAGAGGCTGTTGTTTCCTGCCTTGAAAGAACTGCTTTGGCTGCAAAGCACACTGTAATATGAAAGACACTGTAGAAATACATGCACCTTCCTTTGATGCTTTCTATTTTACAAGTAATTTAATCCAAGTGCTGTTCATGTTACTGAATGTTTAATGCAGACACAGCCCTCACTCAGGTGAAGAAGACGTCAATCTGGAGACTGCCAAGGAGAATGGAGCAAGGGTGGGGAGGACACAGGAGGGGTGCAGCAAGGGTGGAATCAGAGCAGAATGGAGTGAATGTGGGCATCAAGGCAGACTGCAGCAAGCAGAAGGAAGGTGGGGAAAGCAGGCAGACAAAGTGGGGGCAGGCATGGAATGGGCATAGGCAGAGGAAAGGGGAGTTGCGCATATCTTGGCAAATGTAAAAAAAATTGAAAATGTGTGTCAACTGTTGCAGGAACCAAACCGGGAAGGGTGATGGAGGCACCCTTGTCTAATTAGAAAAGGTGCCTCCCGCACACATCCAATTTGGGTACAAAAAGTGATTTTCAGTTCTTTGGGGACAGCTTCAACAGGAATCCCACCATCAGGAATCTGTACCAGGCACTTCCCTGTCAAGATTCGTCCAAATGTGATTGTCATTTCCCCATCATATTTCATGTGCATGATGATGTCACCACCTTGTGCAGCACCCATTACTGACTTACCAACAGAATTAATGTCAAAAGAATTCAACTTGCAATACTCAATGTTAATTCTTAATAAAACTAGGAGCACAACACATTGAAAGTGGTGTATCTTACCTGAATTAAAGTGTCCGAAATGGACCATTGTTTTCAATAGCCCCTTTATAAACTTTAAAGCATCAGAATTCCAATTGCCTGCCACCCTGAGCGCAAACTGAAGCACCTATACCCTGGATTGCTCCTGGTCAAAAGGCTTCTGTCTGTGGCCCTGATGCTCCACTGTCGCCATTTGTGGGGGCTGGGGCTCCAACTTGGAATGGGGCATGTTGTGTCAGAAGTGTTCCATCTGGAAAATCAGGCACCATATCCTACTTCCATGTCCCCTGCACCCGTTTCCTGTGTCTGCCATGGAGAGAGCTCTGAATGAACTGACTCAGTACACAAGTGGTGTTCCAGCTGCCTGCTTAATCGCACAGATCAGGCTTTAATGCTTCCTAAAGGAAAGAAACCATGACAACGATCTGTCAACGTAAGGACATCCCAATATCATGTTCTTTTTAATGACCCCTGATCTGGTGTTTAGCAGGAAGCCCAACTGCCAGGCTGAGGTATTTTCAGAGTTCTGGACACTTCGCAGTTTGTGTTGGGGGCATCTGGAGGCTGGCACTGATGTCAGATCAGGAACACCAACATAGATAGGGATCCAGGAAGACTGGGCTGGGATGCAGGGGGTGGGGATAGCGGACAGTCAGTGGGCAGAGCACTGGATAGATTAAAGGATTTAAAATTTAGCTCAGGATTAAACAAGACAATAAAGCTGCAAACTTTTTCTGGCAGAACCAAGCAGGAAGAGTGGAAATTCCAGCAAAGGGAAGAGCTCTCTCGGAGTCTTCCCCAGCTTGAGTTGGGGGGAATTCTCCACTGGTGGAACATTGTCAGCTGACACCAAGACAAAGTTGGTAAAGTAGATGGGGCATCAGTCACATTTGGGGAAACTGAATTTGGACTTATTTCAGCTGCTCATTTCTTCTTCCCACTCCTCACCCATTCCACTTACATTAAAATTGCGACAGACGTGAATCCAATGCTGCCATTTGATTTAGTTAATGTTGGAGCCCTGTGTCCAGCATCTGGTGTGGGATTGTGACATATTATTCAGCTGCCACCCTCCATAGCTGGGGACAGTTCACAGTGAGCTGTCTCGAGCTATCTCAGGAGGTATAATGTGTACAGACTGCACCACAGAAAGGAATAGCTTAAACCCATTCATCAACTGTGGATTCAACTGATACCAATACCTCTCAGCACAAGGATGAGGAAACCCAACCTGGTGAGATGCACTGCAGGGAACAGAAATATTCAATTTCACGTCATTGTCTTAAAACAGCAAAATCAGGTCAGGATTTGTTTTATTCTTTTGGGAGCGTGATACATTGAAGAGCATTTTAACTGACCCCTTTGCTGGGTGGAGAAGAAATCATGGATTAAAACAGAGGCTGGAGCCAATTACCATACTCAATCATCTGGGAATTATTACTCAGCTATGAACAAAACCAGATACACCAAGCAGAGTGGTAGGAGTGTACAGAAACATTAAATCTGAAGTCAGTGCACAAGCACTTCTTTGCAATAGGGTCAAGGTAGTGCCACACTGCAATTGCGGGCCACAGTCCCAGAACAGTCAAACATGGAGGTGGGGGAGAGAGACCAGAAATGTGCAAGGGACACTCACATCTCAGCACGTCCTTTATTGGCAGGTGAAGGAAATCTACTGAAACCTGCTCTGAATGTGTGCAGGTACATCTGCTACCTCTCCCAGCATGGGATGGTGCCTGGAGTGCCAACAGATGTAAGGCAGGAGGGACAGGAAGATCAAATAGCACACATCTCGGGAGAAACAAGAAACTAACAATAACACTTTCCGCTAGGGTACTGAGAAATTAAAGGTTTAGCTCATTCCCAAGGCACAAAAAACAAGTCCTTACATCACTCTCCAGGAGGTTAAACATGCTCGATTCTGCAATTTCTTTTGATTCATCAAATTTCTCCAGTGCCTGCCGAATCTCATCATCTGGGATCTTCCCTTGTCTTTTCTTCTTGTAGTCAAAATCCAATCGGCGTCCCTCCAGCTTCTTCAGATGATGCTGTCAGCAAGTAAATAAATATATTTATGTGAGACTGACAATGGGGGAAAGCACACTGAAAATCATCTATGTTTCCTGACCAGGGTCAACTCATCTACCTCTAGCAGGTTACGTATTACACACCGGTCAATGAAAGATTACCATTGTTTCTCTGGTTTCTATAAGTTAACATTTGTGGTGTGATACAAAGTGACAACAAATGAATAAAAAAGCTATAAGAATAACAGATGGCCTTTCCTGACATGTCTCCAATTGTTTCACGGGCTGTTGTACAGATACATCTTTGGCAGTTCCTTGAACTGTTGCCATCTGACATACTGCTCCCCTGATGGTACCAGTTCAGAGGTGGTGGAGCTGCTCACAGCACTGGTAGCTTGTACACCAATATAATCTACATAAAACACACCCTAAACGTTAGCAGAGAATGCTGAAATACTTAACAGCCAGACAGCAGCTGTGGAGAAACAAACAGCAGATCAGATCTGGTGCATTAGCTGGAGTTTATGTTTCAGGCATGATTAGTTATTCCAATGCAAATTCCACCCAAATTATGCCTATTTTCAGAAGGTTTATCTTTACTAAACTTCCACTCAAAGTCAAACTTCCACTCAAAGTCATTTATAGCTTGCAAAATACATAATCTGCTGTGAGCAAATGTAAATGGTCAGTGTTTTCAAATAAATTAGGATAAAGAATTTTGCTTTCCTTTGATTTACCTCGCAAGGCCTTTTTACCATCTACAAGGAGCATGACAGAACAACCTCCACTTGCCTGGATGAGTGCACGTCCAACATCACTCAAGAAGCTCAACAACATTCAGGACACAGACCAAACAACCCACTTGACTGGCACGCCACCTTCACTCCCTCCATCACTGGTGTACAAGTGGCTGCAGTGTTTACCCTTTACAAATGCACAGCAATAAGTTACCCAGGTTACTCCAGCCACACCTGTCAAACCCCCAAACTCTAATACTAAGGAGGACAAGGGCAACATATGCAAAGGAATGCCATGACCTAATGGTTCCCCTCGCAAGTCACACATTATCCTGACTTGGAAATATCTTTTGCCAGTCCTTCATTATTGCTTGGTCTTAGTCTTGAAAATCCATCCTCAAC
This sequence comes from Rhina ancylostomus, assembly GCA_030265395.1. NCBI lineage: Eukaryota > Metazoa > Chordata > Chondrichthyes > Rhinopristiformes > Rhinidae > Rhina > Rhina ancylostomus. The sequence continues at coordinate 48,839,891 of JARFYF010000104.1, forward strand.
AGCACTGGGAGTCTTTTCACAGGAGGGATAGCAGCAGTTAAGAAGGCAGCTCACAACTGTCTCCAGGGCAATCAAGGATGGCAATAAATGCTGGCCTCGCAAGTGACACCCAGATTCTGAAAATAAATAAAATTAATTATCCAGTAGTAACAGCAGAGCAACTTGCTTCAGGCTGTGGGAAAAAAAATCACAGTGCCACTTTTAAGTAACTTAAAATTATTTAAAAGTTATACAGAACAATTTGCTATTTATACAGGGATACACTAATCAAGATTCCTTGTAACCTGAAAAAAATTAGAATCAAGTCCTTAAAAGCATGACTATCAATGTCACTGTAACCTACTGTTCTGGTTTAATTTCTGAAGCCTTCTCTAGCGAGCTGAAGCACTGTCTACATGTGCAACCAGGTTTTAAAAACTAGAGCAAAAGATCACTGCTATTCATTTGAACATAAGATTCAGTGGTCTTTTGGTTTTGATTCAGGTGGATTATGCCATAAAGCAGTGTGATTAGGCAGAAACTCCAGCTCTCAACTTTATTCTCTCCACAACCTGCTGAAGCATTTCCAGCATATATACTCATTCAAGGGATGAGGCTTTGCAGGCTGAGCCAGCATTTAATTGCCAATCCCCAGTTGCCCTTGAGGAGGTGATGATGAGCTGCCTTCTTCAACTGCTACATTTCCTCATGGGTTTTACTTTTTTTGTCACCATAAAATTGCTGGAAATCTGAAATAAAAACAGAAAATGCTGGAAACACACAAACTTGCCAGGCAGCTTCTGCAAAGCAAGAAAAGAGCTAACATTTCAACTGAATGATCTCTCTTCTGAAATTTATTTTGATATTTTATTAAAACAAAGTCACTTGCCTTTTCCTTCTGCCCTATGGAATAGATCTGCTTCTGTACTGTGTAAAATAATGACTTCAATCCCTTCGTGTACCGAAGAATAACATGTAAATATGATGTACTGACACAATGAGGCTGTTGAAACATTCCATCAAAATGTTAACTCTGTTTTTCTCTCTACTTATGCTACCCGAACTGCTGAAAATTTCAAGAAGTTTCCATCTTTCAACAGAGTTCAGGATTACATTAGCTCATGTACATCTATTTATTTGAGTGACATGCTATGGCAAGGCAAGTCAGCATGGTGTTCGTGACAACCATGACCATTTCCGGACTGTTTTGCGTCATTCTGGAAACGTGGCTGTGCAAGTCTGGCACAAGAAGCACTTGAGTGCCTGACATAACGTCAGCATCAGACATGCATTCCATGTGCAACACTCCAGGAGAAATTAGTCCATCTAATCCCGCGAGCATTCTTTGGGCAATCATGTAATCCTTAAAGCATCAGTCTGGGATCCCAAACACACCCGTTCATCTGGTCTCCCTCCTGAAGGTACTAACCCCTCTCCATATCCCAGCCCTTCTCCCCTTATCCCCAAGTATTCATCCCTCCAGTCCTCCCAAATAAGAAATTAACTGAAGTCCCCTATCTGCCAAATCCATACAGAGACCCCAATTTCTAATAGCCCATCCCTCACTCTCATCCTGTTGGTCAACCCAACCCAGCCACCTAGGCCTAACTGTGCTTCGCCTCCCTCTACCTGTGTCCCTTGGACCCAGTGTTGTGTCAGGTCCTTTCCATTCAGTTACATCTTGTGTGCTGATGACTGCAGTGAGGGACAGGGGTAAGGCAGCAGCCATCCCATGTCACACCACAACCATTCAATAACCTTTGCTGGCACACTGCAAGTTCCACACTATCACCATCACACAGTCTCTTGCCCAGCTCCTGACCGTGTTAAGTACAAATTGTGAAATGGGAAAGGAAAACAAACATTACTTTAGAACAATGCCTGCTCTTTAATCCTAAAATATCCCTCTCACTAAATACCTGGTTCTAAATCAATTTTAAACATCTATTATTGGATCTTACATGTACTTAGGAATTGGTTATCTAACATGGCTCATTACCATCGTGGGGACCAGTGCAATAACTATTAATGCACTTTGACTAAACTATATTGTCTAAAATTGGGCTTTCCATTTCAAGATTCAAAATTCAAGTAGCAGAGTCTCTGAATGAATATTAAGATTTCTGAAGTATGTTCCTCTGTGACAGGGCATTTACTGAAGCAAAATGATTGTGTTGAAACATTGTACAATTGCACAACAGGGGATTTTAAGGAATTCATTAGGCGTCTACTGTTCATGCATTGTCAGAATTTTACCTTAGACATAACTGCAAACTATGCCCTATAGCCATGGTAATTAATAACTCACTTTAATTGCAAAATATTTGTAATCTCCCCTCATCCTCTGTACTATAATAATGTTGTTTGGAAGAATTTCAAAATTAATTTTCAAGATTGAACCATATGGAATGCAAATATGACAATGAAGTTCCATTTAAATGACATTTACTGCAAATAAAACGATAAAATGAGATAAACACTGCCTTTGAGCACAGCTGTATCTTATCAGAGTTGATATTCAGTGATATTGTGAAGAAGATTTTAAGAAGTACAGTGGTTTTATTATTTGAAGTGCTGTTCGATGAGTTGACACTCCTCTCTTGATCAAAGTGATATCACAGTGAAACTCAAGCTTTTCCTCAATGAGTCATTCCAGTTTCAAATGATCCTTCAAAACTACAAACCATTACTGTATCCTACATAGCCTGGAATGTAGCAAGTTAAGGGCCAGGGATGAGTTGTACCCAATAATACCTGCTCCTGACTTTCCTCATAACATTCATCCATCAAAGGAAACACACACAATGGCTTTAGAAAAGAAAGAACCTCAAAAGCTTTTCTATATTTCTTTATGTCTCACATGGAAGTCATTTGACCCATCAATTCTATGCTGATTCTCAATGCAATCCCCTCAATCCTATTCCCCAATTATCTCCCTCTTACCTATTCACTCTCACGTGCCCATTAACTCCCCTTGATTCTCCTACCACCCACCTGCATTAGGGGTAATTCAAGTGGCCAAGTAACCTACTAACTAGCATCTCTTTGGGATGTGGGAGAAACCAGAGCACCCAGGGGAAACCCATAGGGAGAATGGGCAAACTCCACAAAGTGGTGGCCACGAGGAGATTGTAAGGAAGGAGAGAGGAGTGGAAGGAGAGGAAGCTTGGAGATGTAGGGAGGACTGGGGAGATGAAATGGGGAGAAGAGGGAGGGGTTGGGGAGAAGAAGAGGTAGGAAGAGTCCAATGTAATCAAGTACTGGGGCTGAGTGGAGGGGGGATGTGGCACAGGAGTTGCAGAGAGTAGAGTAAGTAAGTAAGGGGGTGAGGCATGATAAACTGGCAGGGTGGGCATCCCTGTGTGTGAAGCCCATTTATAAATGTTTCTTCTTGGTGAATATATGTTCCAGAATAAACCTTAAAAAGGCAGCCATCCTGGATATAATTCCACCAATACCTGTATTTCTTTCAGGTCTTTGTCATGAAGATTCTGTAGTGGATCAATGAAGTTTTGCTTTACTTCCATATCCAGAGCATCTTTGACCTCAGCCAGCTGTTTCATCGTTTCCCCAGCATCCATCAGAGCCTGCCCTGGAAGACAGTTCCAAAACATCAAAGGTGAACTTTGCTATTTAGTCTATAGTAGTCTCTTTATAAGTAAATTGTAAACTTCAAAAAGTTTATTTCTTTTTCAATATTTTTATTAATTTGAAATAAGAAATATAAAATGCATGAAAGAGGAAAAAAAATACAAAATAGAATATATTGAAACACACTAGAAATCACAATGCTTCATATCAATAAACACAAAAAAATTTGATATTGATAAATTGGAATAATTTTATTATAAAAAAATCTAACCCCAAAAGGTTTATTTAATAATGAAATATCAGCTCATTCTCCAAGATACATGACACTACCTAAAATAAACTACTTCTTTATGGTGTCAACATCATGAATTATCAATGTTGATATGGTAGTTGTAATGATAGAACACACTACCAGAAAAGGACAATGAACATTTATGGAGCACTGCAAATGACAACAGCAAATATGGCTAGAGCTTCTCTGGACAAACAAACAGACACAGATGATGACTTGCAAAGCATACACAGACAGACTGGGGTTGGCCATTCTTGGTGGAATGCTGTATATCATTATTTGTTCACTACACTTCCTACAATGGGCTGTGCAAAATCTACATTCTACCATCACTACCACTCTTATCCCAGGTGCTGCATGCTAGGTAACACTTTCCCATACAACATACGCTCCACTCAATATTCCTCAAGGTCATGGAAGCAGAAAAGAATAGCAGAGTTACTAAAGAATGAGATGATGAAGAGCAAAAGCATGTGTATTGACATTCTCAAATTCCCTTTTCTTTCTCCTCCCATTAACCCTGCCACATAGTTTGGGAACAGGTAAAATGATCACCTGCCTTATATCACAGCTTTCATGTCCTGTGACTGAGAACTAAAAGATCATTCACACTCGTACATCAGCTTGGCACCAGAGCTGAAAGCTCATCAACAGAGATTCAGCAGACTTTGTGACGTTCTCCCACGACCCTTCCCCAGTCCCTCAGCATTTTCTCAAAATCAAATATCCAGGGTTCAATAGAATTTCAGGTTTCAAGGGAATCGAGAGATATGGGGTGAGTGGAGAAGAGCAGCACTAAGTTAAAATGTCTGCTTTGATCTCATAGAAGAGCAAACCAGGTGTAAGGGGCTGAATGGTCTCCATCTGCTTCTATTTGTTATGTTTTGATGGTTTAGGGTTTTAATCCCAATTAGTGCACATTACTGACTTGATATTTTTATACCCAAATTGGTACCAGTTCTCCTGAATAAATATTGTGTGTGGTATGAGCATCCCCTTCCTCAAAGTCAGCTGCAGCCTGGCTCTAATTCATGAGGAACCCTGGAGTCCAGCAAGTGATGTCACCAAGCTGGCTGAGCTATCAGATCAAAGAATCCTTGCAGACTCCAAAACAAGGAAGTAAAACTTCTACTTTCAAAATAGTAATTTAAAGGTTTTATTGGGCACAAAGTCTGAACCACATACATGATTGAAGGAGGGAACTGAAACATCAAATAAACTTTTTAAAAAAAGTACATCAATTTAATTGCCTCATACTTCCAAATATTTATCGAAGGGAATCACAATCTATGTGCTTAAAATTTCTTTGAATAGATAACTTGCTAAATGGTAATTATGGTTTAATATGCTATTAAAAATTGACTCAAGGTTCATTTAATAATGTAAAGTTTTCATGGTATTTTGCAGCAGGATTTGGTCATAAGGAACTTAAGTTCATGTCTGTTCTGGTGGTTTTCCTCAATTGTGTATTGCCCCAGTATTGCTTGAATCACTGGCAGCCACAATAGGATTTGAGTTAAAGTGAGAATGCACAGAATTATTGAAGATGCTGTCTTATTTCCTGGAGTAATGTGAACACCAATAACTTCATTATCATTAAAACCACAAAATCCAGTGACAAATCCAAAAGGCATATTACACACAATTAAAGAAATAGAAGTATTAGCAATTACAACTTGAACCATAGACATTTACAGTAGAGAAGGATCTACATATGACCACCAAAGATGGATTTATTTCATTAAATCACACTTCCCAAATCTGAAGACTGGCAGACGTCAGTTCTTCAAGTACTCATCCAAAAGTGGCAGGGGTTTCTGCCTCCACCATTCTTTCAGGCAGTAAGTCTAGACCCTCACCACGTTGAGTGAAACATTTTTTCACAACTCCCTTCTAGTCCCTACATGAATTAGCGTAAAATTCATATTCCCTCATTATCCACCTGTTGGTAAAGATACAGGTTGTTTCTGATCACTCCATCTCAGCCTCCCAAAGTTCACACACCTCCATCTCCTTTGTTCTGCAGAAAACAATTTGGACATTCTCCCCTCTTAACCATAATTCTCCACCCACAATGAGGGAGGAAATCCAAAGCTGAGGGACTTGGTTAAGGTCAGGATGATGGCAACATTCTTGTAAATCTCTGCAGCCCCTTCCTATACTGTGTGGACCAGAACTGTGCACAGTGCTCCAGCTGCAACAGAAGATCTGTGCCTTGGCTAATACCGACAACTGTCCTATCTGCCACCCTTACTCCCTAATCTACCAGTCCTGCAAATTCTTGGGACTTGTGGACATGCACATGAAAATCCCTCTGTTCCTCTACATTTTGTTACTTCTCTACCATTTGCTGTGTGTTCTCTTGTCTTGTTTGACCTCCCCAAATGTATTCCTTCACTCTACTATCTAATTTATATTGTCCTTTCAATGAGATGAAACATTTCTGCGCATTTTACAGTATGTCATAATGAAAATAAGGCAGCGAGGGAGGAAATCCAAAGCTGAGGGACTTTGTTAAGGTCAGGATAATGGCAGCAGAATCTCAAACAGAAGGAGTGTGAAAGAAAGGGAGGTTGGACAGAATGCAGTCAGGTTTTAAGGTTACAAAGATATTACTAATGCCATTAGATGTCTGGTGTAGGTGGTTAGACTCTCTCTTGTTGGAGATGGTCATTCTCTGGCACTTTTGGGACAGGCATGTTATTTTCTACTTACCAACCCATAACGGAAAATAGTCAGTGTGTTGCTGCATGCTGTTTTATTTTCTGAGGAACAGCAAGTGAAATTGAACATTGTGCAATTATTAAAGAACATCTCCACTTCTGACCTTATGATGAAAGGAAGGTCATTGATGAACTGGCCTGGGGAACTCCTGCAGTGATGTAGGGCTGGACCTCCAACAACCAGAACTAGAAGCTGAGATAAAAAAGAGAAATGCTGTAAACACCCAACAGCATTTGGGCAGCATCGATGGAGAGAAGATCAGTCACCGTTTCAGGTTGATGAATTTTCATTAAAGCAGGTTGTCAATCTAAAGGTTAGCTCTGCTCCTCTCTCCACAGATGCTTCTTTTTTGCTGAGTGTTACCAGCATTTTATGTTGTTATTAAAGATTTCCTGCATTTTAAGTTGCTATGTTTTTGGAAAGCCATAAAGTCATAAAGTCAACAGATTGATGGGAACAGGGTTGGGGGAGCAAGCGATGCAGTTATTCCTTCTGTTTTACACTACAGGGCAACTTACAGCCACAATTCTGATTAAATAATGTACCTCGTTCACTGCAGAACTTTAAGGCAAGGAATTGTGATTCCCAATAGGATGAATTCCCAGTCTCGACTTTAATATCAGGCCAAGAATGAATGAGGACCAGAACTTCCCACCAGGGAGGGAGAAGAATCCAGTAATTGAGGCACTGGGCAAGTTCCTCAAGTGACCACCTCACTGTTCCTTGGCCAGAGAGTGGCATCCGGCCCAGGGACACACAACAATCATAGGAGGTGGGTGGAAAATTCTACAAAGGAAAGATGTGATTGTGCTGCAGTAGATGCAGAGGAGGTTCACCAGGATGTTGCCTGGGATGGAACATTTTAGAAACAAGGAGAGACCAGAGAGGGTAAGTCGGTTTTCACTGGAGCAGAGGAAGAAATTTTTCCCTTTATCAGAGGAGACTAAAACGAGAGGACATAGATTTAGGGTAAGGGGTAAGACATTTAAAGGGGATCTGAGAGGGACCTTTTTCACCCAGCAAGTGATAAGTACCTGGAAGGTACAGCCTACAGCCTGAGTGGTGGAAACAGATTCACTGACAGCGCTTAAGAAGTGTCTAGGCAAGCACTTGAATAGCCAAGGCAGAGAAATCTACAGGCCAAGTGCTAGAAGATGAAATTAATTCTGATGGGTACCCACTGTTTGCATGCCATATGACTCTGTGATTGTAGACAAAGGGAAATCTCACATGGAAAATAAAAATTTTCATTGTCATCATGCTTTTCATGTTTCAAAGTCAGGGAAATACTTTCTAAAATGGCAGTTGTGTTATGATGGAGGAAAAGTAAAGTTAGATCCCACAGACAACAATATGATAATACACTGCCACTACTTGCCCTCTCTCACAGCACCTCCCAAACCCAAGGCCTCACCTTCACCAAAAGGACTGCAGCAGTTCAATAAATGCTGACCTTGCCAGTAATGTCCACACCCAGTAAAAGAATCAAAAGAAGCTCTAATTAAACATCCGTCCTTGGGGTTAAATTCTTTATACTCAGTTCTACATCATATTTTCCAAACTTTGATCACTCAGCTATTCCCACTTTTCCATGACTCTCTATTTTCACTTTTTCACTCCAGAGCAACAAAGGAAAATTGGAAAGCCTCTGCCAACAAAGAAGTCATTTAAAAACCTTTAAGTTCTCAATTCCATGGCAGATTGTCAGTACACAACATGGTATTCAATATATGACATTATTAAAAGATTCTTTTGTTGTCATTGTGAAAACCATAAGAGTTATGAAAAGCTTCAAACACTCCATAACACTTAATAATTTGGTTTACATGTCCAACACTGCTTGTCTGTCAGCCAGCTCTGACTACATTTTAACAGCACCAGAAATGACTTTCAATTATTTTCACTGTAAAAAATATTAGCATAAACAGCTTTGGATGCATTCTTGGTTTTTTTCCAATTTGCCAACTATGTTTCATTTTTCAGCCTTTCCTGACAGTTGAACAGGTGCCAATGTTAAAGTGTTCTGAGTGTCTGGAGAGAAATGCAAAGAATGCTGAATTGAATAATAACTAATATGGCACAACACTGATGTCAGAATCTGCTCTTAAGACCAGCTCTGGAAATATGGAATTGAGTTTTTATGTCCTTACTGGCCTCAGTAAAGACAATGAGTTGTTCATTCACTGCTGGACTAACATTAGGTCCTAACTGTAGATGAAAGATCTTCAACCCAAGATTATGAATATAAAGAAAACATGGAATACTGAAGAATACATCCCCTTAAATTCAGCAAAAGATCTGAATGGCCACAGCTGACATGATTCATATATCTGTAATATTCTTTAGTTAAATACATCAACTGTTGAGCTGTGCAGGCTGAACCATCCTGCTCACATTTGCCTCATTCACACCCCCACCAACTTCAGATTAAGCTGCCATGACAAGATGCGTGGTTTGTTCTGAAAAACAGAGGTACAATAAGAAGGCAAATCAGAAATTACCTGGGGGGAAAAACTGCATACTGCTTGACCCACTGAGATCTGTCAGCAGTTTGTTTTTGCTTTGCTCCAGATTCTAGCATCTGCAGTCTCTCTTGTGTCTCCTGAAATTATCTGATGCTAAGTGAAATTATTAAAAAAGACACTGACCAAAATGAGACTGGCAAGCTGGGTATCCTTCTTTTAGAGTTGAATTTATTTATTTGATTTAGAAAGTTAACCACCCTTCACGTTCCACATATGTTACATCATCTAACATCTCCTGCAAAATGTCACAACTAAACACATCTTCCTCCTCTTCTCCCTTTGCAGCATTCCAGGGGGACTGGAATGAGATGTTCTACCCACTCATCCAACAGAGAGTACCCATTTCCTTCTGACTGCACCATCCTGTGCAACCTCAGGAGATGCAACACCTGCCCTTTACCTCATCCCTTCACACTCTGCAGGGACCCAAACAGTTCCTTCAGATGAAACAGGAAATACTACAAATTCACTAGCAGTGGCTTTCAAAGTAACCCTAGCACTGGAGTGGAAAACGGAAAATGCAGCATTCTTGTTCAAAAAGACTACAGGCCAGTCAGACTTACATTGGCGAAGGGAGAACTTTTAGAAACAATAATAAGGAAAACATTAATCTGCATTTGGTGAAGTTTGAATTGATAAAAGAAAGCCAACACAGGCTTATTAAAGATAAATCATCTTTGATTGAATCTGATTGTTTTTTAATGACATAAAGAAAAGGTGAATGAGGAGAATGCAGTAGATTTTGTCCACTTGGACTTTCAGCAGGCACTTGACAAGTGCCACACTGCAGACTTGAAGTCCCTGGACTAAAGATATCAGGTTTGCTAGGCTGGTTCGGGAGGGTTTAAACTAGATTGCAAGGGGGAAGGGAACGGGAGGAGTAGATCAGAGGAAGAAGGGGATGGGGAAAGTCAGATCTGACAGGTAGAGAGGCTTTGAGGAAGGAGAAGCAGAGTACAGGGTATAAAAGTAGTAAGGTGGATGGGCTAAAGTGCGTTTACTTAAATGCAAGAAGCATCAGGAATAAGGGAGATGAACTGAGAGCTTGGATAAGTATGGGGGACTATGATATTGTGGCTATAACAGAGATGTGGCTGACATCAGGGCAGCAGTGGATGTTGAATATTCCTGGTTTTCAGTGTTTTAGAAGGGATAGGGAAGGTGGGAGAAGAGGAGGAGGGGTGGTAATCCTGGTCAGGAATATGGTTGTGGATATTGCAGAAGGATCATCTCTAGAGTCCGTGTGGGTGGAAGTAAGGAACAAGAATGGAGCAGTTACTCTACTAAGAGTATTTTATAGGCCCCCCAGTAGCTGTAGGGATATAGAGGACCAGATTGGCAGGCAGTGTTTGGAGAGAAGCAAAA
>JARFYF010000104.1:49177574-49188160 GCA_030265395.1 Rhina ancylostomus
AGGTTCTAATCACCTAATGCTGATGTAGCTTTGCAACCAGGTATCTACCTTTTGAGACCACTCATGAGCAATCTTCAACCTTCATGTCCAATCATCATGAGCAACTTATCCATATGACTTCATAAAGTAACTGGTGAAAATCAACCAAGCATCCTATTTATCCTATTCCATTATCAACATCATCTGTCTCTCTGACAACTGCATATTGTAAAGCCTAGATTACATTCAGGCAAGTGTAGTAGTTGGGAAGTAAAACTGGCATCACAAAAGTGCCACACAACTATTTCCAACAAGAGTCCAACTACCTATGCTCAATATTCAGTTGTATTACCACCACTAAGCCTCCCACCATCAACATCATAAATGTACACAAACTCAACTGGACTAGCCACATAAATACTATGGCTAAAAGAGGAGGTCAGAAGCTGGATATTCTGCACAATTAATTCACATCCTGACACCCTAGAGCCTTTCCACCATCTACAAAGCACAAATGAGGAATGTAATGCAACATTTTTCACTTGCCAATCAGATAAACTTGATAATATCGAATAAAAAGCAGCCCAATTGAATGGCAGCAAAAAACAAACTGCTGGAAGAACTCAGCAGGTCAAGCAGCATCTGTGGAAGCAAGGGGATGGTGGATGTTTTGGGTTCTGACCTGTATCAGGAATGATAGAACAACACCTCATTCATCAGCAGTGTGTTTCACCTACAAAATGTAGTGTAATTACTTGCCTATGATACTCCAATAGCACCTCACAAATCCATAACCTCAAATACCAAGGACAAAGCCTGCAAAAACATCTGAACACCACTGCCTTCAGTTTCATCCCCAAGTCCACTCTATCTTGATTTGAAAATTTTATCACCAAACTACTTATAATCTTTGGATCATCTTTCAGGAGTTTCAGGTAACATACCCATGCTCCTCGTGGAAATGCCTACTTCCACTTCTGAACATTACTTGACTCTGCTACCATGCTAGCTCATTTTCTGCTGAAGTCTTCATCTATGCCTTTGTTACTTTTGGAATTTACTGTTCCATTATCTTCTAAAACTCTGCTACCCACATCTTAACTTGCACAGGTCCCATTCACTATCACTCCTGTGCTCCTGGTTAAACATCATTTCATTCTAAAATTCTCATCACTGCTTTCAATTCACTCTGTGAACACAACTCCCTACCTGTGTAATCTTGTTCAGCAAGTCTTGGAGATCTCCAAGATCTCCCATGTCTGGTTTTTTAATTATGCCTGATTTTAATCAGTCTGCCATTGGCAGCCATGCCTTCAGCTGCAAAGGCCTCAAGATCTAGAATTCCCTCCCAAAACCTTTCTACCTCTCTCTGTTTACTCCATTAAAATTCTCTTGAAATCTATCAATTTGATCAATCTTTAGATTATCTGCTTTTCTTCAAGTTCTGATAACCTTATTGTGAGGTTATGTGAATGAACTACATTGATAAACTACTTTGTTATTCAAGGTACTAGCACCATCTCCTAGTTGTTACTCCAGGTATGTTCAGATTAGCAAAAACCAATCCATTCACATTACGTATTTCATATTTTCTTACAACATAGGAACCATTCAGCCCATCAACTGTATGCCAGCTCTCTCGGCAAATCCATTCCCCCATAACCAATTCTCTCTCACATGTCCATTATTTCCCTCTGATTCTCCTACCACCCACCTTTACTAGAGGCAATTTACAGTGGCCAATTAACCTACAAACAGCACCTCTGGGATGTGGTAGGAAACTGGAGCGTCCCAGGGAATCTCACAAGGTCACAACATGAACTTGCAAATTCCACAACAACCTGCAGTAGGGGTCCAGATTGAACCTGGACTGCTAGATCTGTGAGCAGTACCTCTGTGTCACCCTATGGAGACATCATTTTAGAATTCTTGGTGCTACAACAATATGACAGAATTGTATTTTCAATTTTTTAATTTAAAATTAACGAACAAGCAAAATCGAAGGGATAGATAATTGAAGAGGGATGGTAAACCAGTTAAGGGAGAGAACTACAGGCATGACAGCAGCTTCTGGACTGTGTAACATTCACAACATAAACAGAACTGCTTTATTAACCACAAAATGTCTAAGCTGGAAGGAACGATAAATGGCTACACAATCTGAACTGTCTGGAAAGCAGACATAGTAACAAAAGTATTTTTTCCCCTCATGCTACAAACCAAGTTAGTTACATTTTTATTTCAATAATTAAAGAGAACACTCAATCAATAAACCAGTTGAAATATTATTGACAACACTATTTTTTACAGCTCTTGCAGCCAGTATCACTGGACACTTCTGTTCAAATGCAGATATTGCATCAGAATTACTTAATAAGGGTACAAGTGACATAATGCTTGACTAACCATAAATTTCTTGAAAAGAATATGAAATGGTTGAAATATGTGAAATGCTAGAGTTATTAAGAAACCAACCACCCCTAGCCTTCTTCACATGAATCCTTTGATTAAAGTTTTTTTTAAACAAGGAAACACAGAAAAAGTAAATATTTGCTCTTGAAAGGTCTTTCCCTGCATTTATCTGCTAACATAAATGGTTTCTGAAGGCCAAGGTCTCCCAGTCCCCAAACATTTTTTTCTACAGTTTGTTCTGTTGAGGAAAAACTTGTTTGCAGAGCAACTTTAAAAAAAATTCCCCGAACTGTGCAAATGCTACTTTAATAATTGCCTTTCTATGAAAAGGAATTATTCTGAGTGATTTTCAATATAAGCATATATCAGAATTTTTGTAATAGGTTTTATAGCATGCATACTTTATAACTAAACCTTTTGCTGGAATTATATCTAGCAGGTAGAGTATAGAAAATCATTTATGTGTTTAAGAAAACAATACCTGTAGTATTCTTCACAATAATGAAATACAATGTTCACTACTTAAGGCTGTGGTAAGTTAATAATGTAAGCATGTGTGGGAAAACAAGGATTTCAGTCTATGTACAATCATATACTATACTGCACTGATCTTATCCAATACCACCATGCACATTGTCCTGATTGATGAAGCACCGACTGCTACTGTCTAATCAGAAAGAAAAAGTATTACTGCTGCAAAATCACTTGGATGGACAGTAGATAAGACTTTGGGATCAGATGGTCACGTCTAATTCCACCAGGATTCCCCTCTCCAATACTGGTTTTCGCTCAGCTTACCTCCAAAACATGATCCAAGTGACATTTCACAAATTCCTGGATAAATGTTGCTACACTTGGCCCAGCAGAGAGACAAGCTGTGTCACGTACAGATCAATATGAGCACTGTGCTGTTTCATCAGCCTAAAAATCAGGCAAAAGCCATGGCCCTGGAGAATCTGGCATGCATAAGCTGGATAATGCTGAAGGGATTGTCTGCTGCAAACAGCTATAAGAGTGAAGTATCAGACAAGACCAGAGCTTAACCACAACTGAATTTAAGAACAAATTTCATAATGCTACCAATAGTTGATTTTGTAAGATGGGAGCTGTTTTACTCAAATAAATTGTGTTCGTATGGAAACAGCATTGGTTGCAACACAAAAAAACAGTGGTTTGGTGTAATTTTCTAATTCACTTAAGATGGTAAACAAGCAAGGAGAGTTTATTTCCTTGGGGCTTCTCCTCTCCACCCTCCATAACTTCAGCACTTATGAGCATATGCACTTCTCAATACGCCAAGAAAATTCACCCCAAATGCCGAAATAAGAAACATATTTCCTTATAATGGCACTGCAGCAACCACATTAGGGATATTGTCAATTTCTATGTCAGAAAACTTTAGAATGAGTTCACTGCCATTGAGGATTGAAAGAATTTACAATTTCCATTAATTAAAAACAAGAAGTGTAATGACTTACCAAAGGAATCAAATAAAGATAAAAGAAAATGGGTAGGAGAGTGTGATGTACAGTTGCACAATCTTATAGTTCACAAAATATTTATAAACCACTTTAGCTCTGCTGTTTAGTTCATGTTGTCTAAATCCATCAATTATGTTACTGCCTTCTACTTGCTTTTACCCATCCATTTTTCTCTATGTACAGATTTTTACAAAGTGACCTAGGTACTAAACTGTTGAATTGATACAGAAAGTGTGACCAATAAATTTCCTTATTAGATTTTGATCATCTGTCATACAAGATACATTTATTCCATGCCTACTGACCAGGTTACCTTCTACAGAAAGTGTGATTTAAGCATGAGCACCGTACACACTCTCACAAATATGATTTTTGCACAGACATAAAAGATCATTCACCCTCATGCAACCTTTTATAAAAACATGAAAAAGTACTCATAATGGGATTAGCTATCTCACAATCAATGGATCAGACTGAAGCTCTGCAGTTCTACCACAAGTTATGAATGATGGTGGACAATTAAACAGCTAATGGGAGACCCCAGTAATATCCCCTCCTCAATTATGACAGGGCCCAGCATAGCGTTAAAGACAAAGCAGATGCATTTGCAATCACATCCAGCTGGAAGTACAGAATAGATGATCCATCTCCGTTTCCTCCTGAGATTGCCACCATCAAAGAAGCCAGTTTTAAGCCAATTTAATTCACTCCACATGCTATCAAGAAACAGCTGAGAGCACTGGATACAGCAAAGGCTAAGGGATCAGACAACATTCCACCTACTATACTGATGACCTGCACTCCAGAACAAGCTGCACCTCTAGCCAAGCTGTGGCAATATCAGTAAAAAGGATCACTTGAACATTAGTCAGTATGCAGATGACACTTGTGTGTTTGCAAACAATCAGCACTGGATATTAGGTTTTGGCAATGAATGCTGCCTATCTAGCAACATGCAGATGACAAAAGATGAATTAATAAAAACAAAACGATCATCCCAAGACTTTTCCTTGAAATTCAATCAGACATAAACAAGAAATGAGACAAAGCAGGTGATATTAGGAACTTGGTGAAAGTGTTGAGTTGGGAGGAGGAAGTTAAGGAGATCAAAGAAACAATAATTAACTGTTTGGAGCATATAACATTCTCAATATTGCTATTTTAAAATGAGGTAAATTGTAAATTCTTCATAAAGTTCCTTCTCTGGTTTAATGCTTAATTGCAATGCAAGTGGTGCTAAATCTAAAGGCTAAAGAAAATGTCATTCAAACTGCAATCCACATTAAAATGATTGATTAGTCAATGGTTGGGGTGGGGGTGGAGAGGTTAAAGGAACCAAAGGTGCCAAGGAGTTCCTGAGCAAAGACCAGTTTGATCGGGTTTTGAACAAAGTCTGGGATCTCAGGATTCCTGGTGCTGTCCTGGGCTATTAAATGCTGCTACCATTCAAGGATATTGAGTTTCCAGTCACTATACAGAACGAACATTTTCCTGGCCATGGTCAATCTCCAGAAAGTCCCGCTTTGAAGTTAATGTGGCTGGATATTCAGTGAGGGCAGCAAGAATTTGTTTTTAATTCCTACCACCCCTTTCACCAAGCAGACACACAAATCAGAAGATTAAAATGCCCATTGAAACTTGCCATCTGGATCACACATTATGACAGCACAAAAAGTTGCTGGTACCCTGGAACTCTACGGGCATCATTAAGAGGAAGAAAGGACAGCTTTGTTTTAAAGAGCCTTGATGAAATAAATGTCTGTCATCCTCAAGTTAGCGTCAGTTATTCAGAGAGATAGAACTGCACTGCAGTTTAAGAGTTGAAGAGTTGATTTGATAAGAATCATCAGCTCCATGTCAGAGTTCATCCTCTGTAATATCAAAGAGCTGTAGCTGGGCCCTCAGCCTATAAACAGTGCTAAACCACTTGATCTTTACCATTTTATACTCTACCAAATCCAGTTCAAATTGGTGATGCACAACCAGGCAAGGAATTGAAAGGAGGGGCCTCACAAACATCCCACAAAGTAACTATGGACAACAGGTTTGACAAAAACTGAGTGTGAGGCGATTTGTGGCTTTTTCAACCAGTAGATTCCAAGTGGACAATCTGACTCCATCTTCTGCTAAGTTTCCCAGCATCAATGTCAATAATCAGGAATTAATTTCATGTTATATGACTTTGACTTTAAGAGCACACCAATCATAGTGAAATATTCCGGCTGTAATGCTAATGGTTTGTAAATCACAACAAGCCACTCTTCTTTTCAAGTCGCTCCAACATAGGATTCATCTGACACTATTGAAAGTTATGCAATGAACTCTTATTCACAAAAATCAGAACAAATTTAAAGTAGGCAATTACTACACTAGACTAAAAAGTTTTATCAACAGTCCTGCCAAGTTGTACCTTGTGCCAAAACACTGACTGATATCATCAGGTGAGATTCCACCAGCTCCTGACCTGAAGTTCTTGCCAGAAAAGCCACAGATAAAAGCTGCCTTTGATATCTAAGCAACATTCCGCCTTGATCAAGGAGCTCAAAGAAAACTAAAGTCAATGGGAGAAACCTTCAGTCATAAGAATCATAGCTGATACAAAGGAAGATAAATTTAACTTCTGGAAGCAAGTCCCCTGAGCTTGCTCTTTGAGGATCTTCAGGTGATTAATCAATGATCATCCTAGATTAATGATTCAGGATCCACAGTTCCATTCACAACTCTTCAGGAAATGAAGCAGCTCATTCCAGTTTCCAGCATAATCTGAACAAGATTCAGAAATGAGGAGGTAACATACGTTCCAACCAATGACAACTCCAGCAAAAGACTGGACCGACATAGTCTTTAACCTGAAATGTTAACTCTATTTCTCTTTCTGCAGATGCTGCCTTGCCTGTTCAGTGCTTTCAGCATTTTCTGTTTGTGTTATAGATTTTCAGCACCTGCAATTTTACTTTAAACTTTCCTTCACTGCTACTTTCCTTCCAGGAATGCCTAACTTGATGAAATTCTGCTTCTTTCTCAAGCAGTATTTATACTTATCCCTTTTGCCTTGTTCAATGGTTTCCATTTTTTTTCTTGTCTTCAATGTTTTGAGCAAAACTCATTTCCACTTCCCATGGCTCTAACTCATCACACATGGATTCCAACTGAAATTCCAACCTTCAGAACTCAGATCTAACAATCTAATCTGGATCACAGATATGTTCAAACACAAGGTTTCTTTGGACTTGACATTTTAATTTACAGATGCTGTTTGACTTGCTGAATGTTTCTAGCATTTTTTATTTCAAATTCCAGCATTTACAGTTTTTTGACTTTCATTAACTCTCTGACCTAGAATGGTAACATTGCTTATACTCAAATCATCATTATCCCAGGGGTTACCACCGACTAGATCCTTAACTGGACCAGCTATAAAAGCAGGACAGAACCTGATTGCTCTCCCAAAGGGAGGCTCTCATCATGACTCCTCAAAATCTCACTAAGGTTCAATTCAACCACAGAAAGAAATAGTCACCACTCAAATAGAGTGATGTAGCTTCAACAACATTCAAGCAGCTTTTCATCATTCAGAACAAACCAGTGTAGCTAACCACTAGTTCTCTCCATTAGCAGGTATTTCAATGTTTGATTAGAACATCAAAGAATCAGATCAATATTTTTGCATTACATTTGCTATTACTGTGAGAAACATCCTATCATATAAACATTGATTCTGCCATTCCAAACCTGGGCTGTGGCAG
The DNA here is from genome assembly GCA_030265395.1 of Rhina ancylostomus. Classification (NCBI taxonomy): domain Eukaryota; kingdom Metazoa; phylum Chordata; class Chondrichthyes; order Rhinopristiformes; family Rhinidae; genus Rhina; species Rhina ancylostomus. The sequence goes on from JARFYF010000104.1 coordinate 49,185,193, forward strand.
GAGAGAACATCACAAATTGTGAAACATTCACATGAACCACAGGAATTTATATGTTTATGACTGGTGGTAACAACTTAACTTGATAGTGTACCACAATGCCCAAAGTTTTTTAAAAAAGCAACAGGATTAAAATAACTGGATTTAATATATTTGCTTATACTTATACCTGCTTTTATAACTGGATTTAAAATAATTGGACTAAAATAACTGGAAGAAAATTTTTATAAATTATTGAGAGATCACACATAGCATTAAAAAAAATGATGTACAACCTTTATAGAGTTAGATTAAAATCTAAAACATGCTTTTACTCTGATAATGTTCACTTTCAGTGGTGAATTATCAAGACAATATGAATGAAGAATCATTAGAAATAATAAAATGGACAATAGCGAATCTGCCTGTTGTTAACCTTCACAGCAATTCAAAATTAATAATTATGCATAACACCTCATTTAAGTTACCTGTTTTCTGCAAATGTACCTTGTAAGATTTTATTGGTGAATGTTCAACTTTGCTAGAAAACAGTCCAGTCACAATTCCATTCTACTTTTCCACATTATTGGTATCCTGAGAGCTGTAAAACAAGTGGGCCATGGTTGGAGACCGAACAAAGGCTGCATGGCCCTGATTTTAAACGAGCTTATGGGGGCTCAATACAACAGTTACTTAAGCTGTGAGTAAGCAGTAACCTTAAAAGAATGGATTTCAAAACCATCAAAATACCGCTTTTACAGTACTCTCCTTGAGCTGAACCATAAAGTTGAAAGAATTTTAAATCCATTTAGTCTCACAAGGTGACAGCCAGGCTCCAGAAATTAGTCACCAAATTTATTTGTAGCTCCATAAAGGACTTCACAGCACTCAGGGTCTTTTTTTTGAAAATGTCATTTAGCTACTTTAAGTTTTCAACATTTTTAGCTGTGCACAAACACAGTCCAATAAAATGATGCTTTACTAAAACACCCTCAAAAAGGGCAGGTTATAGATTTTCAGAAACTGCAGAGAAATAAAACCACAGATTCAGTTAAGAGCAATAAGTAGTTTTGAGGTATGACAAGTACTTGTTAAATTTCCAGTTAAAAACCTTCAAGCTAAAGTGTATCATAAATCTAAGAACAACCACAATTCAAAACAGCACAGTAACTTTTAGCTTTAAACTACATTTTGAGTGCAGTTACCTGAGAATTTCTTCTGCTTTAGACCTACAATCAACTTTCAAGCTATCAATCCATTACAATTGACAGAACATTATTCTGTAATATTATTAAACTGGCTCTGTACTCAGATGAGCGCCTGAGCACAATCCTTAAAGTCTATTTGATAATTAATCTCCTTGTCAAGATAAGGTGGTCCCATGATAGAGCTAGCAATGTGATATGATCTGTACCTTGGTTCATATACCGAGGATTGTGGCATTTACACCATCCCGTAGAAATGCTGGTAAAGGGGAGTCAGGGACTTGGGTCTCAGCCTTACAGAGAGGCCAATTATGACTCAGGCAGATTCCACTGAGAATTTGCAGTTGAACTGCAAAGGTCGGCTCATATTGCCACACACTTTCTCTTTAAACTGACAGTAAATGCCTAAATCTACAACGGAGTTCATTTGTGTATTTTCTGGCGATCTTCAGCAAGGATCCATCAGTCATGGTTTAAAATTTACAATCAAAGATGGTGTAACAACCTTCTTTAAAGCAAATGTGACTTTCCATTCCCGAATTCATTGGTGGGTGGATAAAAAACACTGCTTAACAAGATATTCTTCACACGCTCCCACAATGGATATGGTTAAGTGTGTGATGTGAGTACTTTCAGCTTTCAGCTTCACTCATTATTCCTAAATAGACTGCAAGAATGAAGGTCAGCACCAAATGTAATCTAAAAAAAACAATAAAATAGAATGTCCATGTGTCCTGTGCATAACTTAGTAATGAAACAACCTAGAAATCCAAAATTTTGCATGTAAGTTAGTTTTAGCTTAAGGATGTGCAAGACACTCTTAGGTTTCCTAATCCCTCATAGGAGGCCTTCCATGGCCCAAAGAGGGCCTATTTTTAATTTTCCCCATTGAAAATTGATAAGATTATTTCCAGATGTATTTTTGAGGTATTGAGTATTTGGGCAGACCTAACACAAGTAGTTCTGCTCTATCTGAACCACAAAGAGAAACTAAAAATTTGTGCACCATGTTTCTGTGGTAGACCAGCTACGAGTTAAACCACTTCAACAAATATATCTGAGAGAGCCAACTAAATTTAATGAGATACCACAGAAATGGCTCAGAAACTATTACAGAGAACTCATTTTTTTCCAGATGTTTCTAGTGGAATAGGGAAAATTTTCTTCACTTCTGGCTAAAGTTTGAAGACAAAACAAGATTGCCCTAGCATCATCAGGAATTGCTTGAACACTTTTGACAGGGGGAGAAAACAGCACATTCGGCTTTTAATCTCCCTTTAAAATTGACAACTGTGGAGATTCCAAAATGTAACATTGGTTGGGGAACTGCAATAAAAAAAATTCACAAAGATTGTCAACTTATTGTCTGGGATGAATGTACCATCGCTCACAAAGCAGCCATTGAAGCATGACATCAAACGTTGCAAGGTCATAGACACAATAATAATTTAATGGGTGGTGTTACTTCAGAGCTAGCTGGAAATTTTCATCAAACACTACCAGTAATTGTAAATCTGAACTAAAGTATTATTTATTTGGGAAAATGTTAAACTATTACATTTGAAAACCAATACGTGAGTACATTTGATGTGCAGTCCATCTGACAGAGGTCTTACTTTGAATGTACTCAAATTGCTTTACTCAATTTATTTGGTGCTTGTAAATTCGTTTATTATTGTCACATGTACCAAGGTACAGTGAAACACTTTGTTTTGTGTGCCATCCATACAGCTCATTTCTTTGAGATAGTACAAGGGAAACCAATAACAGGATGCAGAGTAGAGTGT
>JARFYF010000104.1:49316213-49327258 GCA_030265395.1 Rhina ancylostomus
GAAAGGAAGGAACTGATCATGGATAGTCAGCATGGCTTTGTGCAGTGGTAATCCTGTCTTGCTAATTTGAGTTTTTTGAGGTAACCAAGGAGATTGATGAATTTTGTAGATATTGTCTGTGTGGACTTTAGTAAGGTATTTAGCAAGGTCCCACATAGTAGGTTGCTCCAAAAGTTTAAGGCACATGGGATCCAAGACTAACTGGCCAAAACTAGCTTTGTGATAGGAGGCAGAGGGTAATGGTGGAAGATGTTTTTCTGATTGGAAGTCAGTGACCAATGGACCACAAGGATCGGTGCTCGGACCTTTGCGATTTGTGATATATATTAACGACGTGGATGGGTGCAGGAAGTATGATTAATAAGTTTGTGAGTATTGAGGAAGGCTACAGCAGGATATAGATCAGATGGAAAATTGGGCAGAGCCTTGGCTTGTAGAACTTAAACCTGTCAAGTACAAAGTGATGCAATTTGGGAAATCAAATAGGAGTATGATATATACAATAAATGGTAGAATACTAAGGAAGATTAATGAACAGAAAGACCTTGGGGTCCAAGCCCATAATTCCCTGAAAGTAACAACACAAGTCGACAGGATGGTGTAGGTGGCATTTGGTATGTATGTCTTCATAGTCCAGAACATAGGATATAAAAGTTGGTACATTATGCTGCAACTTTACAAAACACTGATTAGGCCACACTTGAAGTATTGTGAGCCTTTCTGGTTGCCACACGAGTGGAAGGAAGTGATTGTACTGGAGAGAATATAGAGGAGATTTTCACCAGGATATTGTATGGATTGGGGAAAGATTGGATGGGCCAAGCTTGTTTTCCCTTGAGCAAGGGAGGTTGAGGGCTGACTTGAAAGAATTATGTAAGATTATGTAGGCAATAGATAGGGTAGAAATTAAAAGAAAACTTTTTTCCATGGTAGGGATATCAAAAACAAGAGGATATATGTTTACAGGTAGACAGAAGAGTTTTAAGGGGACCTGAGGGGTAAGTTTTTTTGCACACAGAATGGTTTATATCTGGATTGCTTTGCTAGAAGAGGTGGTGAAATTAGATACAATCACTATGCTTAAGAAGCATTTAGACAGATATTTAAATAGTCAAGGCATAGAAGGATATGGACCGAATGCAAGCAGATGGGATTAGCATTCATGAGCAAAATGGCCTGCATGGACGTGGTGGATAAAGGGCCTGTTGCTGTGCTGTACAACTCTAAAACTCTATGACCTGGTTTTAGGAATGCTGCCTGAGGGTTAACTTTTGGCTAGGTCACCACTGCTTTCAAATTGTGCCATGGAATTTTTTTAAATCCACCAGGCCCTCAGTTTAATAACTCATATGGCAGATAACACTCCAATTAGAGCAACATACCCATTATCCTTGACTGGGAATATTCTAGATTTTGTGTACGCCCTACCTCTCACTCCTTCTCCACTCTGTTGGCAATTGTCCCTTCAAGAAAAAATTCCTTTCACTTTATTTTTTCAAAAAGAAACCGCACCTGCTCACAACACTCTACTTTCCTTGCCTTTTTCATTCCTGTAGAAATGCCACTAATTTGGCTCCTTTGGAATCAAAGCTGCACATCATTGTTAATAATATAGAAGTGCAACAACCCAGTGATAGAGAGCCAAGCTGGTGCTGGGAAGGGATGCCTTAAGGTGGTGGCCCATACTTCAGGGAATGAATGCAAAAGTTCCCAAAATAATTTTTCTTTGAATCTGTTGTGGTCAAAGTGTGGCAAATTTACTGTAATTGAACATATATTGCTCATTAGATACTTGTCCTAGCCGAGCCCTTGTCCTAGCCTAGCCCTTTCCCACTCCTTGGAACTTCTATCCTGCTGCCTCAATACAGCATTTCTATTCTTTAAAACCTTTAACATCTTTGTTTGTGCTGCACTCAAAACATTATGAAGCAGTCAAAGCAAGGACAATTATTTGGGTTCTGAACACACACACTGATGCGAATTTAGAAGAAACATTCCTTGTTCATTGTCATTCCTCACACCAGCAGTGTTTTCAATAGGTTCCACAGCTCTATCTCCCACCCTGGTGTCCTCCCCACCCTATTTTTCAGCTGCTGGCCACTCAGCCTGTAGGCAAGTCCAGACCCCCAAACCTTTCCAAAGAAAAACTTCTCAGGGAACTCCATCAGATCCTGGTCTCCCAAGGCTGTGCAGGCAAGTTGATCAGTGCCAGTCATTGGAGGCAAATTCATACCATAGGAGTATTTCATCTGACCTCCATTTTTACCACTAAAAATATACCAGTATGTACCAAAATGTAACAATATACAAGGGTGGTTTGAAAACAAGACCTCAAACTTAACACAAAGCTCATGGTCTACCAGGCAGCAGAGATTCCTGCTCTCCTGTATGCCTTTACAGTCAGACCTGTATGCACCTCAATGCATTGGAACATGAACCATGTCTCTGCAAAATCCTCCAAATCCACACATAGTATAAGTTAACTAATGTCAGCACTCTCTCCCAGGCTAACATTCCAGTAGGCCCTAATTATACTCAGTCAACACTGATGGCCAGACCATTTCATTTGCATGCCTAAAAGTAGATCTCCAAATCGGACACTCCGTCCCAAGCTCTGAAATACCAAGAGGACACAAAGTGAACAGAGGGAAAGATTCAGGGTTATAATCAAAGCATCCTCGCAAAGATGTCACATCCCCACCAATTCATTGGAATCACCAGCCCATGACCTTACAAAATGAGAAAGAGCACTCGAAATTAGAACTGAGTCCATTTGTCAGGAATGCACAAAAGCCCTACTAAACGGCAGAAGGATTGCTTTAGCTCCTGAACTGCCGATCCATTTGCCTAATTAGGCACTTCCTGCCTCACCAAAGAGACAGAATCTGCAAATCCCACACTGACCTTAACACTCACCTCAGAACTCTCAAACAGGAGTGGAAGCAAATCATTCTCAACCCTGAGGGACTGTTTAAGAAAATAAAAGGTTCACTGGCCTCTAAAACAGATGCCATGAGATAAGCCATACTTTGATAGTTCAACAAACAAATCAGCTATTCATGAAATAGCAGGGAAATTCAGCATGTGAAGGCAAACAAAAATTGTTTCTATGTGTAAAATTTCAGCTCTGCCCAGTGTCATATCAAATAATTCAATGGTTATATTGTGTGTATTTTATAAATACTGGATTAAGGGTATTGGGTTGGAGCCTTTCTGCACAACAATAAAATGCAACAATTGTTCAATTCATCCAACCAAACAAGGACAATGGATGTTATATCAATGATGATGATGAATGTTATTTATATGGAGTTCCAGAAGGTATCTGGTGAAGTCCTTTAAAATAACGTTAGCTAAAAAAATTCATGCAATTGAAGGCAAATTATTTACAAGGTTAGGAAATTGACAGTTGTAGAAGAGAGGAGGGATAATGAACTTAAATTCAAGGAGGAGGTGGTAGTGGGGTGCATTGAAGGTGGTGGAGTTGGGGCAATTCCTGCTCCTTTTGGTTAATGCTTCAGGTGCTTCTCTGTCTTGTGACAGCTGCTTTCTAGGTTGCAGCCACGGCAGCAGTACCTGAGCAAAGCAGGCACACATGATGGTGCTCATCCAATTTCCAGAGCATGCCAAAGACCAGCGAGTATTTGGCAGTTGTCATGGACACCTGAAAAATGGCCCTAACCAGTAAATTATAATCCAAAAAGATTATAACTTCCCAGCTTGAAGTTCATAGATTTGAAGCTCCATAAGAGCCCTTTAATACTTTTACTAATTAGCTTCAATCTGTATCTCCTAGGTATTGACCTCATTGCCAGGAAAAGTAGGCCCTTCTTGTTCATTCTGCTTACATGTCTCATAATTTTAAACACTTCAATTAAATCAACCCTGTGAATCAGAATCAGAATTAGGCTTATTATCACTGACATACATCATGAAATTTGTTGTTTTGCGGCAGCAGTACAGTGCAATACATAAAGACAAATAAATTACTATAAGTTACAAAAATAAATAAATAGTGCAAAAGAGGAATAATGAGGTGGTGTTCATGGACCATTCAGAAATCTGATGGTAGAGGGGAAGAAGTTGTTCATGAAACATTGAGTGTGGGTCTTCAGGCTCCTGTTCCTCCTCCCTGATGGTAGTAACATGAAGACACCATGTGCCGGATGGTGAGCTTCCTTAATGATGGATACTGCCTTCATGAAGATGCCCTCGATGGCAGGATAATAGTCAACGTCCTTCTTTCCAAAGAAAACAACCCCACCTTCCCAAATTCTCCACATAGCAAAAATTATCCAGCCCCAATAAATGTCCTATACACCCTCTTTAGTGTTATCACATTCTACTTGAAGTGTAGTAATTGAACAACATGAAGCAGGTCCTGAGCCCTGTAGAACACCACTGCATATAGGCTTCCAGACACTAAAATTGCCTATTGACTCTTTGGCTTCTCCCACTGAGCCCATTTTACACTAACCTGCCATCTTCCCTCAGAATCCACTTTACCGAATAGTCTGCCATGTGGGACTTTGCCAAGCATATTTTTAAATACACAGACTACATCAAACACACTACTGTAATCAAATCTCCATGTTACCTCCTCAAAAATATTCAGATACAACCTTGCCTTCAGGAATATATGTTGATTATCCTATATTAATCTGACCTCGAAATACTGATTAAAATTGCCCTCCAAATTTATTCCAATAATATGTCAGCCTCCAACATTAGGCTACCTGGTCTGAAGTCACTTAGTCCATTCCCTTCTCATCTTTCAAGGATCATACCACATTAATAGTCATTCAGTACAACTTCAGTGGCTAAAGAGGGTTGGTAAATAATGGTCAGACCCTGTACCTTTCCTTCCCTTGTTTCTCTGACAATTTACCTGCCAGTAAAGATGCTTGACCCCTTAAAAAGGCTGTTCCTATATTTATTGTTTCAAATATTTCACATTCTTCCACCTTATAATCAATATTTGCATCATCATCTACTATACCCAACCCACCATCCCGAACTCTCACACACACACGCACACACACTTTCATTGGAGTAGACACAAACTATTTGTTTAGAACTATGCACATTTTCTGCATCCACTTTCAGGTTATTAGTCTCAAACAGGCCCCACTCATTACTATCCTCTTTCCCTTTTCATATTTATGAAGCATCTTCATTTTCCTTCATTTTACCTACCATTGTTTCTTCATTCAATCTCTGTCTTCCTAATGTCCTTTTTAAGTTCACCCCTGCACATATATATTCCTCTAGATTTTCTGCAATGTCTATCTGTCTTATCCTTCCTAGTCTGCCCCTCAATATTTATGGGGTGTCTAAGTTTGGAAGCTCCACCCTTTTTTTATTGAACATATTTGGTTTGAACAGTCATAACCTCTTCCTTGAAAACCTCTCCATGAGTTAGCACTTTAAATATCTATTTCCAATGCAGATTATTTCTCAGCCTAATTTAAAAGTGTTACCTTTAAGCCAATTCAGAACCATTGCTCGAGATCTAATGTTAGTTTTTCATAACTGCTAAATACAACCATATTATGATCACTACCTTCAAAATGTTCTCCCACTGTCAGCTTGCCTAGGTTCATTATCTAAAATTAAGTGAAGGGGCTTGCTTCATTATGACTTGAAAAAAAACATTCCCTTGAATGCATTTTCAGTTCTTTTATACTTCTTAGACCATTGCCATCTATGTTAACGTCAGTGTAGTTAAAATCCTCTCCTGTAGCTTCCTTATTATTTTTGCACTTCTTAGAACACTGCTTTCACCAGAATATTCATATGAAAGAACATTTTCTCTTCCACTGCTTCTACATATTAACATATAGAACATAGAATATTTGCTCTTCTGTCTCCCAGTAAGATAGAAGACTCAATGCAAATGGCCTCATTTGAAGTTTCCAATCCCTGACAACCAAAAGGAAAGGGAAAAAAAACAGTGGTTGGGGTGAAGGATGTAATGAGACTGTGGATCAATTAAGCTTTAAAGAGTTAATCAATGTTGCTGAAAAAAGATAAGGAGAAAGCATGTGCTGGTACACGGCCTTACATGTGGATTTTAAGATATGGTGAGAACAGTGAGTTGAGGAAAGCTTACTATCCAACAGAACATTGCTTGCAATTACAGCATAATTGCTCAGCAACATCCTCCTTGCAGACAGCTTGGCTCTGGCTTCTGTGCCTGCACATAACAGCATAGAAGTCAGAAATGGTCAGATGCTGGTGCTTATGGTCTACTGCTCCACCACCAGACCCACCACCAAGTCCAGCGACAAGCACAAGTTGATTAAGCTGAGAAGCCAGATGCACTTCGTATATAGCGCCTCAGCTTTACACTAAAGCTAGCATTGCTGATCTTGATTTAAAAGATAGTTAGTGCAATTAATTTTCTTAATTTTATTTTACCTTTGTGTTTTTAAAGAATTTCCAACACATTTAATGATTTACAGTAATTTTTATGGATTTTTTTACTTATCAAAATCAAGTGAGCTGTTTAAATGTCTGATTATCAGACTCTTTTTCTCTCTCCCCAGATGCTGTTGGACCTACTTCCAGCATTTCCTGTTTTATTTCAGATTTTCAGGATCTGCAGTATTTTGCTTCTGGCCTCATTTGCTGATTTTTCTCGCATATCATCTCTTCCAACAGCTGCAATTCCTTCCTTAACCAATGTTACTACAGAGTCTCCCTTTTTTTTACCTGCTCTGCCTATCCTCCCTGAAAACCATGAGTACTAGGTTGTTGAACTGCTATTCAAGCCCATCTTTAAGCCATGCTTCAATAAAGGCCATGATACATCCTGAGACATCCATCTATGCTCTTCACCTCTACTTTCCAGTCTCTGTGTTAAAGTTGATAGCCCTGATAACTGCTGTATTTTGATTCCTTTGTTTCCTCTACCTCCCAAACAAAACTCCCACCCTCCTCATCCAACTCCTCCATTCTGATGGTCTGTCAGATTCTCATCATTCTACCAAGCCAACTTAAGTCCTCCCCAACAGCAATAGCAAACTTACCTTCAAGGATATTGGTCCCAGGTCATTGAAGTGCAATGTATCCATCCCACACTGATGCCACCTCTTCTAAAAATCCAAAGCTGTCCTCTTTCAATATCTAATAAAACACTTCATGGCACATTACAGGAATGTGCATTACAGCAATCTAACAAAAACTTTCATTGAATCACATAAGGAGATATAGGAGCATATCCCTTGAAGTATAGTTAGATAAGTATATTTTAAGTTGCACCTTAAAAGTAGAGAGGGAGTAGTGAAGAGGCAGAGGAAATTCCAGAGCTTAGAGTGTTGGCAGCTAAAGACACAGTTGTTAATGGTGGAGCAATTAAAATCAGGGATACCTAACAGGAAAAAAATCAGGTACTGCACACATTTTGCTTCCATTTGTAACAAAATTTTGGTTTGATTCTTGGCTTGTATCCCTCCAGTACTTCAAATATGTCCCTTCATAAATGGAGTCAGTGTTGAGCTATTCCACATGTCATCTGGCAGGAACTGCATTTCCCATCAGTACCACTTCTCATGCAAGCTCGCTTCCCAGCTGAAGACTTTTATATCTCTCACATGAACAGTTGACAGGTGAAAATGTTGACCTCTACTGAGACTTAACCACAAGAAACAGTTCTAACAACCAACATATTTAAAATTATTAGTGTACTGTCAAGTTGAAATAGAATTTTAAATTAGATCAGAATACACTCACTGTCAGACACTATGAATTAGTAATTAGATGTGTATTGTACAATAGTGCAGCTGAAGAAAACACTACATATTGATATCACCTTTGATGTAAGCAGGTTAAAGGAAAACAAAACAGCAAGCATAAGGTTCCATTCAAACACTCATTGAATAACTTCTGTAAATACAATTAAATATTTATCAAACATGATACTCTGTGTCCCCTCTATTCAAATCCCTCCATCACAATTTTTTTTTAAATTCTGTAGAATCACATGCAAGTATCGGTATAAAAATTGTAGCTACCATGTCAGACCTACATGGCAATTGCTGAGATGCCAAAAAGGGTTTTCAAAGTCAAAGTCGAAGTCGAGTTTATTGTCGATCTCCACAAGAATCTAATCACAGTCCTATAAATGTATTAGTGATTGAGAAGTAGTTAAGCAGAATGTTATTTCTCTCAGTTCAAAAAGGGGTTTTATGAGTAGAGTTAGAAAGTTTGGCTCTGAATAAATGATTGCAAATGCATGCTACACTTTAAATTTCAAGGACATAATCTTGCCCTGCTTAACAGAAAGGGAGATAGGGTCCTCTGTCAAAATCTCAGATGTCTTTGAGTGCTTCAGATGGAAGTTAATGATCCATGTCCCTCCTCAGGGAAGAGAAACGGGTTCTCCCAATTTTCTTTGCTGGTTGTGGCTCCTTGGAGTTGGCTGCTATGTCCAACTACATCGCAAAGAGCAAACATTTCAGAAGGGTGAACACAGAACAGTACAGGAACAGACCCTTCAGCCCACCATGTCCATGGCGACCATGATGCTAACCTAATCTCATTTGCCTGCACATAGTCCATATCCCTCTATTCCCTACCTGTTCATGTGTCTGTCTAAATGTCTCTTAAATGTTGCTATCATATCTTTTCCACCACCTCCCCTAGCAGTGCATTCTAGGTGCCTACAATTCTCTATACAAAATAATTTGCCTCGCACATCTCCTTTAAAATTTCCCGCTCTCACCTTAACCCTATGCCCTCTAGTATTTGACATTTCCATCCTGGGAAGAAGACTCTGATTATCTATCCTCTTAATGCCTCTCTTAATTTTATATACTTCTATCAGGTCCACCCCCCAGCCTCTGATGTTCCAAAAAGAACAACCCAAGTTTGTCCAAACTCTTCTTATAGCTCATATGCTCTAATCCCAGTGAACCTCTCTGCACTCTCTCCAAAGCCTCCACATCCTTCCTGACATCTGGTGATCAGAACTGCACACAATATTGGTATTGGTTTACTATTGTCACTTGTACCGAGGTACAGTGAAAAGCTTGTCTTACAAACCGATCGTACAGGTCAACTCATTACACAGTGCAGTTACATTTGTTAGTACAGAGTGCATTGAGGTAATACAGGTAAAAATAGTAACAGTACAGAGTAAAGTGTCACAGCTACAGAGACAGTGCAGTGCAATAAGGTGCAAGGTCACAACAAGGTAGATCGTGAGGTTATAGTCCATCTCATTGTTTAAGAGAGCTGTTCAGTAGTCTTATCACAGTGAGGTAGAAGCTGTCCTTAAGTCTGGTGATACGTGCCCTCAGGCTCCTGTATCTTCTACCCGATGGAAAAGGAGAGAAGAGAAAATGTCCCAGGTGGGTGGAGTCTTTGATTATGCTGGCAGCTTCACCAAGACGAGAGGTAAAGACAAAGTCCAAGGGGAGGCTGGTGTCAGTGATGCGCTGGGCTTTGTCCACAACTCTCTGCAATTTCTTGCATGATACATCCAGATAGGATGCTTTCTATGGTGCATCTGTAAAAGTTGGTGAGAATCAAAGGGGACAAACCAAATCTCTTTAGCCTCGTGAGGAAGCAGAGCCGCTGGTGAGCTATCTTGGCCATGGCATCTATGTGATTTGACCAGGACAGGCTGTTAGTGATGGTCACTCCAAGGAACTTGAAGCTCTCAACCCTCTTGGCCTCAGCACCATTGATGTAGACAGGTGCACATACACCGCGCCCTTTCCTGAAGTCAATGACCAGCTCTTTTGTTTGTTGACATTGAGGGAAAGGTTGTTGTCATTGACACCATTCCACTAAGCTCTCTATCTCCTTCCTGTACTCCAACTCGTCGCTGTTTGAGAAATGGCCTACAACGGTGGTGTCATCTGTAAACTTGTAGATGGAATTAGAGCAGAATCTGGCCACACAGTCACGAATGTACAGGGAGTAGAGGGCTGAGGACGCAGCCTGTGGGGCACCAGTGCTGAGAATAATTGTGCTGGAGGTTTTGCTGCCTGTCCTCACTGACTGAGGTCTGATTACTTGTCAACTTTGCATTAATATCCAAATGTTAGTCATTGCTTGCTTAATGGTCTAGCTTTTAATGTTGTTTACTAGTCTACCATAGCCAACTCATAGCTCATGCTTTTGAAGTTCGCTTTATCCAGATTTAAGACCTTGGTTGCAGATTGAACGAAACGACTTTCAATTTTTCCATAAAATTCTTGCAGATTATGATGACTGTTCCCCAAAGGCCCCTTAACTACATGATCATCTGTTAACCTCTTCTCATTACTCAACCCTGGATCTAAAATAGTCTATTCCCTTGTTTCCTCCTCAACAGACTGGTCTCGAAAACCATCTTGTGCAGCAGGTCATAGAATTGGATGGAATATAAAAAATAGGAAAGAATAATGAAAAAGCTAATAAGGAAATACGAGAGAATAAGATTTAAACTTGCCGGCAAAACGAAAGCAAATAGAATTTGTTTCGAGGAAGAATTTACAGAGCTTTGCTCCTACGGAAAGTGAGTCCAGGGAATTAACAATGAGATGGTGCCAGGGGAATGAAACAAGAATTGTTTGCTTGTCTTCACTTTGGAGAATGCAGAGAACATCCCGGAAATAGCTTTAAGCTTGAAGTTGGGAGGGAGGAACGGGGGAAAATTGCAATCATCAGGGCAGTGGTACTGAGCGACATGTTAGCCCTGGGGGTTGACAAATCCCTGACTTGTCCGGATGGACTCCAGCTCAGGAAGCAGCTGGTGAGAGAGTTGATGGATTGGTTTTCATTCAATTCCCTGGATTTGGGGTTGGTTTCATTAAACTGGAAGCTGGTACATCCACCTCCTTCACTCAAGGAGAGAGGGAGGAAGGAAACGAGTCAGTTGGTTTAACGTCTGTCAGGGAAATGTGAGAGGCTGTTGCAAAATATGTCACAGCGAGACAGAGGATCTCCCACTTGCCCAAAGCCCTCACCCTGCTCAGCCCCTCTACCCTGCACCCCTCGCCTCCTCTCGCCTCCACCCCTCCCCTCTGCTGCACACCCCACCCCTCCCATCCGCC
>JARFYF010000104.1:49349522-49362053 GCA_030265395.1 Rhina ancylostomus
TGATATCTAACTATGTTTTTGGAAGGGATTATTTGTAAAACTGGCAGTTGTTTTTGCTTTGGATAATACATAATGCATGCAGATAAGTGCAATAACTATACTCTTTTACTCAATACTTGATACCGGTTACATTTAATCAAATGTGTTGTAACACACTGCTGCTCCAACCTGCAAAACTGCCACAGTGGCAAACACAGGCTCAATCTTCTAGTCCCAACTGCCCTCTTGTGAGAAGGTGTTGAGTGGAGATCAGACATCACCTCACAGAGGAGGGGAAAATAAATCAGGTCTTTCAAACATACCTCTCCTGCACCTCCTGGCAGCAAGCTCAAAGCAACACTGCCAGAGTTTCTAGCTGTGACTTATTTTCCAGTCAACTATCTTCGTGTGCTTACTATTTTTTTAAGGTCCAACCAAAGGTAGATCATGCTGACAACAACCATATTTTTCTTTGTATCATATGTGTTTTGGATATTATTTTACTATCCTGAAGACTGCAAAAACAATATTAAAATTAATTGCTTATTCAATATCAGTAAAACAATTCCTGTTACATGTAAGCCTTGTTATATGCAAGCTTTTCTCTGCCCTGATCTGCTAATGACTATAGAATTCTGCTGTTCGCTAATCAGAGATCACTTTCAACGGACCTGTGTGATCATTTATAAAATAAATATTCTGCTCAAATTGAAATGCCTGCACAAAAAGTGATAACTTGCAAAAGGCTTTTGTCAAAGCTCCATGCAAAAGGCTATTAATTAAACTCAAAACTGTGGGGATTCAGGATGAAACCTAGGAATGGATGAAAAACTCGTTGAAGGATAGGAACAGCATGCACACATAAGAGAAGTTATGTCAGAGTGGGATGGGGTGCCTCAGGGCTTGGTGCTGGGATCACAACGGTTTCTAGCTTACATCAATGATCATAGTACAGCAACTCAAATTGCAGATCATACCAACTAGCAGGGAAGACTCGATTGGAAAAGGCAGCTCAGAAATAACAAAATGAATTGGATTTTATTTGTAAATGAACAGAACAATGGGAGATGAAATTTAATGCATACAGGAATACTGTGCTGGTTGGGGGAAGAAATAAAATGAAATGCAAATTCCATGAATGGTTCTGAAATAACTAAGGATAAAGTTAAAGAGACCTTTGTATGCACAACACTAAATATATCCTACTAATGCAGAGCTTAATTAAGGTATGCATTATTTATTGGCATTGAATTTTCCTAACTCAGACAACTCAAAGCAGCATCCAGATCCACATGCTGATCAACAGCATTGCTGCTCGATATTGCTCATTATACATTAGGTAAATGCAAAGCTCAAAATTGAGAGCCTTAAAGAAGAGAGAAAAATCAAGTGTAAATCACTTCCTAACAAGTAAATTTATAACAACTTTCAGAAAACACTTTCTGGCTGGGGGACCTCTTTGTTTTCCTATTTTGTACTATCACTAAAAATCATGGCAACGCTTACTGTATTAATGCAAAAAAAATCCAAAACTAAACTAAGCTGTAATGACTATGAAAATGTTTCTGAATTTATTTTTATTTCCCATTTTACTTTCAATCTTTTCACTCTTGCCCTTCTCCAAAGAAATAATTGATTTGGTTAGTTTAAAGGACAGGGCTGATCAACTGTGGAGCAATACACAATGATTCCACAACTGGCTGATTGATTGTGTGACTGCAAAAACAATGAGGTTTCCTCAAATCCACCAACAAGCAGAAGCTGGGTTTGATTCCTCTCACCAATAAGAAACAATTAGTTTCAGATTGAAGATTCTCACTATAATCTGTTTCGCTCTTTTCAATTACCTTGCAAAATTTGCAGCTATACCATTTGCACACTACATATCTTATACACCAAGTGGACCCTTCTGCTGACTGAGATGATGCCCTCATGAGTGGTTAATACAAATCAAGTCTTCAAAGCTTTAGCTGCTAAGGAAGTCCTCGTGATTCAAGACTTAAATGATGTTCAAAAATTCTAGGTAAAACAACATCAGTATTCTAGAGATTCCAGTTTCAAGATTAACTGGAATATATGTGCCAGGTTAAGTATCTGGGAGTCTATGTAAATTGAACAGTTGCATGGCAGCATTGTCATGCAAGGATTACATGGCAGCATTGCACAATGTACTTGGATTACCATTACGACAATATAAGGATTCCAAGTGTATGTTGTGATGGGGTAGTCCATGTACCACATGCACTTGCAAGGGCGGAGTAAGCATCTCATACTTTGGCCATCTGAAGAGCTGAAATACATCATTAATGCTTGATCAACAGATTAAGAGGGTATCTGTGAAAACTGCTCCTACATTGCAATGGACAAGCTGCCCACAAGTCCATGAAGCAAAATATTTCAAGAGATAGTGTGCTTTTACTTCATGGCCATAATGCTAACTAGCCAAGTGAAATTAACAGGAGAGTTATTATGAACCAGGCATATGTGCATTTCTTAATAATTGTCTCAGACACTAATAAATGTTATTGCATGCTTACCTGTCTGTTTCCCTGTCCTCTACAACAGAAAGGGAAGGTTCTAACTTTAAGTAATGAAATTAATATTCATATGCCAAGTGCAACAATTGCTTATGGCCTGGTGTTTTTACTTCAAAAGAAAATGCACAACTTTGTGTTCATGACTGATGGTATTTCTTTTCAGAGACACAAGAGACTGCAGATGCTAGAATGTAGGGCAATACACAAGATGCTAGAGAACCTCAGTGAGTCAGGCAGCATCTATCAAGGGAAATGGACAGTCAATGTTTCAGGTCAAGACCCTTCATCTGGACTGAAAAATAGGGAGGCAATAGCCAGTATAAAGAGGCAAAAGGAAGGGGTGGAGCAAGGGCTGGCAAGCAAAAGGTGGATCCAGGTGAGGAGGGGTGGAAATAGGCAGTGGAAATAGCAACAGAGGCTGGGATGCGACAGGTGGAGGTAACAAAGGACTGCAGATGATGGAGAATGATAAGAAAGGAAGGCAGAGTATGGAACCAAATAAGGGAGGTGGGGTGGATGAATGGGAACAGGAGGGGGAGGGGACCAGTGGGAGGATTCTTTGGGTGATGGGCTGTTTCTCTATTTTGTGTTTGGTCTCACTCACTCAGAGAAACATTGCACAATATACTTGAATTATCCCTTATAATAATATAGGGTTTCCCAAGTCTATGTTGTTACAGGGATAGTCCATGTATAATCACAGAGAGAGAGAAAGCGAGAGAGAGCGAGAGAGAGAGAGAGAGAGAGAGAGAGGATATAGATAAAGAGAGAGATTATAAATCTCTGGGAATATGGCCCTAAAACAGAGAGGAAAGAAGTTCAAGGAAAAACAATAATTACTGAACAGAAGTATTCAACTTTTTGGCAAAATTATGACATAAATGAAATAATTAGTGTGTTCCTGCCGTCAGAGTAAACAATTTCTCATGTGGTCATTGCAGACAAATTGCCAAATTGCCTCCTGTACAATCTGTTTCAATGATTGTAATAACACTTTCCCGTTCTGAAGAAGTCTTCAAACAAAACAAGAAGCTATGTCATCCATCTACTGCTGGCAATTTACATTTGTTTATGGTTTAGATATTGTACATCCTCCATTACATGTGTGGAATATCAAATGGTCAAGAATGGAACTAACAGTTATGAACAACAAAATAAAACTACAAATAGAACAATCTCATCAGAGAAAGAGATGGTATACTGAAGGGTGTAAACAGAGGCTCGCTTGAATGCCTAATTCTCCTGAACCATAATGCAATGTGAAAAATAGAGCAAGAATATGTGTCATACCCAAGGCCAACAGGGTTCTGAGAACAGAGCTAAATATATCAGAGGTTCATTAATTTGGTCTGTTCATTGCTTTATTTTAAATAATCTATTTTGAAAATCAAAATAAAAAGATCAACCTAGTAAATTCCTAAACCAGCATACCATTTTCAACTTTGCAGATAAAGAAAATAAATTGTACATGCGTTAGATTTCATATTTATCCTTGCAAATGCTTTATCCCCAATATGTCAAGAGATTTAGCTTTAGGGACAAAAGCATTATAATACATTAAGGCAGATTATTATTGTACGCTAGTTGTACATTAGCATTGAAGAATAGACATCTAAACCTCTTGAACTTAAACAGCAGAAGAGACTACAATGGTCTGCCAATCCAAAAGGCTAGCTTTATAAAAGCGCATGAGCTAATTAAGACAAAAAATTCTGGAACTGCTCAGTGGGCCAGATAGCATCTAAAGAAATAGAGAATGGGAAAGAAATCTGATGAAAAGTTAACACTGCTTCTCATCCCAGCTGCTGCATGATCTTCAAAGTATTTGCAACATTTTCTTCTTTTTCAGCTGTTTTATACTCCGGTACCAAGTTGAAAATTCACCATTTAATCTCTAAATTATAAAACAGACAGCAACAAAATCACTGGGAAAATTATACTGGGACAACAAGGAAAATAGTCCAAGGTGGAAAAGAATTACCAATAAAAAAATACTGAACCATAGCTTTGATTTTTTTGGAAAACAATATTACAAATGTAATAATTTTAAAATATATAGAGCTTCTATTCTATTAGATTGAAACAACAGCTGCCTTTCACTGCAAGAATAAAATAATGAAACAGTATTTAAAATTATAAAAAGATCTATTTTGGGGTTACGAGAAATAACTGGAACAAAAGTCAAAATAAATACAATTAAAACCACATGTGGAAAACTGAAATATATTTCAAACAAGGATGAGACTTACCACTTACTCCCCAACATACAAAACAAAAATTGTAAAGCTATTAGAAAATAAAGCTAAATTGAAATTGCAGCTGAAAAAAAGAATGGCAATCATGAACCCAAGGTTATATATTTCCTTCAGGAGAAAAAAAATCAGGACATAAGCAATTGTTGCACTTGACATTTGAACATTAATTTCATTAACTCAAGGTAGAACCTCTCTCTTTTGTAGCCTTTCTCGCAAAGAATAGAGAGACAGGTAGGTAATCATGAAGTAATATCTGCCCATACCAGAGAACAAGCATTACGAAATGCACATAATCCTGGAAAACAAATTCTCTGCTGATGCTGGGCCAGCACTCGCTGTCCACTGAAATAGAAAACTATATGCCATGTCCCAAAGATGTGCTGGTGGGTTAATTGGCTCTCTGCATAGCTAAGTGACAAAATAATCAAAAGGGGGTATGAAGGAGGATCAATGGGAACATGAGAGAGAATACAGTTGCAGGGCTACAGAGAATTAAGGAGGGGGGAATGGGACTGATGGGATTTATCTGCTGCAAGCTGGCATCGGCCCAGTGGGTCAAATGGCCTTCTGTGTTATAATGAGTAACTCACTCCAATAGTAAAATGCCTTCCTAGTGCATTAGTGCATTCACATTCTTGGTCCATAAATTCAACTTTGCTTAAATTGCATGGCCCAGGAGGTAAACATGCAGGTTGCATGGACATCAAAGAAACAAATAGAGAGGATTCAAAGCTGATCTTTTTAAACCATTCAATTCTGTTTGATTTGTAGATTATTTACATTTATCTGCCTTGGTTCTATATTCATCAATACTTCTATTTTCAATTCCTCTTTGTGTGAAATGCTTCCTGACCTTATCCCTGCACTGTTTGGCTTTAATTTTATGCCTCCTTATTTAAGACTCCACGCAACAGAAAAAATTGTTACGGTCCACCAAACTCCTCCAAATCCTTAAATCATCTTCAATGCCGGAATTAGATCAGTCAAAGGAATACAAGTCTATTCAATGTAGTCCAAAATCACAATTGAACCCTTTAATTCTCGTAAATCTGCACATCGTTCTTTCCTAGGTCAATCCTGTGCAGTGCCCACAACTGAACATGGTATTCTAAATGGGATCCAAAGAATACTTTATGTAGCTGTTAGATAACTGTGGCCCTATTATATTCCACCCATCTTGGTCATCCTGTCCAGAATACATTTCAGGATAAGGAAATAATGCAATAGCAGCTTTGTTTCCTCATTACTATTTAGTGCTCTTCACAAAGGATTGAGTATGTGAGAAAACTACAGAGATTACCATCTTTTAAACATTAGATCTAGTACTCCTTTAAGATTAAACTTTGTGCATGTGAATTGTGGAGTTCAATCATATGGTAAGTCAGGAGGAAAAGTTACTGAGCTGCACATTTCAGTAGCTTGGAAAGGTCTCTATTGCCTTAGAAGTAATAATATTGTACAGAGATGAAATGATAATGGGATCATGTTATATTAACAATGAGACATGTGTGATTTCTAATATAATATTTTCAGTTGGTTTTCCACTTTGCAGTATTAATTTTTTAAAAGCTATGGGTTTTAAGTGAATGAATTTAAATGAACATGAGGCCCATGGGGTACATTCCACTATGTGACTTGTTATTAAAGAAAATTCCATGAAGTCAATGCAGATGAAAGCATCTTGTGAAATCCTAGCCAAGAGCCCCTTCTCCTACCTTTACTTTGGAGTCAATGTCAGACTTCTCTTCCTTCCACTGGGCTGCTTGCTTCTGCAGGTCATTTAGCAGGTCAGAGCAGCGTGTGCTTAATCCCTGCTTTTCCTCCTCTAGATTTTTCAGAAGCAGGCTAGTTTTCTCCTCACTCTTCTGAGCACGTTCCTTAGCATCCTGTACAAATGCACCAAACAGGTCAACAAACAACACAAGAATTAACAAGTAAATATTTTTTTCTAGCTTTGCACACCAGCAACCCTAGGTAATTGACATATGAAGTCACCTGTTGGCTCTTCTAGTCTCTTTTCCTGCAGGTAGACAGGTCATATTTTAGTTGAATGACAGCTTTGATGAGAACACATTTACAAAAGCCCATTAATTGATCAAACTGCCTTTGATGCTGTCCCCAGCTATTTTTGAGACCCACAAAGACACAATTTTTCAGGCACTGGCCTTATCAATTAATAATGTAAGTCCCATCAGAATCTAATTAAGAGAAGCCACATCTTCACACTCTTACTTCATTGCTCCATTTCCATCATTAACTATTTATCTGGAAAGTTATAAGGGTAAGATTCTGAGCTTTTAACATGCTTTCTCAGAGTTTTGCACTCAATATAAAACCACAAGGCTTTAAAGTGCTTCAAGACCTTAGGCACTTTCTCTGTAAGCATGTCATTTGGAATGTCACAACGCAGCTAAAACTTCAGCATTATCTAGCCAAATAAATAAGGTCTAGCCAAATCTACAGTAGAAACTGTTCTCAGACATTTTTAGATAGAAATTAATCAAGAATAAATATTATACTGTGACATGAACAAATGCAGCTGATGCAAATAACATAGGACAATGTTAATTGCAGGAGCTTAATAAAACTCCAAAACTTGCAACTATTATGTTTTGATATTTGAACTAATATACCTTATAATCCTGTTTTTTATTCTTTAGTTTTTCTTTTAAATCAGTTACTTCCTTCTGCATTGCTACAACGTCATCATCCACAGCAATTTTCCGCTGGATTAAGTTGTTTATTTCCTTCTGTTGGCATCTAACCTGCTGTTTGAAGACATTTAAAAGAAAATAGAAGTGTTTCAAAATGAGATCAGACTTCAATAATGACAGTCACAATATTACTCAAAAATTAATAATTAAATATACTTTTTCAAATCAGATTTGCCCTTGGTAATAGTGACTCTGTGGCACGATGCTTTGCTGATACCTTCAAATGTAAATAAGCAAAGCAGAGAACTGAAGTTGTAAGGCCTGCAAAAATAGAAACTAAAACTTGCACTTTTGAGGAAATTACTTTATCCTGCTACTGAAAATCTGCATCTAACTGATATGATAAATTCTGGTCACTGGCAGAACTAAAACAGAATAAAATGAGTAGGTACACCATAAAAAATGTCTACGACATACAAAAGTAATTAATTATGTCACCACTTTATATAAAGATGTATTTTATCTGTATCCGATATACTTGCATATGTTCCTCTTGCATTCTACAAAAAGATATTTTAAAATATCTCACATTCATAAAAGACCATTTTGCTCTCCACATGAAATTTTTCATGTATTTGTTTTATCCAAGACTTCCAAATGCATTTCTTGAAATAATGCATAAACATTTTTCACTTTGTTACCGGATAAGCCTAGGTTAGGTTTCTTGTCTTTTTTTCAATACAAGAGATTGTTCAATTTAAATATAATTGGCAGCCTGGGTCATAGAACACTAAAAACAGCTAGTGTTTGAGATTTTTGTCACCAGCAAAATCCCTACTGGGCATAAAGACAAGAATGGAGTTAGCTATACCCGATTACAATTTCATTACCAATGGTGATGCTCAAATGCAAATACTGGTCACTTGAATTGGCACAAGCACCACCAGCAGAT
The DNA here is from genome assembly GCA_030265395.1 of Rhina ancylostomus. NCBI lineage: Eukaryota > Metazoa > Chordata > Chondrichthyes > Rhinopristiformes > Rhinidae > Rhina > Rhina ancylostomus. Next base: position 49,357,900 of record JARFYF010000104.1, read on the forward strand.
GAAGAGTTATCAACTTGAAACATTTTAATTGCATTTGTCTTTCCACAGATGCTACTTGCTCTCTAAATGTTGTCAGGAATATCTGCTTTCAGTTCCCAGTGAAACTGGATTCCAGCAGAGAATCAATGCCTTCAGAATAGTATGGAAAAAAGTACAGCATAAAATACTTGTGAATCATTTTTAAAATATTCTTTACAATTTCATTTTAATGTATCAGCAATGGCTCCAGCCTGAGTCAGAAAATTCATGCTTAAGTCCCAGTTCAGAAATCCGGGCTGACAGAACAGTATTGAGGGATTGTTGCACTGTTTTTCTGATGAGATATTAAACCAAAGCATTCCCTGTCATCTCAGGGGAATGTAAAAGATCCAATGGTACTATTTCCATATGACTGTTATGATCCCATGACTGTATATTTTCTTATCCACAGAAACATTTGACCCCACATTGCAATTACGTTTAAAAGAAAAAAATAATAGTTGCAACCTACTGAACACTATTCTATTAATGTCATAATGGTAGTTTAAAGGGCATCAGTTTTAATGGGAGTCTTAAAACTATTTAATTCCATATGGGAGATTGCAATTCATTATCGTATCATTTATTTACTAAGACAATGTACAATTTGTTTTTTTTAAATCCTAATCAAATTAAAACTCACCTAACAATTTACACAAATTCTAATTAATATCTTGAATTTCAGGGCTCTTAACTGTATGCATTAAATACAATTGCTGCTTTACAAAACAAAATATGGTATAAAGGACAAGCATGCTTCATTTCTGATTCTGCAAATCTTTCCTAATCTATCAAATACAACACAAAGGCTAAGGTTGTTAACACAGTAGGTATTTAAATAAATCTTCACATTGTGGCCTTAAAGAGCAAACCTCCCCTTTTCTAATGCACTCCCTCTCTATTATTCTTCTTTCTCCTTGAACTGCACAGATCTCCAACCACAATCATATTCTGACAACCTGCTCGTGAGCTCCTGACACTGCTGCAGTGCAACCAGACACCACAGGCTGCCTAAAAGCAGTCTCAGGTGATTCTTCCTCCCACTTCCAATTCGAAGCTCCATCAAGAATGTAAATCACCATTCTCAGCTGCACAAGCCAAGTGCCCATGAACAGAAATTCATGTGGACAGTCCCTGAGCAGGGGACCACCTGAAACACTAATTTTAAGTGCTTCAATGAGTCACAATTCTAAAATCAAAACTGGTTGAATTACATTTTATCAAAACACAAAATGCAGCTAAATTTGTCCTGGTCCCAAATGAATAAGAATTGTTGGATTGATACTAACCAAAGAAAAAAATAGCAGAACAATGCACATTAATTCCACATGGCACCCAATGTGGCGTTGGGATGTTTGAGTAATTTATTTGAAAAAAATGTTTAATGGACTTCAAGCATCAAGTTCATTTAATTGTTCAAAAGATATTGAAAATGTTGTTACTCAGCAACAGAGTGGATTGGTGATGCATCAAATTGTTTTTCCTCCCTTTTTGTTTTACACAAAAACTACAATCACCGTTCATTTAAGCATTCAATGAGCCAGACAAAGTATTCCATATGATAACTTTTTTATCATAAAGATACTGGCAGTATAAAATTCAACATTATAATCAACCAAATAACTGATACCAAACATGATTAGACTGTGCCAGTCTGTGTTATTCGACTCACAGTATACCAATGCTTTACATTTGATGTAATTTACTCCATTCTTTGTCTTAGAATTGAATAAATATCAAATTGCATTGTGTTCAATCCAGAAAGGGTTAAAGGTTATGCATTTCAAACAATGATTTTTATTTCATTTTGATCTGTTAATTAACTTGGAAAACACAACAGTATTTTGAGATTTTTAAAACACCTGTAAAAGATTTAAAGGTACTGCTTAGGGACATCATTAATTGCCATGGGGGAAGAGTTACTTAAAAAGATTTTGAAAATGCTGGTTTTATCCCTATTTGGACCAAATTTTACAAGGTAATCTGGTGGGAGTTGAATACCGATTGACAATGTGAGTCAAAGATTTTGAAATGCAGATAATGAGGTAGACAGGTGATACTTTATAAACCCAGTAGGGTATTCTTGGTTGATAAGGATTAAAAAGTTAAGAGATACAGAAAAAAAAAGCTTAGTGTTTGGAATTGAGAGAGCACATCAATGCATTAAATAAATATTCTTGGGTGAAAAAGGAGGAATCATGTCAGAATAAGAGTGGCATCCTACATTGCAAATCTATAAATTGGGCATGTTACATAAATCAGATTTTGAAAACTGAATTAGAAAATTAAGGCAAAGCAAATAATTTGGCTTGGGTAAGTATTTAATCTAATGTATTTCCACAATCAGAAATTTATGTGGATAAATTTCACAGTGCTTTATAAACCACTTCACATAAAACCTAACCAAAGAATATCCCTTGAAAAATCATGAATAAACTAAGCAATGAACATAATTAACTTGGGTGCAATGAAACCATAAAAGCAGCACCAAATTGATGACCATGCTGTCCCATTGATCAGTAATCTGGAATCTGCTCCCAGACACAGATCAAAAGGAAAAAAAGCACTTCACGAACTATGCATAAATGCTGAAAATAAAAACCCTAGGAGCGTCACATTTTCAAGCACTGACACACCAGGTTACTGAGTAGCAAGTTGTGATTTCAAGCCCATGTGCTCCATTTGACACAATAATCACAAGCAATGCTGAACAGGTACCAAGGATGTACAATAGGGAAAAGAAACAGAGAGGCAATCAGCTTGGTCACCTTTGTGCACTTCCTAATTAAACACATATTCTCTAACCTGTACACATTGTTATATTTATCTAAATTTAAGTGAAAATGGCATGTAAAATTTCACAGGTTTCTAAAGTGAAGTTACTATTCAACTTCCAGCTCAAACTTAATTGTAGAAATACAAATATAAAATATTCAAAGTACCATCACAATTACAAAGCATTTTAAAACACTTGTTTATCATTTTTACTCGCAATGAAAAAAATTCCTTGATAGGTTTAAAAGTGAACATCCAGTTATATTGGGTTTTTCACTAAGAGCAGGACTTTTTTTTAAATCAGTGTCAAGTCCACTACCAGTGAATTGCCTAATTTTAAATAGCTAAAATTGACTTTGAAACAATATACTGAACCATTTAAAAATGCCACTGGTTCACGCAAGCCAGTTTCTACATTAATTATATTTTTTGATGATACAAAATTTGAAAAGGTGCCTATTAGAGCTTTTACACATAAAGAGTTTAATTTTTAGCAGCTCCTTGAAGGCCATCAAATGAGCACAACTGGCAATGCATCGATCACATCCTGCCTGCTTCTCACCCTCCATCTAACCATTACTTCACCTGCCTTCCCTCTCTTGCAATCCGCAACCCATGAACCCTCACCTTCCTTCCTTCACTGCACATTATGAACCCTCACCCTCTCTTTCTTCTGACTTTCTGCTCTGTACCTGATGTAAATTCTGTCCCTGAAAATCACATTCATCCACACTTCACTTCACCACTATAATTTCTTCACCTTCCCCCTACCCACGCCCCCATCAGTGATCCCAGTCCTCCTGAAACGTGAGCTGGCTGGCATCTCAAGGCACTGGAGAGATACTACAAATGCTAACTCTACACAATTCTCTAAATCTACTGTCAGAATAAGCAAATCAATATCAGCATTCTCTCCTAGACCAATATCTTCAGCACCAAGACCAGAATTGCACTGTCACCTCAATGGGCTGGCTTCATCGTTTGCATGCCTGGCAACAGAATCATGAAACAGACATTCTATTCCAAGGTCCATCAAGGCAAAAGGTTGATAGGTGGAAGAACAAAGAATTCAAGAATGTGCTCAAAGCCTGCTTGAGAAAGTGCAACATTTCCCCAGTTTATGAGAATCTCTGGCCAATGACAACTCAAAATGGAGAAGGGATATCTGGAATGCTATTCATCGAATACATACAGAAGTTCAGCATAAGCAGTGGAAGGAGTGCACCATGTCCCAAACTACCCATTCACTTTAAATGTCACAGAGTCTTCAGGTCCTACTGTGGCCTCATCGATCACCTTAGAACCCACAGAACTGAACTGGAAGCTAGTCCCAAGGAATTGCCTGTAAAGTAGACATGAAG
>JARFYF010000104.1:49395932-49406548 GCA_030265395.1 Rhina ancylostomus
CTAAAGTCTACAATCAATTCCTTGGTCTTGCTGACACTGAGCGCAAGGTTGTTGTGACACCACTCAACCAGCTGAACTATCTCACTCCTGTACGCCTCGTCATCATGAGATTCTGCCAACAACAGTGGCGTCATTGGCAAATTTACAGATGGCATTTGAGCTACACTTAGCCACCTAGTCATAAGTGTAGAGAGAGTAGAGCAGTGGGCTGAACAAGCATCCTTGATGTGCATGTGTGTTGATTGTCAGTGAGGAGCCAGTGTGATTGCATCAGCTGTAGACCTGCTGTGGTGGTAGGCAAAATGCAGTGGGTCCAGGTCCTTGCTCAGGCAGGAGTTAATTCTAGCCATGACTAACCACAGTAGATGCGAGTGCTACTGGGTGATAGTCGTTGATGTAACTCACCCTGGTCTTTTTGGGCACCAGTATGATTCAAGTACATGATTGCCTGAAAGTGCTGACACAAATAGACAGAGTGGTGAAGGCAGCACATGGTATGCTTGCCTTCAATGACTGAAGCATTGACTACAAGTGCAGAATGGATTCACAGGAATGTTGCCTAAAGGGGGCTAGAGTTACAAGGAGAGATTAGCTTAGTTAGAACCATTTTCCCTGAAGGAGGCCAAGAAATGATCTTGTAAAGGTTTATAAAATTATGAGGGGCATAAGATGGTAGTCACAGTCTTTTTTTTTCCCAGGTAGGGAATTCTAAAACTGGAGGACATGGGTTTAAGATCTGAGGGAAAGGATTTAAAGATGATCTGAAGGGCAAGGTTTTCCCCACACAAAAGGTGGTAGGTATTTGGTCTCAGTTATTGTTAGAACCAACTTTCCTGCCAAGGGAACCACACAAGGCAAGTGTAATCTCAGGGGTTAGCAGCAAGCATTGGCTGTGCTGATAGCCGCAAATTCCTTGACTAGAAGTACCATGAGGGTTTGGAAGCCTGTGCACATTAAACCTAGTGAAAGCACAGCAGGTTTCATTCGTTCAAATGAATTGGTGAAATTGGCTGCTAGGACAAAGTTTTTGATACTTAAGTTACTTTCAATATTTTAATTGTTTTTGTGTCCACTCTTAAACATGTCAACTGTTTAAAGATATACCTTTTGCAACAGTTGTGGCAACTGTTATTGAATGCTTGTGAATGTCAAGAATTTTCCAACATTCACACAATATTGACAGTTTTTACTTCCAATGCACCCAAGGGTGCAGCCTCACCAGCTGTCAAAGCTGTTATGCGAGTGCAGCAGGCTGTGTACATTGGGAATACCCTCATGCAGTACTCAACCTTAACAAAATCCTGGAAGCAGGTTCCCAATGGAAGACTGTGCCAGGGCCTCGCCAGATCAAACTGCCAATAATTTCAACAGAAGAACTGCTCCAATATTTTTGTGAACAACCTTGTTGAGTTCTAAAGGGTACACATTTAAAACATAATTTGACTTTTTTATTTGCAATGCCTGAATGACCTGCAAAATATTCCCAGCACGTTGTTTTTATTGTCGAATATTAATGCCGAGGTTTCCATTGCAGTCTCCCAATATCAGTATCCAACTCCAGAATTAGTTGCACCTTTAACTATGCTGTTCTATGACAGTTACAATTAACTGGTATCTACCCAACATGAAAATTGCCCAGCTCTATCCCATCTCAAAGCATTGATTGAATCTGTTTTCAATCAACAGCAGGATAATCAAAGCTGTGGTCAACAGTGTTAAATAAGTGGCACTTAGTCACCAATGACCTATTCAATCGATGCCTAGCTTGAGTTTTGCCAAGACCACTGGATTCCAGACCTGATTGGCAGCTTTGGTGCAACTGAAGGTGATGACACAAGAGTGACTGCCCTTGATAACAAACCAACATTTGATCAAGTGTAGCATCAAGGAGCCCTGATAAAACTGAAGTCAACGGATAAAACACTCCAGTATTTGGAGTCATACAGCTGCAGCAACTGGGTTCAATCCTGACTTCCAGTACTGCCTGTATGGACTTTGCACCTTCTCCCTGTGACTGCATGTGTTTTCTCCAGATGTTTCAGTTTCCACCCACATCCCAAAAGTGTCCAGGTTAGGGTAGGATCAGTGAAAAATGGGTGCTTGATGGTTAGTGCAGACTCAGTGGAGTGATGGGCTTATTATCTGCTGTATATGTTTCTGTATATGCTGTATATGTTTCTGACTCTATAACTAAGAAAGATGGCTGTGGCTGTCAGAGGTTCATCATCCCAGCCCCAGGATGTTATTTTAGAAGTTTCTCACAATAGTGTTCTGTAGCTATTTATTCAATGACCTTCCCTTCATCATTAGAAGGGATGTTTGTTGATGGTTGCATAATGTTCAATTCTATTTGCAACTCCTCAGCAAATGAAGTTGCCCATGCCTGCATACAATAAGACCAAGCCAACTTTCAGGCATAGACATAAGTGGCAAATAACAAAGTGCTAGTCAATGACCATCACCAACAAGACAGAATCTGATCACTGACTTTGACATTTAGTGGCATTATCACCACCAATTCCATCACTATCAATATCCTAGGAGTTACCATTGACCAAAACTCAACTGGATCAGCCACATAAATACCATAACTGCAAGAACAGCTCAAAATGTTGAATATCCTGTGGCAAGAGACTTACCTCGATATCCTAAAGCTTTATCCATTGTTAACAGGGCATTAATCTGAAGCATGGTGGAATACGCTCCACATGCTTGAATGAGTGCAGTACCATTAAGTCTCAAGAAGCTCAACACCATTTAGGACAAAGCAGCTTGCTTGTTTGGGACCCAATTCAATTCATCCTCTCCACCAGCACACAGTAAATGCAATGTGTACTATCTGCAAAATGCAGTGTAGTTACTTGCCCAGACTCCTACAACAGGACCTCCAAACGAGCAAACTTTACTACCAAGAAGAACATGGACAGCAGAGGTCTGGGAACACCAGGTTCCTCTCCAAGTCACACACCATTCTGCCATGGAAATGTTGTAAACCCTTCACCAGGTCTAAATCCTGGAACTCCCTGCCCAACAACACTGTGGGAATACCTTCACCAGAAGGATTGCAGCCATTCAAGGCAACTCACCACCTCAAGGATAATTAGGTATGGGAAATAACTGCTGGCTTTGCCAGCACCACACAGATCCCAAAATTAAATAAGAATCTTACCAAGACAACCATGTCACCACTTCTCAGTTGACAACTTTTTCCTACTCATTAAGACCATATTTTGCCCCATAGTCCGAGCGAAGCAAATCCCCATCACCTACCAAATACCTACTTACACTGATCCTACACTAATCCCACATTCACATCAACTTCCTCCAGATGCTACTACTTACCTATGTGCCAGGAGCAATTTACAGTAGCCAATTAGCTTGCCAAATTGCACAACTTTGGGATGTGGGAGGAAACTCACATGGTAACAGGGAGAATGTGCAAACTCTGCACAGACAGCACCCAAGGTTAGGACTGAACACAGTCAGTGACATTTGAAAGCTGCTAAAAACGACTGACATTGACAAGCTATCCAAGGCTGTCAATCTGATGCGTTGTTGCCTCTGAGGATACTTCCAAAATGTGGAGGGTCAGGCACTGTTCTTAGGGTACCCAATGTAAATTTATAGTAATGTTGTTCAACAAGCAAAAGCTGGAGGTAATAGAATTGAAATGGGCCCTTTGGGCCCACCTCATCCATGTCAATAGTAATGCCAATAACACTAATCCCATTTGCCCACATTAGGCCAGTATCTCTCAATTCCTTTCCTACCTAAATACCTGTCCAAATGCCTTTTAAACACTAATTATATCCATGTGTGGTCCAACCAATGTTTTGGACTGTGTCTCAATTCTTATACTCAATGCCTCGGCTTATGAAGACAAGCACACCAAGTGCCTTCTTCAATACCCTAACCACCCGCATCACCATTTTCAGGAAGGTCTGGATGCACCGAGGTCCCTCTGTACATCAACATTCCTCTATTTACTTCACATGCCCTATAAAAATTTAATTTCTTCTATAAACCTCAAAAGGACTTTTTTTTGATAGCACTTCCTACACCAGACATACATTTTTTGTTTCCTGATCAAACCTTCTATATCCTATGTTCACCAGACATACCATCTTTACTTCTTACCCATTCACATTTAAACATCTCCCACTTATCGGATATTACTTTCCCCCCTAGCTGCTTCCAATCTACTTCTGCCAGTTCATGTCTTACACTATACCTGCTAAGCTTAAGTAACTGGATATCATGCACTTCTTTGGTGCTTTATAATCAGCAGTTTGCCACCAAGTATATCCAAGATTGAAGATAAACTTCAATAACCAACATTTTCCTGCTTGTTGGAAATATAGAGCACCCAAGCCAACGGAGTTGAATCGTGCTGACTGTTCGCATCCAAGAAGCCTTAGACTTCTATACCAAACGTGGAAGCCTCAGACATCCTCAAGCTCCAATGCTGATCCATTTAACTCTCTGATGCGTCACCGGGATCGGAGACTCCCTCAAGAGGGAGAATGTAGATGCTTCACATTCAGTTCCTCAACCATTGACCCTGATGCAGGTAAACATTTTAAAATAATCTGAAATAGGTAATGCTTTAAATAACATGTTATTTTCTCAGGCACTTTCACTTTATTTATTAATAACATGTTAGTTATACAAATCCTCATGTAGTTTTTAAATCCATCAATAACATTTAAAAAACTTTTTTTTTGCCCTTGATGATGAACTGTCAAACACCATTAGACCTTTCCAGGGACAGGCCTCAGAGTACGATAACAGAGGCCCAGTCCCGACACTACCAGTTTTGCAGAGAACATTAGCTTCGTCAGTCCTTCAAATTCTGATGGGTAAGCATGATCAGATGGAATTTGGGCAGCTTGTCCATGCAGTGGTCCAGGTCCCACACAACCCAGCCTTTTACAACCTCACTTCCATGACAGCTGCTCACACTGACAGAAACACACCTCATTTGGGGATTAATCTGAATAATGTGCTCAAGGAATTACCTGGTAGGATAAAAAAAAATTGGTTAGGCAGTAGGGGAGTTTCAGAATAGGATGGACCTTCCAAAATTTAGAGCCAGGCATTTTTTAAATTCAGTTTTCAGGAATTCCAATGTCACTGCCAAATCCAGCATTTATTCTTAATGGCTAATTCTGCTTGAGATGGTGGTGGTGAGCAACCTCTGCGAATCACAACAGCATTTCTGGTGAATATACTCCTAGGGAGGAAGTTCTAAGATTTAGACCCAGCGAAGAAGGAACAGCAATATTCTTCCAAGTCAGAATGGTATGAGACTCAAAAGGGAACCCTGCAGGTTGTGGTATTCCCATGCATATACTGTCTTGTCCTTCTTGGGAGGGTGGGATCACAGTTTTGGATTGGCTATCAGTGGCTGAGGCAAAAAAAATGCAGTGCACTTTGTAACTGAGACACTGAAGTCACTGTGCAATAACAGTGGATGGGTTGCCTTTTCTGGATGATGCCAAGTTTCTTGAGAGACACTGGGGTTGCACCCCTCAGGCAGACAGACAGTATTCCATTACACTGCTTGTGTCTTATGGATGGTGAACTGCTTTGGAATGTCAGAAGGCAAGTCACCCACTGCAAGTACAATGCAGCAGCTAGAGTGGCAGTAATCTGTGTTTGACCCTGACCTCCTGTGCTATCTGTGTGGGGTTTGCACATTCTCCTGTCACTGCATGGGTTTCCTCTGGATGCTCCAGTTTCCTCCCACATTCATAAATATGTACTCATTGGTAAGTTTACTGGCCACTTTCAATTAGCCCATGATCAGGTGCGTGTTGGAGTCTTGGGATTGGGCAGAAAAGGTTATAGCAAAAATTAGTGGGAGAAGCGAATTGCTCTAAGAACTGGCAAATGGGGCAAATGGCCTCTTGTGTTATTAAGAAATATAGACACCAAGCCTCTAACCATAGTACATGTGGGGCTGGTCATGGAGACTCTCCGACATGTTGGTGGTAGGTATTTAACAACATTAATGCCATTGTTAAGAATATTAAGGTGAGTAAGATTGTCACTTTTTGGAGATATTTGGTTGACATTTTTATGGCACATATTACATGCTTTTCAGCCCATGCATGACTCTTCCATCAAAAGTCTTGCTGCTCGTATATGTGGATTACCACATTTAAGCAGCATTGAATAGAATTAAGCGTTGTTCACTGATAACTGCATTTCTGACACGATGATAGAAAGAAAGTCATTGATGAAGTAACTGGGACATTACCCTCAGAAACTCTTGTGTAATGTTCTGGGGCTGCAATGATTGATCCTCAACACCACCTTTGTGCATGGCATGTCTCCAACCATAGAAGTGTTTTCTCCTTGACTTTGGTTTTGCTAGGGCTTCTTGATTCCACTATCAAATGTTGCCTTGATATCAAGGGCATTTACTCTCAGCTCAGTCATGAAATTTAGCTCTTTAATCTGGTTTTGGATCAAGATTGTCACAGAGAGTCAGAGTTATTGTACAGAAATAGGCCCTTTGGACACCCGGTCCACACTGACGATCAAACACTCATTTACGCTAATGTTATTTTGTTCTCTTCACATCCGGTCAGCTCCCCGCAGACTCTACCACTCACACCAGGGGCCATTTACAATAGCCAATTAATCTAACAGCATGGTTGGTTAGAATGCCCAAAGTCCTCCCAGCTGCTTTGTTCATGCAACAAAAATGTAGTACACACCACTTCATAACAGTCCACATTTGTGACCATTAAACAACCATGCCCACACAAATGCAGTTATTTTACATGTATCCAACTAGCAGAAGCCACTCTCAGTTTCTAATGTGGAAATACATTGGTCAGTATTAGACTGCTTCAGGATGTGGTTTTTACTGAAGATACAACGTTAAATGCCCACTTGTCTAGCAATAGAAATGTAAATATATGGAGTCTGAACTCTTGGAAAACTTCCAATAAGCTTTGGGAATTTTTGGACCACTAAAAATCCTGGTGCTCAAGGCTGATCTACTGTGAAGTCCACAATACCAGCTTGTTTTAATTCAAAACTTCAATGATTTGTTTTGCTCATTCAATGGCAGCTTTTTCTTTCTTTTTCTGGACCATTCAAAATGACCAATTTCAGACTGGCAATTCACCAGACATAGGAATGAAAATGAAGGGCAATTTCCTTTTACTTAAATAAGAGGCTGCGAGGGGAAATCCACAATACAGGCCTCCATGGAACTGTGTTTAATTTCAATCCAATGAAGTAGTTACTGCTTGTGAAAAATAATGTGGAAATGAAGTGCCCTCAACAGATCAGAATAAACAGTTTCACCATTTAGGGTCCACAGGTGGTGTCAGGAATGCACTGGTACAGTGCACATGCTGTTTGTCAAGGACCAGATGTTTCCTCACTGTAGTCATTACCTTTTACACCACTCACAATCCTGCAATGAAGAAAACATGGTGACTGTTCCATCAAAAGCGCCAAAAAAAAGCCATTACACCATTTCCCCAAGCAATGCAGACAGGCTTCCAACAGTCACGTAAGATTTCTAATTTGTATGATTAATTCTAAAGGTTCACAGTGCTGCAGTTTCCACTTTAAGGTTAAAAATTCATGTTGATTTTTTGTGATTTATTAGCTGCTATCAATGAGGCTGAATTTCAACTTTAATATATTTTCAAGAATCTAATAAATAACAACAAATTTGTTAATTTGGCAAGGGTTATTACTTATGAAAGTACAAACACATTCAACTACCTTGAATACACACCTATAGATAGGATAAAGATCTGTCACAAGCAGCTCTAATAGTAAACTAATCACATCTAATTAACAGTACATTTTCCAGAAATGCCTTTGCTTTTATGGCTCAAGGTTCATAGAAATTCATAAATATATTACAGCAAAATTCTTAGATCTGTACTATACAACATTGTTTTACAGTAACTTTTTAAAAACAGTTGAAACTTGGGTAATGACTACTTTATGTAAGCTACTATACATCTGGCAAGACTACTCGACTGCAGCAGTACCTTTTTTTAAATCTATAGATGGCCACATATTCAGGAACTCAGAAGTATATTGTTACAATCCGAGCATACAGCAAAAAGGCATTTTAAAAGGAACCAAGTCTCCCATAATGTAAAATGTGCTCCTTTGTAATTCATGATTTCAACAAAGTCAAAATGTAGCATGGATAGGAATCACAATCTTCCTTTCATTCAAGAAAAATATAAAAATCATTGTCAAATGCAGAAAATTCAGGCCAAGACAGAGTCAAGTGTATTTACAACCTCAACAATTAAGCGACCATCGATTTTTTTGAAAAATGGTAATTTCTTGTAAATTGCCTTAATTTCTCAAAACATTTTTATAAAGTGATACAATTCCACAGTTAGATTAACACATTTCAATAATCAGCTCCAGAAAGGAAAACTGAGCTCATAACAGACATGAATGCTACTAAGCAAAATCAGCATAGGGTCTGAATGCTTTCAAATATAGAGCATTCAATCAAGTTCCAAGGCAAACAGTGCAGATTTCCAGTCAACAGCAAAGGGACAATGCCCCTCACTGACCTCCAAGAAAGGAGCCCACAGTTTAGCAAAGTCTTTAGCTCAGACCTCCGTTTTGCTAACATCAGCTCTTGCTCAGGTGACTGACGGGATCCAGAAACAAATGTCACCAAGCTAGCTAAGTAGTCACTGAATTCTTCAATCAAAATGAAGAATTCACACAGACTACAAACCAGGAAATATTAAGAACTAATCTTGTTTTAATGTTAAGCATTTCACAGTGTGAACTAACAGCTGGAACACCTGCTTTAATATGTGTCTTAATTTCCTAAAACACTTTTATAAAGTGATACAATTCTGAAGTTAAATTAACACATTTCAAGAATCAGCTCTAGAAAAGGAAAACTGAGGTCACAACTAACCTGAAAGCTACAAAGCAAAATCAGCATAAGAGTCCAAATGCTTTCAAATATAAAACAATCATGTAAAAACTGAAATATTAAATTTAAACAATTTTAAAATGTATAGTACTTTGAAATCATTGAGGTAATTAGACAAGTCATGATTTAAAGTCAGAGGTTAATCAGCTATGATAACATCTTGGTATTTGGTTTAGTGGCACAACTTCAGTTTATTTGACAAACTAATATTTTCAATCTTTCTACATTCAATATAGAACATAGAACAGTACAGCACAGGAACAGGCCATCTGGCCCACAATATTGTGCCGACTTAGCTAAACTGTCTAAAAAGAACTTGTCCCACACATCTCCTTTGAACTAACCCCCTCTTACCTAAAATACATGTCCTTGAGTATTAGACATTTTGACCCGAGGAGAGAGATACCAGCTGTCTACTCGATCTATGCCTTCCATAACCTTATAAACTTCTATCAGGTCTCCCCTCAGCCTCCACCGCTTCAGAGAAAACAACCCAAGTTTTTTTAAATAACATTTTTTTATTATAAGGTTTTGTGTTATAAGGTTCTTTTTTTTATATAAGTTTTATTTTATATGTTTTCATCAGGAATAGTGGGGGCTGGACAGTGCAAGCATGTGACATCAGCAGGTAAAGCACGGGCAGTTTAAAAAATGAACCGCCATATCCAGCAGAGTGGGTGGGAGCAGAATGGTTGGGCTTTGGCGTAAAGAGGCAAGGCAAGTGAGTAGCTGGTAAGTAGTTAAGTTTTACCTGTCATCTGTTACAAATGTTTAAGTAGGAAAAACTAGGGGGGAAAAGATAGAACTAGTTCAGATGGAGGACATGGTGGTGTGCTGCAGCTGCTTGATATGGGAGCTCGTGGACCTCACTGTGGTCCATGATGGCCACGTCTGCAGTAAGTGCTTGAGGCTGGAGGAACTTCAGTTCAGGATTGATGAGCTGGAGTTGCAGCTTCAAACACTGCAGAGCTTCAGGGAGGGGGAGAGTTATGTAGATACTGTACATCAAGAGACAGTCACCCCCTCCCCCCCCCCTTACAGCAGGTACTTCTGGAGTCCAGGAAGTAGATAGAAAGGTGACTGTCAGGGTAGGAAAGAGGAAAAAGAAAACGAACAGGCAGACAGTGCAAAGGACCCCGAAGGCTGTTCCCCTCAATAACAGGTTTTCCACTTTGAAATCCGTTGAGGGAGGTGACCTGCTGGGGCCTAGCAGTAGGTGCCAGGTCTAAGGCACTGGGACCGGTCCTGCTGCTCAGAAGGGAAGGGAGGAGAAGAGGAAGGCATTAGTGATAGGGGACTCAATAGTCAGGCAAACAGATAGGAAGTTTTGTGGAAGTGAGCATGAATCCCAGATGGTATATTGCCTCCCAGGTGCCAGGGTCTGGGATGTCACTGATCAGGTCCACAGGATTCTTGAGCGGGATGGAAAACAGCCAGAAGTCGTGGTTCATGTTGGTACCAACGACATAGGTTGGAAGGGAGATGAGATCCTGAAAAGTGAGTTTGTGGAGCTAGGCAGAAGGCTGAAGAACAGGACCTCAAGGGCAACAATCTCGGGATTGCTGCCAGTGCCACGCGATAGAGAAGGTAGGAATAGGAGGTGGTGGCAGAAAAATGCATGGCTCAGAAGTTGGTGCAGGAGGAAAGGTTTTAGATTTTTGGATCA
>JARFYF010000104.1:49467635-49485365 GCA_030265395.1 Rhina ancylostomus
AGAGAGAGAGAGAGAGAAAGAGAGAGAGACTGAGTGAAAGTAGCTAACAACAACCCCCCCCCCCCACTACCTCAACCCCTCCCCCAAAACTTTCTGGACTTGGTTTGTTGGTTTTTCCCTGACTCCCTTTACTCTGAGAGTTATGAGGTGTATAATGTGCATTAAACAGGAGGTACATTGATTGGATTTGCAAGGTCTGGCTGATTTTTCTCCTATTCTGTTAATGTGGCATGTCCATGTCAATGATCAAAGACACTATTGAAGTGTGGGAGACCCATGATTGTCAAGGCCAGGCATCTAAGGAGTGTGACTTGCATTGATGTGTCACTTTTTTCTCTCCCCATGTGTGGTGTATAATCTTTAATGTGCAGTTAAATTTGATTCTTACCTCTTCTTGGAAAGGGAGAAGATCGCTTTTCATTCCCAATGACAGGACAGCGGTAATTTTTGTTTAATCACTGTTCATTTGCCCCTTGTGAAGTCTTTTTGCCTTCTGAGTTCATGGTACATTTGTGTCTGTTTCTGTTGCCTAACATAACATTTTGTCCCTCTTGTGGTTCCTGTGTCAGGACTGTTTCCTGCACTTCAAGTGGTGTAGTTGAGAATTTCAATTTGCAATCTGCCAGTGTCATTTGATTAACTTTTAACTGTATAGCTTTGAGATCAATACAAACCTTCCATTTCATCTTGGTGTTTCATAAGTGTATGGTGTTGTCATGTTTAGAAATTCGGGCTGCCTTAGACAAAAAAACACACACTTTCATGTTGCAGCCACAGTCTCTGTTAGTTTGTCAGCAGGAGGATATGATTAATAGAAGCTCAGAAGAGCAGAGAGAAGAGTGAGAGAGAGGGAGGACTTGAGTAGTTCAATAAGTTCATGGATAGGTAATGTCTGACATCCCATGAGGGTTTGAGTTAACGGAAAACAGGTTTGCTTGATTCACCACACTGATAGGACTCTTTCCCTATTATTTATTTTCCCAGTTGGACTTACCCCAGCAAATTGATTTGTTGTTTCCCCTCGGATGATATGTAAAGGAAAGGAATAAATGCTATAGCTTCTCTCCTCCCTTTGTTGGGAGAGTGGTATTATGCTTTTCTCTACTCAGTGATACTGGATTACAGTCCATGGCCACAGAGGAACAATAGTTCCACTCAGGTCTGTGAACAGGAACTCACAGATGCATAATTATTTGCTCTGTTAAAAACCTTAAATTGTAATTTCTTCTGTGCTCTGTAGCAAAATCAAACATGTCAATACTAAAGCAAAGTACATCTACGATGCTTCAAAGACATTTAGAGTCGAGGAGAAGCATTGATTATTTTATGAGTGTCTAAAGTTAAACAACATGAAACCGATGGCTGAGGGAAAAAAAAACCAAAAGAGAAAAAGTGACTAGTAAAGGGTGATGGGGATATTTCCAAGGAAAGCTGTGATGTTAAAAAATAACTTAAACAAGACATAAAACACACCCGGAAAGTAGAACTGAAACCCACTCAAAAAATTCCTACACTTATGATTTCACTCCATGTCTGCATTAAAGCAACCTAAAAACAGGAATCCCAGATTAGTTACAAATCAGATCATGAGGCCACAGAATGCCTCTGCTTTGCTATGTCTAAAATTATGGGTGGAAAAGTATGAATGAAACATTAAAATGAAGGTGTTGCTGAATTTTTATTAATAATTTTTTCCAAGATTCCATAACACTCTAGGCAGAATGTTTCTCCAAATTAACATTTCTATTTTAGCTACAAATTCATTTTAGCTCAGATGTTATATTTCCTTATATTTGTGGTCTAAATTATTAAGATTCATTTTATACAATTAGTTGCATGAAAGTTAAAACATATTAATAGTACAGATGTGCAAGAATTTACAGATTTGGAAATGTGTTACTATTTAATTTGAAATCTTGATGTCTAAGATCCCTGATCAGTGGACACTTAATTCTGCAACAATAATAGAAATAATGGTTAGTGCCCAGAATATAATGAAGACAATAAAACAAGCTTGTGAAAGAGTTGATAAAATAGCATAGTGCAGGTAGTTCTCTGATATTGGTTGCACTACTGAAAATATTGAATCGATGGTTTTACAGATCTAAGTTTAATTTGTAAAACCTTTAAAAATTTGTACCATATACATATATATGCATTATGATGTAATGCCAAGCTAGTTAAAAATTTTGAACAAAATTTCTACAGTACACATATGCAGAATGAACTCAGTTTTCCAGATCCCCGTGGAAATTGTTTTTCTTGTTGGAAGACACCAGTGATGTTAATGGCAGCAATGCTGCAGGAAGGTGTGCACGAGAAAAAGTTGTTGACAACAATTTAATTTTTTTTTGTTGATGCTGATATTTTAAGAGGCCATCATTTCTCCCAGGTAGTTTCCATGATATGTTTGATCAATAACAGCAAGATTGGTATATGTTATGGTGTTATTTCACTGTCAGCAATGTAGAACTTGTAAAGACAAGGTATATGTTGTGCAGTCAAAAGAAGCATCAAAACTTTGATTTTAAAAGGGACATAATGGATATAGTGTGTCATAAACTGATAGGCCATATACCTAATTAATTAGAAAAGTAATGAAGAATCTTGCATAATGCAGCATATGCTAGGAAAAGTCTAAAGTCTGAAGACTATACATTTTGCTATTGAGCTTAAGGAATTCCTTTAAAATAGAGCAAGTCAATGCTCTGTAATAATCTCATCCTAAAATTAAAGGTGACTTTGAAACACATAAATTACCATGACTTTGGGCATCAGAGCCCATGTTTCATAGTTTAAAAAGAAAGCATTAAAATATTTAAGTACATTAGGCCTTTTGTATTTTATGATCATAGTTTTGAGTGAGTTCAGATCAGATATGGTTCTATTTGTTTCTGTTTAGTTGTACACTATATTTACCTTGGATTGTTCCATATTGCTTATGAACAGTTTAATTTGCTTGCTGTAATTTTTGATTACTGTTGATGTGGAGGACAGAAAGATTTTATGTAATGCACTGCTCAAGCAAACTGGAGTTCTGTACAAGAGCAGAGAAGGTATGTTAAATAATTTTCATTATGAGAAGTCATGGAAGACATACTTCAAAGGTCAACATAGGTAAAAATCCTCAATAAAACTGAACTAACCATAGGCCAATGGTAAAGGTTTAAGCACAGCCATGACCCAGCACATTGGAAGAATTCAGCAGGTCAGACAGCATTTATGGAGGGAAATGGATAGTCGACATTTCAGGTCGAGACCCTTCATCTGGACCCAATCCAGGTCCAGATGAAGGGTCTTGACCTGAAATGTTGACTCTCCATTTACCTCCACAGGTACTGCCTGACCGGCTGAGTTCCTCCAGTGCTTTGTGTGTTACTCCAGATTCCAGCATCTGCATTCTCTTGGGTCACCACTCTATTGGATCTACGCATCTTTTACCTAATTAGTATGGCAAAAACCTTACTTGTGCCAGCTGTTTAGAAAAAAAAATCCTTTTGCTGAAAGAGATTTGAAATGCATGCCAGTTACTATTGGACCAAAGCAATATGCAATGTGTGCACTACAGGAACAAACACAATATTTTGGGGCACCTACAAACTGCATGACCCACTGCACCATAATGCTGATTTTATTCAATATATGTTTGAGAACTACTATGATTGGAGATTTATGCAGGAATAGAGGCATATGGATCATATGCAGACAGAAGAGATTTAGTTTAATTTGACATCATGTTTAGCACAGATATCATGGGCCAAAGGGCCTATTCCTGTGCTGTACTGTTCTATGTTTTATGTTTAATAGTCTAATGTACCAAATTTGTGAGAAGTCAGTACCTTTTAAAACTGTAAGTTTTAAGAGGAAAAGCATTTGATCTTTCAAACCATGCAAAAGATTCGCTCCTAATAGTCTCACTCCTATTAACATGCAGTTTTACTCCATGTATAAAACTTATAGGTCACCAGTGTGTGTGTATTTATAATGTGACATGTATTCTGGATCTTCCATGATTAGATACAGTATTTTTTTAAAGTCAAAAACATATAGCAAGTTGTGTACAAAGGGTATGGATAAGCTCAATCAAGTATTTTCAGAGTTTGACAGAATCTAGTCACAAGATTAATAATCCCATAAATTGTACTTACACAGGAACTAATTGATTTAAATTTCCATTGAAAAAGGACAATATATAGAGATATGAGGAACAGTTGTGCATCTGAATACAGATACAGAATTTTTTTTTATTTTCGTTTGGCACAATATCTAACTTGACTTCACAGTAAACCCAACCTTCACAACTCAACAATTAAAAGGTCTCCTGTCTTTATAATAGCTGCCTTCCCTCAAACTCAAGGATTTCTAATTTTTTTTATGTAAAAGACCGACACTTAGTTGATCAGATGCTGTGACTGCATGCCAGACTTTTACAGATATGGTTATAAATAAATAGAATTTGCACTTGAAAGAATCAGATTCTAATATCCCCAAATCCAACTACATTTCAAAGTGGTCACTGTGACCAGATTGGAATTGGAGCATTTTGGTGATTGTCTTCCTGGCCTAACAGTCCCTACTGCCTTATTTTGGCGCAGCCTTGAAGGGAAGTGCCTTAATGAAAGTTTGATTTTATGCCATACATGTGGAGTCATGATTATTAGACAGGCCCACTGGATAGAGTGACTGAAAAAGGAAAATTCCATTGCCATTATGTAGAATTCCAGGATTTTTACTGGGGCTTTGGGATCACACTCTGCCAGTCCATTTGTTTATTCTGCTAACACTAAAAACTAGTGCCCTTTACTGATACAATCTGTTTAGGTGAATATTTTGTCATCTGGAATGAAATCTGATGATGCAATGTTATCTAAGCTCTGGTTTCCCAGTAGTTTCTCTGTCAGTTGAAATGTGTTCATTGATTGTAATTTCCATGGGCTGTTCTGACAGGGGTACCAATGAAGTATTCATAAATTAAGCAACATTAGCAAAGGAGAGGGAGAAGAAGCTAACAGCAGTCTAGATATGAGCCTCAGCAAATGAGTTATTTTTCTGCTTTCCATTACTTTCCATCTTTTATGCCACACATCTAAAACAGTACTCAGAGAAATACCTTGGTTTGGGGTTGTTTTATCGCATCTTTTTGTCCACACACTCTGACAGAACAAAGAGTGTGTAGACAAAAATGTGTGCCAATCTCCAGAGCTGCTGTATTTCTTAGTTTTGTAAGTAATGCATTTCCCGTTTCACAGCCGTTGCTTGGGTTTTAATGTCTTTATTTTGTATAAATGAACCATTTTAAAACACAGTGAAAAACTGCCAGCACAAGTGCTGCTGTGCACTCTGCAAGACATAATATATTCAACAGATTTCTTTCTTTCTTCCAGTTTTACAAGTAGAAACTAGGCCATGTCAACAGTTTCAGCCTGTTGAATTGGCAGAAGCAAGTGGATTTTTTTCGTCAACTCTTTCTTACTTGCAGTATATTGTCACTGGCAGGCATACCAATAAATCAGGGTATACAGTATAGTTATGTTACTATGTCAAAACTATTGAGAAGGCTCAATGGTAAATCACACCAGCAAAAGGCAGGGTTTTGAAACATTACTAAAATGTGCCCTTTCAAAAAAATGATTGTTAGAGAAAGTTTTTGTGATTAATACCTTTAATTATATATACAGAGATGTGCACTTACATCTATTGCAATTAAAAACTTTTATTCAAATCATACAGATTAGAGGCAAAAATTCTAAATTAGATTGTGTCACACATTTGTTTGAAAAGCGAAAATATTATTTTTTGTATTTGTTTTCTCCAAAGGTTTCAGATCAACCCCAGCTTCAGTAAAATTTTTCTCTGCTGTCAGATAAACATTGCTGGATTCTCACAATGTTATTTCCCAAATCAGCTTTCTTCTCGTCTTTGTCATGGCAAAATATGAACGTTTTGGACAATGAATTTCTGTCCTTGCACCATTACTTTATTGGGTCATGCTTCACAATCAGAGGGGCTTTATCACACTGAACCTGTCAAAAGACTGTGATCAGCAATAAACCCAGCTGCTCTCTTAATAGAATTATTAAGAATAAAATTATTTGTAACCTCACCCCCTCATTCCCCTACCCCACGTATCAGCTATGAGTTACTAGTTTGCACTCTTTACAACTGAATCAAAGGGTTTCGGGTTTAAGTTCCAAACCAGATCCTTGAATGCAAATTTCTTGGTTTATATTCCAGTATAGCACTAAAGGAGTGTTGCACTGTTGGATATGCTGTCATTCATATGAAAAATTTAAAAGTTATACATTTCCTCTCCCAGGAGGATGTAACCTTAACATACTATTTCAAAATAGAACAGGAGGGTTATCCCAGGATCCCAGGATCCTGTGACAGTATCCCTCTACTAACATCACAAAGCACGTTAGAGATATAGTCGAAGAGAGACACAGCTTAGAAACAGGCCCTTTGGCCAACCAAGTCCACGCTGACCATACACTAATCCTACACTATTCCCATTTTATTCTTCCCACATTTCCATTAACTCCTGTCCAGTCCCTGCACCCACCGCCTACCCTCCAGATCACTCATCTATGGACAATGTATGTAGACGATTAGCCTACCAACCTGCACATTTTTAGGAGGTAGGAGGAAAGTGGAGCACTTGGAGGAAATCCACATGATCACATCCAATTCCACACAGATAGCACAGGAAGTTAAAATTTAACTGGGACTGTAAGGCAGCAGCTTTACCAGTTGTGCCAATGTGCCATCCATCATTAGTCCCTTGTCATTGTGGAAGCTTGCTATGTGTATATTGGCTGCCATATTTCCTACATTACCACAATGACTGCACTTCAGAAAGTATTTCATGGGCTGTAAAGTGCTAAGAAAGGGATGTGAAAGGCATTAATGGGAGTATACCTTCAATCCCTTTTCAGTCTCGGTATGTATGTGCTGATTGTTTCTTCCCATCATTGAGGTTTCCCCCCAATCCTTCATCTGATAATCTAGCCCAAGCACAATATTTACCTGGAAAGTTTGGGCACGGTCTTGCATGCTTCCATTCTTGCAGTTCAACACACAATCCCAAAACACAATTGAGTACTGAACAGAAATGTGATTTCTGTTATGAAGGAATTGACCTGAAATCAGCCACTAGTATTTGATCCAAAATGCAGTTTCATTGCATTAGAAACTATGCTGACTGTGTGCCTACGTTGGCTCCCTTGGGCATTCTTGTGCTGTGTACACATTACAATTAAACATTTTCTAACCAAGCATTTATCGACTCAGCCACGTCAGTTTTATGCCAACATTTATTTGGATTACACAAAATTTTACAGCACAACAGCAAGCCATTCGGCTCAGCTGGTCCATGCTAGTGTTTATTCTCCATGTAAACCTCCTCTCACCCCTTCATCTCACCCGAATGAAATATCCTTCTGTTTCTTTCACCCTCATGTGCATCTGCAGCTTCCCCTAAATATACCACACTCTGAGCACCAAGGTCTTTTGCTATCATACTTTATCCAAAATAAGAAATCTGATGTGTTGCTATGTTTAATTTTGCAATTGTGTTTCCTTCCTGTTCTGTTGAGAAAATCAGATGCAGGAGTACAACACACACAGGAGTGAACAGCACTGTAGTAGTGTAGCACACTGTCGTATACAACACATTGTAATAGTACACCATACTGTAGTAGCTAACCAATTTTCAGTAGTTCAACACACTGCAGTAGTAAAAACTATTGCAGTAGTAGACCATACTGCTGTAGGCACCACACTGCAGTGGTACATCCCATTGCAGTAATGCAACCCACTGTACCAGTGTATCAATTACTGTAGTGCACCACAATGCAGGAATTTAACACAGTGCTGTAGCAAAATCCATTGCATTAGTGCACCCCATTGGAATACTGCAAAAGTGCACCAAAGTGCATTAGTATACTCCGTTGTGGTAGTGTACCCTATTTCATAGTACACTACACTGCAATTTTACACCATGCTGGAGTAGTACATCATAATGTAATAGTACCACACTGCTGTATTACACCACATTGCAGTAATACACCACATTGGAATAGTACATCACTTTGCATTAATGCACTACATTGCAATAGTACACCACAGTAGTACACCACATTTCTACACTACCCAAAAGAGCAGCAGTACATCACATTGCCATGCTTTTAAAGATAATGCATTTTCAAGGAAGAAATGGTTAACTAACACTAACCTTGTAAAATCCTGTAAATGGAGAAGGTTGGAACATCTGGCGGATGCTTGTTTCACCTGACTTTGAGATTCTGTGTTTGAAGGTTGGGGTAGAAGATTTCAATTCTGCTAAATATCATGAATGAAGGAGGATTTTTTGAGAAGTAGACCTGAAATAAGAGAAACTGGAACATCTGGAACAGTAATAAAATACCCAAAGATATTGCAACTGGGTAGAAGTATCTCTATCAATGGATTCTGAAGTAACTACTATTACTGTCCTTAAGTTCTAGCCAATGCTGTCAGATCTGAGAACTGTTGCAAAAGGAGTAGAGTAGACCAGGGGAAAGAAAGGTATGGTAAAGGAGAGAGAGACAGGTTTGCTAGTCAAATTTTGGTGCAAGTTATTAATTGTTTGCATTAGTGATATTGGTCCTGAATGGCCAACCCTTGGTCCTGAGTCCATATCGACACTCTCTGGGGGGAGAGCTGGGGGAATTAGTTTCTTCAGAAAATTGTTTATGTCAATGAGAACAACTCTCATTCTTTTAAATATCGAAAATTTTGGTAATCACCCTATTCCTACTGCTTAGAAAAAACAACTTGCATTTATATAGTGTCTTCAACAAAGCAATACATTAAAAAACATTTCCACAGGAGTAATAGAGGAGGTACTTTTGACGATAAGCCACAGCTGAGTCTTTAGGATGGATTGATCAAAGTCTTTGCATACAAGAGTTGGGACGTAATGTTACAGCTGTACAAGATGCATTGGTGAGCCTGCACTTGGAGTATTGTTTGTGGTTCTGGTTGCCTAGGAAGGATGCTATTTAGCTGGAAAGGGTGCAGAAAAGATTCACAAGGATATTACCGGGACTGGAGAGCTTGAATTATAAGGAGGGACTGGATAGGCTAGGGCTTTTTCCTCTGGAGTTTAGGATGCTGAGGGGTGACGTTATAGAGGTATATATGATATTGAGAAGCATAGATAAGTTGAATGGTCACAGTCCTTAGCCCAGGGTCGGAGAGTCCAAAACTAGAGGGCCTAGATTTAAGGTGAGAGGAAACTGATTTAAGTGAAATCTGAGGGGCAACTTTTTCACACAGTGAATGGTGGATATATGGAATGAGCTGCCAGCGGAAGGGGTACAGTTGGGTACAATTACAATATTAAAAAGACTTTTGGACAGGTAATGTGGATAAGAAAAGTTTTGAGGGATATGGCCAAATGTGAGAAAATGGGACTAACTTAGGTAGGCAACTTGGTCAGCATGGACAAGTTGGGATGAAGGACCTGTTTTCGTGCAGTATAACTTTATGACTCTAAAGACATATGTTTTAACAAGTGTCTTAAAGGAAGAAAAAAGTTGGCTTAGGGAAGGAATTCTAGTGCTTAGTTCTTTGGCAGCTGAAGGATGACCAATAATGGTGGAGGAATTAAATGTGTAATGACCAAACAGCCAAAGTTGAAGTACTTCACAGATCTATGAAGCATGTAGGGCTGGAAAAGATTGGAAAGGTGGGAAGGAGCAAGACTGAAAAGAGATTTGAAAATGAAATAGAACTTTGCAATTGATCTGTTGCTGCAGCACACCACTGGTCACAGGCCTCCAATTAGTTTACAATCCAGTGTGGGTCCAGTGTTGTTTATGATTTGGATGAGAATGTATGTGGCATGTTAGTAAGTTTGTGGGTGACACCAAACTTGGTAGCATGGTGAACAGTGGAGAAGGTTGTCTGAGGCTACAACAGGATCTAGATCAACTTGGGAAAGTGGGCCAAAGAATGGCAGATGGACTTTAACTCAGACAAGTGTGAAGTGATGCATTTTGGGAAGTTAAACCATGACAGGACTTATCCTGTAAATGATGGGACCCTGAGAGTGCTGCAGAACAGAGACACAAAGGGGTACAAGTACATAGTTCCCTGAAAGTGACAACACACTTGGTGAATAACGTATATAGCACACTTGCCTTCATTAGACAGAGAGTTGAGTACAAGAGTTGGAGCATTATGTTACAGCTGTACAAGGTGTTGGTGAGACCACACCTGGAATAGTATATGTAGTTCTGGTCACCATACTATAGGAAGGATATGATTAAGCTAGAGGAGGTGCAGAAAAGATTTGCAAGGAGGTCAGAAGGCATGGGATCTAGTGAGGCTTGGCCATGTGGATTCAGAATTGGCTTGCCTGTAGAAAGCAGAGGGTTGTGGTGGAGGGAGTGTATTCAGATTGGAGGGCTGTGACTAGTGGTGTCCCACAAGGATTGGTTCTGGGACCTGCTTTTCCTGATATTAATGACTTGGATGAGAGGGTCGAAGGGTGGGTTAGCACGTTTGTAGGCGACACAAAGGTCGGTGATGTTGTGGATAGTGTGGAAGACCATCGAAGCTTGCAGAGGGATATTGACAGGATGCAGAGCTGGGCTGACAAGTGGCAGATGGGGTTCAATTCGGAGAAGTGTGAGGTGGTACACTTTGGAAGGACAAACTCCAAGGCGGAGTACAAGGGTAATGGCAGGATTCTGGGGAGTGTCGAGGAGCAGAGGGATCTGGGGGTTCATATCTACAGATCACTGAAAGTTGCCTCACAGGTGGATAGGATAGTTAAGAAAGCTTATGGGATGTTAGCTTTCATAGGTCATGGGATCGAGTTTAAGAGCTGCGAGGTAATGATGAAGCTCTACAAAACTCTGGTTAGGCCATACCTGGAGTACTGTGTCCAGTTCTGGTTGCCTCATTATAGGAAGGATATGGAAGTGTTGGAAAGGGAGCAGAGATTTACCAGGATGCTGCCTGGATTGGAGAGTATGGATTATGAGCAGAGACTAAGGGAGCTAGGGCTTTACTCTTAGGAGAGAGGGAGGATGAGAGGCGACTTGATAGAGGTATACAAAATATTAAGAGGAATAGATAGAGTAGACAGCCAGCACCTCTTTCCCAGGGCACCAGTGCTCCATACAAGAGGGCATGGTTAGTAATGGGTGGGAAGTTAAAGGAGATATCAGAGGGAGGTTTTTTACCCAGAGAGTGGTTGGGGCATGGAATGTGCTGCCTGGGGTGGTGGTGGAGGCAGGTACATTGGTCAAATTCAAGAGATTGTTAGATAAGCATATGGAGGAATTGAAAATAGGGGGATATGTGGGAGGAAGGGGTTAGATAACCTTAGGCGAGGTTTAAAGGTCGGCACTACATTGTGGGCTGAAGGGCCTGTATTGTGCTGTACTGTTGTATGGTTCTAACCCACTCACTCAACTTGTCCATATCCACCACGAGCCCTCTTCATACCCTTCTCTGTACTCACACACCCACCTAGATTAGAGACACAAGAGACTATCGGTGCAGCGTTTTGACCTGAAATGTTGATAATTCCTTTCCTCCCACAGATGCTGCTCAGCCCACTGAGTTCCTCCACAGATTGTTTGTTGCTCTTGCCAAATTTAGTGTCATCAGCAAACCTGGAAATACGACAATTGGTCACCTCAACCAGATTGTTGGCTGGGGCCCAAGCACTGAGTGTGGTACCCCACTGGTCACAGCCAGTGGATCTGATCCACAGCCAGTCTGAGATGGGTCCATTGAATTCTACGTTTGGCTTTCTGTCTGATGATCAATTCTCAATCCATGTCACATGTTACTTTCTATTCCATCTCCTCTAACCTTGTTGACCAACCTGTGTGGAACCTTATTGAATATTTTCTGGAAATCTAAGTGCACTATGTTCACTGGTTCCCTTTTATCTATTCTACTGGTCACTTGCTCAGAGAACACCAGCTAATTCGCCAAACTTGGCAGACTGAAGGGCCAGTCACTGTGCTGTACGACTCCATGACTTTTCCTTCGTATCTCCGTGCTGACTCTGCTCCATTCTGCTTTTCCAAATCGGAATCAGGTTAATGATCACCAAGATATGACATGAAATTTGTTGTTCTGCAGCAGCAGTACAAAAGAGGCAAAAACCTATCAATTACAAAAATAAATAGTGCAAGAAACAAGGAATAATGAGGTAGTGTTCATGGGTCTGTTCCTCATGGAGATATAGATTCCTGCTATTCCTTCATTATAGGTTCCTTAATTTTTTTGGTTGACACTTGATAACCACTGGATCAATGCAGGAGACAAAACAGTGAGCGTGTGCAGTGTTGGTGTGAAAATGACTATGAGGCAGAGTTCAACAAGAAGAGAAAGAACATGGCAGATGGAATGTAATTGGGGGAAATGTTATTTACTCATTCGAGAAAAGAATGTGTTTTAGGTGATCAGTGCTGGTGCCATTGAGATTTGTGTGCCGTGAAATTCCCTGTGGACCATGTCTTTCTATTAACACTTGTTAACAGCATGTACATCATTCTTGGGCATAACTTCAAATGCTGCACATGACACAAACCTTGGGCAGTAACCCATTTCAGGGCATAGGGTGGTGAAGCAAACCAGATGAGGTCTTGGAGCGTGCTCAGGAGAGATTATAAAGGCCAGGATGAAAGAGACGAGATCCTGGTGGTCAGGGCTGAGAGATTAAGGGAAAATTTGGTAGTGGTACTGAGGGTTTTGAAGAATTGAGGTAGGAAAACTGCTTCTAGGAGCCGAAGGGTTCACACCCAGAGGACTTAAGGCAGTGGGCAAGTTGACCAGGGATGCCGTATTTACTCTGCCTTGTTGTGGTTGAGCATGCAATGCCTAAACAGCTGTTGGAGACAGATTCAGCATTAACTTTTAAAAGAAGATTATTTGAAGGATTGAAGTTTGCAGCGATCTGGGGAAACATGCTACTTGGATCCTTGCTTCAAACATCTTATTAAACTAGGAGTGCAGAAAACAGTTACAAGGATGTTGCCTGGAACTGGAGGCCTGAGATACAACGAGAGGTTGCATGGTCTAGGACTTTATTTCCTGGAATGGATGAGATTGAGGGGTGACCTGGTAGAGATGCACAAGATCTTGAAGGGCATAGACTGGGTGAAAGCACATAGTCTTTTTCCCAGGGAGGGGGTGCTAAAAACAAGAGGGCAGAAGTTCAAGGCCAGAGGTGAGAGATTTAGAAGGAACATCAGAGCAGCTTCTTCACACAAAGAATCAGAATCAGATTTGTCACTGAACATATGATGTGAAATGTGTTGTTTTGCAGCAGCAG
This sequence comes from Rhina ancylostomus, assembly GCA_030265395.1. Classification (NCBI taxonomy): domain Eukaryota; kingdom Metazoa; phylum Chordata; class Chondrichthyes; order Rhinopristiformes; family Rhinidae; genus Rhina; species Rhina ancylostomus. The sequence continues at coordinate 49,480,978 of JARFYF010000104.1, forward strand.
TACAGTGCAAAGACATGAAAATCTATAAATCACAAAAATAAATAAATAGTGCAAAAAAAAGACATAACAAAGTAGTGTTCATGGGTTCATGGACTGTTCAGAACTCTGATGGCAGAGGGGAAGAAATTGTTCCTAAAATGTTGAGTGTGGGTCTTCAGGCTCCTGTACCTCCTCCCTGATGGTAGTAACGAGAAGAGGGCATGTCCTGGGTGGTGAGGGTCCTTATGGATGGATGCCACCTTCTTCAGGCACCGCCTCCTGAAGATGTCCTCTATAGTGAGGGGGGTTGTGCTTGTGATGGAGCTGAGTCTACAACCCTCTGCAGCCTCTTTCAATCCTGTGCATCTCCCTTCATCCTTCTGAACTCCATCGAGTTCTGCTGAAGAGTGAGCAAATCTCTATTATCAACTGCCTTCTTAATCTAGTCTGGATATCACATACAGTGACTAATTGTAACAGACAAGATTGTCCTTTCCTTAGTAAATGAAAACTTAAAAATATGGTTCTTCGGATATGATTTAATTAGTTCTGGTGAAGGGTTTGCACTAACTCTGTTTCTCTCCTCATGGATGCTGCCTGACCTGCTGAGTGTTTCAAGCACAAAGTTCTTAAAATTCTGTCTAATTATTATGGATCATGTGCAAGCAAGTAGGTTTAGTTCAGTTTGGCATTATGGATAGCACAGACATTGTGGGCCAAAGGGCCTGATCCTCTGCTGTACTGTTCTATGCACTATATGCAACTCCAGACTCACCGACATGGTTGATTTTTAAATGACGTCTGAATTAGCCTACTAAGATATTCGGCATGTCCCCTTTGAATCTCACTAATTTTTATAGACGCACCATAGAAAGCATCCTATCTGAATGCATCACGGCTTGGTATGACAACTGCTCTGCCAGGGACCACAAGAAACTGCAGAGACTTGAGGACACAGCCCAGTGCATCACAGAAACAAGCCTCCCCTCCATGGACTCCCTCTACACTTCTCTCTGCCTCAGTAAAGCATCCAGCATAACCAAAGACCCTACCCACCCCAGACATTCTTCCTTCACCCCTCTCCCATTGGACAAAAGATACAAAAGCCTGAAAGCACATACCACTAGGCTCAAGGACAACTTCTATCCCTCTGTTGTAAGACTATTGAAAGGTTCCCTAGTATGATAAGATGGTCTCTTGACCTCACAATCTGCCTCGTTATGGCCTTGCACCTTATTGTCTACCTGCACTGCACTCTCTCTGTAGCTATTACATTTTATTCTGCATTCTGTTATTGTTTTCCCTTGTACTACCCCCATGCTCTGATGTGGTGAAATGATCCGTATGGATGGCATGCAAAACAAAAGTTTTTCACTGTACCTTGGTACATGTGACAATAATAATAAAAAAAGACAGACACATGAAGAGGCAGGAAGTAGAGAGATATGAACCATGCACAGGCAGATGGGATTAGTTTTACTTAGCATCATGGTTGGCACAGACACGGTGGACTGAAGTTCCTGTTCCTGCGCAGTACTGTTCTATGTTCTGCTTTTGGTATGGTAGTCAAGCAGGAATGAATGTCCTCATGTGTAGCATTAAAATCAGCAGTGACCTGTTGAGAAGAGCAAGGGTGAAATGGGTGCTATGTTATCTCATTTTTGCACAATGTATCATGGATTTGTTGCAAACTACATGATAGGTAGATTTTGCAATATGATACACTTTGTTCTTCTCTTTAGTATTAACAGCTGAGTGCATCATCTGCACTGTGTGATATTTGATACATCTCAGAAGTGCTAACACTCGAACCCTACTAGAAGCATGAATTGAATGTGGTGCATTCAGTCATATAATTAGTTCACAGGATACTTCCTATGATGCAGCTGAATCTCACTCAACAGGAACTATATTCCAAGGTTTAATGTAGCAAAGAGAAGACCAGACAGTGTACATTTCCTTGATTTTATACTTGACAGATAACTGGTGCTATTTTGTATCAAGCAAGTGATTGTATTCTGATGGCATCTGGGTGCAATGATGTACTTGGCTGCCCTTTGAAATTTTTTGTAATATTTCAACAACTCACCTTTAATAGCCTCTGATCTGAAAATACTAATCAGAATGCCAACCACAGAAGAATACAAGATGTTTTTGTTCTGAATTGTCTATAACTGCCTCTTACACAGGTCCAGTGTTGGTGTGTTCTTCTGTGGACCTAAGGACCTCTCTAATGTCCTGCACAAAGTGTGTAATTACTACTCATCTCCTGATCCCCGAGGTGTTCAGTTCTACTACAATAAAGAGAATATTTAAGTACAACCAAATTTTTAGAAAGTGATTGTTCTTAAGGTTGGGTTAAATCATATTACTCCTGCAGTTGGTTGATTGTCTTGCAACAAAATTAAAAATACAGAATTTTGATAATTGTATCATGTGTACTACATTACATGATTGCACTTAAGCTTTTTTAAAATTAATACAATTCTATGAATATACATTATAAGTATACAATAAAACATCTCACAAATGATGAAAAACGGCCTTTCACTTTGTCTGTAATGTTAATATGACTTAATTTGAACAAAATTTGCTGATGTCACAGTTCCCTTCTTATTCAAATATCGCTAAATGTGATTGATAGGTATTAAATATGGCGGCTATTCTATGTGTCCAAAGTCTACCCTGACTCTTCAGTGATGTAGTTGATGCTATCTTCTACATTACTGTACCAGGAAATTATAATTTACGTACTAAAAAGTTTATGCACTACAATAAATGTGGACATAATAAATAAATATCAAATTACTGTATCATAGGGTAGCATTTGATGATGTAGCTAGAAGAGTGGGCTAGAGGCTAGGTCTGCTATGGTCAATGATGCCCTTACTCACTTCTTAAAGTTTTTCACCATCAACAAGATGCTCATCAAAAGAAGCATGTTAAAATACTCTCCATTATCTAGATGAATACAGCTTCAATGCTCTAATATTAGTTTCATCTAGGATAAAGCAACCTATTGAAGTTTCACTCCCTCCATGTTACAATAAAACAGAAACGGGTACCATTTACAAGTTGTGCTGCAGCAGTCACCCAAACTACTTCAACAGCACCTGCTGGACCAATGATCTCTGCCATTAGAACTCCAAGGGCAGCATGTGGAAGGACTTCACCACATTCAATTTTCCCATCACCCCCACCTCCAATCAGATTCCAGCATCTGCAGTATTTTTGGTGTCAACATTAGCAAAGAAAAGTTTTCAGCAAACCACATTAGATGTTAGCACAATGATCAAAAGTTTGGTAGATTTTGAGGAGGATAGAGAAGTAGAAAGGTTTAGGGAATGAATTTCAAAGCTTGGAGCTTAGGCAGTTAAAGGCATTTAAAGTTGGGGATGTGCAACAGACCATGATTAGAGGACATAAAATGTTCTCTGTAAAGGTGGGAAGGGATGACCAGTTGAAATCAAGAAGGAATCTTAGAAACGAATCATTGCTGGACTAAGAATCAATGTAAGACAGTGAGCATGGAGCATGAATGAACAGGAATTACTGTGACTTAGGATACCGATGACAGTGTAATGGAAATTTACATGGTGTGAAGGATGAGACACTGACCAGAAAAGCATTGCAGTGGTGAAATCCAGAGGTAACAAGGCATGAACAAAGGTTTCAACAGCAGATAAAATGAAGACACTGAAGGCAAGGCATCATTAAACACTACACATCACTGTCAGTTCATAGCTTATCAAATCCATGTACAAGGAGTGATCTCTACTCCTTTTTGTCAATATATGAGTGGCTAAAAGCAGGCTTAAGACTCTAGCATATGTTTTGTAAATGAAGAAGTTTCTCGGAACACATATTCTTTTAGCAGGCACATGTGAAAAAATAACCTGCATCTATTTCTCCTACATTTACAATCAAGATAATAGAATGAATAGACTTCAGCAGCACATTGGTCAGACTGCCCTTCACAACCTTTGCCAAACAGGGCCTTTGATGATTTTTTTGAAGAACCAAATGAGTAGGCGATGACATACAAGTAAGATGCAGCTTGCATCCTGAAATCTCAAATTTGAGTTTGATGACCTATTCTCTGGTTACATTTCTGTAGCTGATAAAGCATTAGAGTGGGACTGGGGCATTCTGTCCCTCAAACTTCATTAGATTTTATCTTAATCATATTTACTTATCTTGACTCCTGAATACAGATGCCTAAAAAAAGCTATAAACTTTAGTTTTGAAATTTTCTATTGACATAGCTTTGTGCAAATAAATGTTTCTTGATATCATCCTTGAAAAAATCTAACTGTAATTTTAAGATTACAATTAATGGTGCCCTTGTTCTGAACTCTCCTAGTAGGGGAAATATTTTCATTCTAGCTACCTTATCAAAGCCTATAATC
>JARFYF010000104.1:49581612-49597040 GCA_030265395.1 Rhina ancylostomus
GAAAATCCCTTCACCTGCTGCTGTCGGTGACAGTCATTCCTGAGCAGAAGATATTTTGGTGCACACAAGTGGCATAGATTTCAATTGTGGGTCATGAATATTAATATGGGGTGGGGGAAGGAGGAGGACCTGCAATATTTCTCATTGACTGCAATTGTTATATAAGTGAAGAAAGGGGTTAAAAGATTTTCAATAGTATGAAGCCTTGAGTTAAGATCAGGGAGTGGAACATTTCAGTTTCATGTGAGGCATAAATAAGATTCACCCCACATTGGGAGCAAATTTTGCTTCACAGCTCCAGCGACCCAGGCTCAGTACTGACCTTACTGTTCTCTTTGTGTGTTTCCTCCAAGCTCGAATTCCTCCCACATCTCAAAAATGTGCTGGTTGGTGGGCAAATTCGCACTGTAAATGACCCCAAATGTAAGTGGTTGGCAGCAGGGCAGAGGGGAGTTGATGAGCATGTGAGCGAGAATAGGTTACATAGAAATAAAGTGGAGCAGTGGAACTGATGGGATTTCTCTGAAAGCCAGCATAGACACAGATGGGTTGAATGATCTCCTTCTCTGTCATAAGGAGAATATGCAGATGGCATGCAGAAAAGGATCAGAGCTTAGGAACTTGAAAGATGCATTAATAAGATTCAAGAAATCCTATGTTAACATAGAATACTATGTTAACTTAATTTCCATTCCATTTTTATTTCTGTTCTATTTCATCTCATGATTTGGAGATTCAGTAACTCTGAAGCCCCATTGGGAAACCAAGCCTTGAGCAAGCATGGATCAAAGATAATTCCAAGATTTATCTGAAGTCAAACTCTTCCCTAGTTAATAATCAGCAAACCAACAAAAACCTGAAGTGCACCCAATGTTGGAGCTTGATAAAATTGGTAAACTTTGAACTCCTGGAGTATAGTGTCTAGAACTGAGGGCATCCTCAGGAAGGTCATACTAGCCTTGGAGTTCCAGTGCTAGTTCGGCTTGGGTTAGAAGGGATGCATAATTTGGGTGAACTTTGCATGCATTTCCTTGAGTTTAGGAGACTGAAAGGTGAAGTGATTAAGTGGTTAAAAATATTTAAAGAATTAAACAAACAAAATGTAGAGAAACTATCTCCTCTAGTGAAGTAATTAAAAATAAAGAAATGTAGCCTTGGAAATTCTTTTACATACTGCACTGCTTTTGTGCATCACATGAAGGAATTTAAACCCAACTGTTTAACACATTAAGGACCATTGTTCATGCTCACAGTTGGCTCTGTTTTTTTGGATTCTGGATCATGAATTGCAGTTTTAATATTGGCAATAATGTGACACAAATCCAACACATTACCTGCACAAATTCATCACACTTAAGGAAAGGCAGTTAGAGCCTGAAAATGTTATGAACAAAATGAAGTAACCAACAAAACACAACATAAAAACTTCCTGTATTCCATAGAACTCTGAGGAAATTTCGATGAAGTTTACACATTATAAAGTACATGGAAACCATGCGTATGGAAACAATTATTGGGATTGAGGGTTTCACACCCACAACTGGGTCAGGAGTAAAAATCTATATTTTTTCGTAGAAAATTGCTTTCATTTGAGCGGGGAAGAGGGTTCAGGGCTCATTTATTGGGAAAAATATTTATCACAATTTGGATGAAGAGCATAGTCAATATTCACTTTCCCACAGTCAAATCTAACATATAATCGACTCCATATTTGCCAACTTAATTACTCTGAAATTGTTGGGTTTTGACAAAGCTCAGGGACTGTATTAGTCAGGATGCTGGAAAGTCAGTGGAACCAGTTACAGTTCATTGTTGCTGCTAATGACTCAATTCACTTTCTACTTTTCACACATAAGTTTGAGGATGGGTTCATTTATGGTCTGACTTTTTTTGAGGGCAAATTTTTTTTTTCTGTATCCTTGAAACATAACATTGTAAAATATAAATAAAAGATCAGAAATATGAACAGGAGCAGACATTTGGTTTTTCAAATCTGCTCTCCTCTGAATGAGATCACGGTTGATCCTGCCCAATTTCAAGATCCCATCAATCTCTTTGAATCCAAAGGAAATGGAAAGCTTGACAACTAGTCCTCAAAGCGATCAGTGTTGTATTTATCCTGCTAATTTCTCAGACTGACTGGATGGAAGAGGCAGCTACCAAACACATCACTGGAGGAGAGTTTGATGCTCTGGTTGAATCGGAGGAGTGGAAATTCTTGAATGGTGCTTCGTTAATTGGACAGACCCTGCTGAGTATGAGATAGTTCACTTGGATGTTTGTGTCAATGGAATTTGCAATGCAGGCCAATGTCTTGGTAATGGCAGGAGAATAGATGGAAGGATTCTGGTCAGGAAAAATATCGAAAGGAAGAATATTTCTTAAGTGCCTTTCATGATCTTGGGAGTCCCAATCCATGAAGCACTTTCAAAATGTAGTCTCTGTCCTAATGTGCCAAACACACCACTGCAAGATTCCACCATCAGTGATAATAGGAAAGTAAATTGTTTTTTAGTGATGATAAATGAAGAAAGAGTACTGTCCAATTTAATATATTGCCTTGGCATTGGGAGATTGAAAAGAGTCTGGATGGATGAAAGATAGCATGCCCAATTGCACAGTGCTCTTTGTACTTTCCTGCTTAAGTTTCTGCAATGAGATTTGAACAGACAGCCTTCTGACTCTGACCTGAGAAAGTTACCTACTGATTCTTGCTGAGACCTGCTGACATCTCTCAAAGTTGGCTGGATGACATCCACAGAATGAACAGCACAGAAAATAGTAGAAGTTGGCCCCTTGGCCCTTTGAGCCTGCTCCACCATTCAATATTCCACTATCAGTGTTTCATCACCTAGTTCAGTACCCTGTTCTAGCTTTTTCCACACATCCTTTGGTCCTGCTGAACTAAGAATAATATTCATCTCTTTCTTGAAGAATAAAATGTGCTCCTTATTCATGCCTTCAGCTATTTTAGGCACCAGTTGGTCATAAAGATATTGTAATAATGGGACTGGAGAATAGAGAGAAAGGGGGAAGATGAAGGGGAGGGTTTAACTGCCAGTGAAGTCAACACATTGTACTGATAAGGATAAATAAAGGAGTCCTTTGAAAAGCAATACCACCAACATGAACAGGCAGGGCTGAATGGCCTGTTTCTGATGAAAGAATTGGTAAGTAATGATAGTCAATAACATGAAAGAAAAGATCAGTTTACTACAAGATTAATACACAAATTCAGTTAATACATCCATTGGTTGGAGAGCTTCTGAGGACTCAGACACACAATGTAATCTATTCAGTCTCCTTCAAAATTGGAGAGATTGATATCCTTGTTATTTCTCCCTCTGTATCCCAAATCCACCCTCACATTGTAAGGTGTATGAGGAATTGCATCTTTTGTGACGCTCAGGAGAAGTAATGATTTTACGTCAGAACATCAGAATAAGAATGGGCCATTTCTATTTATCTCATTATCAAACTCAGTCCCAAATCTTCTGCTGACCATTTTCACCATTCCATCCTTTAGTCAAGGTCTTAATCAGCCTGAGAATGATAATTTGAATTATGAAAGATTTTTTAATAGTTGCTTTATGTTGAATTAATTCATGTTTGTACAGAGGGTCATTAGGACACGCTGAGTAGGTTATGTTAGTAGTAATCTCCCATGTATTTATACATTTCAGTAAATATATAATACTTTTGTTATTTGAAAATTTGATTAAAGATATATTGTGTTTCTTTAAATGTCAGTTATGCTCCTGTCCACTAAGGATGGATGTGAAATGCAGGATCATTGCAGACCAAGGCTCAGAATATGATTTCTGACTCCTCAAGTATTTCTCATTCCACAATGCAATTACTCTCAAAACAGATTCACAGGATAAACCCTGTACCTCGATGGAAAGGAGATGTCAAATAATGAAAATCTTTCGACAGAAACAGAGAGAGTTTGGTGTGCCTTGTGGCAACAGAAAGAGAAAGGTGGGACCACAGGAACTCCTGGAGCCTGTTTCACCATTCATTTGAGGATATCCAATCTAAATCCAAGATCCATTTAACCACTTTGGCTCTGTAACTCTGCAAAGCAAAAATCTATCAATGCTAAAGCAAAATACCGAGGATATTGGAAATCTCGAATAAAAAGTGAAAATGCTGCAAATGCTCAGCTGTTGGGCAGTATCAATAGAGAGAGCAGCAGAGTCAAAAACACTTGAATGAAGACAGTATTGAAGTTTTCAGCCTCAGTAGCTTTTTGAGGGAGGTACATACGGTGAACTGCTTCCTGACATCAATAATTCTAGTTCATGGTACCTTCTCCATTGACCCATTTGATGCAGAACAACACCAATGACAGTTAGCATCAATGAAGCTAGCTTGTTTTTAGAAAATCAGAGAAGCTGCAGATGTTGGAAATCTGAAATAAAATCAAAAAACGCTGGAAATGCTCAGCAGGCCAGGCAGCATCTGTGGAATGGGAAACAGAGTTAACACTTCAGGTGGAAGCCCCTTCATCCCCGTGTTTTCTGTTTCTTTAAATGGGTTAGATTCAAACTCATGATGTCAACAGGTTCTAGTCCAGCAGAGGACTGGATTCAGGCAGGTACTATCTTCATCCAACTCACATCACGGGCACTATTATGGCAAAAAAATATTGTGTTTTTACAAATAACTTTTCTTAAATTCAAACATCATAAAATTTCATTGATTTACTGTTCAGGTTTCTGTCTTTTTGGAGCTCTGGTAATACTGTGCAATCCTTTATTTTGTTAAGCTAATGCAAGATCTGATTTTGAGCTCAAGATTCACTTTATTTCCTTCACTCCTTCCATTGGCATTACTTGGAATGTTTCCTAAGCCCTATGTCCTGGTAATTTCCCAAAGGTTGTCTTAAGATAGGAAACTGAAACAACTAGGCAACTGTCTATATCTATTTTTTACTTGCATTGTATCACTGTTAAAGCAATTTTGTGTGATTGAGCTCCTGAAGAAATGTACATTCACCTTTAAGTATGAAACAAGCATTGAATTTGGTGGAGACATTAATTAAACAGGAATCTGTCAATGCAGAGTAACATTGGACAGGGTGGCTTTAATTATTTAAAATAAACACATGCCATTTTATTAATGATGTGTTAGCCTGGCACTGAGTTCCTTGCTCAGAGAACATGAATATGGAATTATCTGGATTAATATGGAACAGCTCAATATTGGTGCTAGGTGGAGTCATAGCTGTAGTGGACATAAGGGTACCTTTGAGAGCAACTGGTATGATATGGTCTAACTGTTGTACCAGATGCTATCAGTAGATTACTGCCTTCAGTAAAGGAAATGCTGTTGGTAGCTGCTCTGTTTCTATTATTTGTCATTGTAAACAGGCAACACTAAAGAGAATGCAGATACTTCACTGGTGATGGGATTTGGATGTTGCTGCTTGATGAATGAGCAGAAAATGATCCAGTGATCAGTAAATGGAAAACAGGATTGTCTGGTAGGCAGTGGATGTGGTACAAATATTGGTGAGCTCAAGAGGTATGAGTGGACTCAGCCTTTTGACCTGTGTATGGAATAGGTGAAAATATTCTGGAGGATGAAGGATATTGCTGAGCTCCTGGCAGAAGGACACAGAGCAGAGTAACATGGTGATACATGTTGGGACTGGAGATATAAGTTGACCAACACAATAAGTTAAAGACAAGGTCTCTTATGAGTATGTACTGACAACCTTGAAGGGATATTTTAATGTGGCACTGTGAAGATTTACGATAGTTACAAGTTTTCAACCATGAGCTGGAGGAAACTGTTGATGAATACATGGTCAGGCTACACCCTGGCAAAGAGGAGCAGTTTCAATCTTTTTAGATTGGGTGTTGTAGTTTATTTAGTGATTTCAGCTGAAAGTGTTTGACATGCTGGACTTAAAGTGTTCAAAGGAGTAGGCAGAAAGCTCCCATTATGGATTGGGTGTTTAGAACTGTGAGGCAGTTTCATTTAGTGTGTGACTTGTGAGGTGCAGACAGGGATCAACCCCACAAGGGTGGTATGGGTGGCATGCTCTTCTTCATGATTGAGTCACATGGATGCTTCTTTGGGTTTGGTAGGAAATGTGGCATGAAGGGCAGATCCTTGAAGAAAGTAATTGCTGTTAAAGATGATAGGGCCCAGTCTGTCTTTATCAAGGAGGCAACGTAATGGAATAGCCCCATCTGAATACTGTACACAGGGTAGAATCAGATAATGAGGAGCAGGAAATTGGGCACCGAATAGCATTTATTGCTCACCCAAGGAGGGTGATAAGATGATAATATTTAAAGCCACCTTGTTAATTGGGGAACTATACATTCGTGCACTGAAATTACAGCAAGTGGGGCTGTCTATGGTGTGATATGTACTGGAAATCCCTCATTCATTTTCTTTTGCCACAGAGCAAAGTGGTGTTGATTATATATCCAGGAAAGACCTTTTGAGTTATGGGCGAGATGACAGTTGAGTTGTAAGTGGAGGCGAGTGGTTGCGGCACCAGGAGCACGCACTGACTATCATGGGCACAGAATGAGGAACTGTGGTATTTGAAAGGATGTAGCATTAGAAAATAATGACTCTGACCCTGCCTGCTCTCCTCCAAGACCACTGCTCAGGTGGGTTGAGACCTGACAACTCTGCTGGTGTCTGAGAACTCAAAGACACCGGCAGATCAGAAAAGAAATAATGATTGCAACTTTAATACTCAACGCAATGTGCACTTAAACTTATTTCAGTCCTCTGAAAATGTTTCGTTCACTCTTACAGTATGTTAGCTTTAAATTCTTTCTGGAGACTGCAGTTCTTCTTCGAGTAGAATGGATGAAGAGAGGTTTGCATTTATTGTTTGTTCACTGGATGTGGATGTCACTGGCAAGGGTAGCATTTATTGTCTATCCCTAATTGCCCCTGCATTGAGGGTCTATCACATTGGTGGGTCGATCACATTGGTGGGTCTGGAGTCACATATAGGCCAATCAGATAAGAATGACAGATTTCCCTCCTGAAGGACATATTGAACCAGATGGGTTTTTACAATAATCATTGAAGTTTCATTTTTAGCATGACTGAGACTGTCTTTTTATTTCAGTTTTCCAGTTTTATTTGACTATTGAATTAAATTCCCCAGCTGCCATGGTGGGATTTGAACTCACATCTGTGGATCAAAGTCTGGTTGCTGGTCCAATGACTTAACTACTACACTATTGTACCTGAGGGATTGAAAATTATAAGGGTTTTGTTAGAGTAGGTAAAGAGAAACTGTTTGCACTGGTAGTGCTGCCTGTAAAGATGGTGGAAGCAGGATCAATAAGACTTTCAAAAAGAAAATTGGAGAAACATTTGGAAAGGAGATTTTAGCTGGGCTGGGGGAATAAACAGGGAAGAACAATTAATTGGAGAGGTCTTTCAAAGAGCTGGCATAGGCACAATGGGCCAAATGGCCTCCCGCTGTGCTACAAAGTGTTGGGGCTAAAGGTAGATTTATAGAGCAAGGTCACAGATCAACAGTGATAATGAATAATGGAGTTGTTTTTAAGGGTTAAATTGTCTCTTTCTGTTCTGATGTATCAATCTTGATTCTATTAATGTATTTTTATGGGATATTTTATTTTATGGTAACTGGTCGATTTCTGAACTGTTATGTGATCTGATGTTGATATGCTGAACGTTTGCTGTTAATTTTTCTGCTGTGGCATACCTTGGCTCTCGAGCCTTCCATTGGCAGTGCCTCCAGTGTTGCAGATTTTCCTGGACACATTTGAATGTCTACCTGAAACTCTGTTTATTTTCACTTCATTTAGCTTTTGGCTAAAACTAATACAAACAGAGATTGAAGAGCGAGACAATCAGGTTACTAACTGAGATTTCCAAGGAGAGTCAGAAAATACATCGTGATATCTTTTGGTCATTGCAAGGACGGGATTGAATCTGCATTTAAGATTGAACTTTTGAACTTGGCTTTAGATGTATAATAAAGAGACTGTGCCGCAAACAATACATAGCAATACCTCATGATTTCAGGCAACTGCGGTATTACAACAATTTGCATTTATCTGGCATAGAACTTAAAAAAGGCAGAGGTAGAAAATGGGCAGTGTGACACAGACAGATTACCAGATGTTAACAAGGTTTAGTTGAAGAAGAGTTTTAATGGAAGATGTTAGAGGCTGAAGAAGAGCAGAGGCAGAGGACAACAGAGAAAGTATGGCAGTATTTGTACTCAAAGCACAGATCTCAAAGGACAGCAAGTGTTGAAATCAGGCCAGCAATGAGTGGCAGTAAGTTCAATGGTCAGAGGTCATGGGCTTAAGAACCAGAGACAGAAGACTGAGGATATTTTTCACGTAGTGAGTTGCTGTGATCTGGAATATGCTGCTTGATGGAAGCAGATTCAGTAAAAACCTTCGATGAGATAAATATTTGAAGGGAGAAATCCTGCCGAGCTGCAAGGGAAAATGTAGGGGAGCAGGACCCATAGAAAGTCCGTCCCTCTGCTGCGCTCTCTCCAGTTTGAGCATGTGAACAAACATCTGAGTGCAGCACTGCCACACTCTTTATCAGTGAGGCATTTTCTCTGCTGTGATGCTTTGTGGGGAGATGCAGTAGCCATGGCCAGCTCTTACACTGGCTCATTAAAGTCATCTCTCGGCCTTGACTCCACTACCCCCCTGAACTCCATCTGCATGACCTTTCTCCTATGAATCCTGATCCTTGAATCCCATCCCTTTCCTTAATATCACCACCACTTAAACTCTTTCTTAATCTATGAGCCTTGACCACCTCCTGAGTCGAATATGGACTCACTTGTTAAATAATGACAGTGGGTCACTTTGTCATTGGCAATACTAGGGCTTAGTAGGAGAAAACAAAATCCCAAAGGAATGCATCTCTACTTATAACATGGGATTCAACTGGAAAGGGGATTCACATTATGTAAAACTGCAATAGATGATTTTCTAAGAATGCAACCACTACCTATCGCAGAGGTGACCTGTACTGTTTGTTAACTATTCTCACCTTAAAAATGAACAATTGAAACTCAACAAGTCCTTAAGATATAGGATCAAAATTAGCTATTCAGCCCATCGAGTCTGTTCCACCATTCAATCATGGCAGATTTTTTTCATCCGCATTCTCCTGTCTTCTCCCCTTAACGCTCCTTATCAATCAAGAACCCATCAATCTCTGCCTTAACTTACCAATTGACTTGGCCTCCACAGCCCTATGTGGCAATAAATTCCATGGATGCACCACCCTCTGGCTGAAGAAATTCCTCTTCATTTTAATTTTAAAGTGACATCCCTTCATTCTGAGGCTGTGTCCTGGGATCGTAGACTCTCCTACTTATGGAAACATCCTCTCCACATCCACTTTATCCAGGTCTTACAGTGTCTGGTAGGTTTCAATGAGGTGAGAAACTGAATTCTTACTCCTTCAGGTTGTGAATTGATTTTGAAGATTTTAAAAAGTGTGGCATTTACTTACATTTTACTTTTAGTTTGCTTTGCTGACAGCTTTGAATCCAGTTTTTATTTAACTTTCTATACTTTAACTGAACCTAATAATTCACCATGGTACTCTCTGCATTTCAATGGTAAGTAGCATAATGATTAAGTTACCAGACCAATGATGGAATTCCCACAATGGCTACTGGGGAAGTTAAATTCAAGTACTTAAGTAAACCTTGCACTAAAAAGCCTTTGTCTATAATGATGACCATGTGAAAACCATTCAGTTCACTGATGCTGCAGAAGGAATATCTGCCTCTCTCACCTAGTTTGGCCTCAATGTGACTCCAGGCTTACCAAGCCATTAAGTTCAATGGTTGCAAGTGCTGGCCAAGTAATGTACACATCATGTGGATTAATGTACCACAATCATACATGTATTAGCAAAAGAGACAAACATGTTTTCATTGTTCAGTCTAGCTTGGTACCTCTCTACATCATTATTACTCCATAATGTTGGCACACTGCCAGACATAGGAAGGGTGCAGTAGTTGAACAGAGCCAGTTGTGAAATGCCCCATGCCAGTACCAAGGAAAGCTGTATTGGTCATATTCTCTGTTCTGTCTTCTTACTCTTCATGTTAAGTCATTGCAGTCAAATATGAATGGGCTGACCCATTGCATAACAAGAGACAATGTATTTTCAAATTGTGTAATTTAAAGCAATTGTTAAATAATAAATCATTGTTAAGATAAAATATGACAAAAGATGAACAAAATAGCATAACAGACCATTTTGCAATGTTCCTGTTTCTAATGTTGATCTGACACACTTCTTCCCAGCCACGTCAGTAAGCTTTGCTGGGCTAAGGGGTTCTGGTAGCAGTCACACTGCATCGGGAACTAGTTCTGAACTCACTTTGGTGTCAGCTGTGTTTGACAATAAAATGTGACATCAGCACCCTGTCCAAAGTTTGACAAAGAAACAGACCTAAAGTTTTAAAATCAGAAACATTGATGACCAATTGAATGTTGTCTGGTTGATTCCTGATTACCATAAGGAACAAGGATGCTTTGTTAACTTGTAAAAGATCACTTACAGCCATTATTATTTAAGTTTCAATAAAAGCATTAATCTTGGTTCATGCCCATGTTCCTGCTCTACATGACTACCCCTCCACTCCTCTTCATCAGCATTTTTTTCCTCCTTCATGTGTTACCACCAGGCATCTTAAATGCTCCTCCAGTAACCATCTCAAGCACTCCACACAGTCTCACTACTGCCTGGGTAAAGTGGTTTCTCCTGAATCCCAGTTTAGATTTATCAATGACTGTCTTATATTTATGACCTGTGGCTCTGGTCTTCCCCACAGGTTAAAACATTTGCAGGGTTTTTAACATTACTATCAGATAACCTCCCTGCCTTTTTTTTTTTAAGAGAAAAGTTCTCAGGCTGTTCAATTTATCCTTATAGTTACAACCAATGATTCCATTCTTCCTTAACTCTTAAAAATACAGTTTCACACACCATCAGCTCTCCTCTAACCTTCTCAAATTGCAAGGCTCATCAGGGAAAATTCTCCCAAAAAAATACAGTGAGTGGAGGACAGTTACATATGAACTAGGTGCAAAGAAGGTCACCCCTGTCAATTAAACATGTCCAAGGCATGAAAAGTGGTCCATGTTTTCCAGGGTCTAGCCATGGACCTTTATTGTCAAGGGGTGGTTTTGTACAGCAGGGACAGTTTGGCAGAGGATCTTTGTTTTCCGGGCATTTAATATAAGGCCCATTTTCTCATTACACTTCAATGAATGAGCCAATGATGACTTGGAGATTGGTCTCCAAATGTGTGCGCATGGAAGAATCATCACAATTGCAACTTGATGCTGGAGTTTAGGTGACTTTAGTTGAATAGATTCCCATTTGTCCGTAGATTATCTCCATTCCTGTGGGAAGCTTGTCGGAGCCAAGATGTAGCGTTGCAGAGAGAAACATTGAGAAAAGTGTGAGAGCGATGATGCAGTCTTACTTGAGACCAATCTGTTGTGGATCTGTTGGCTTGTCTGCCAACATGTAACAGGTATGAGATGGAGATGATTTCTGTGGGCAGCTAAATTTTGGAAGGATGCTCCATTGTTCCTCTTGATTGAGGAAAGCTTTCGTGAGGTATAGTGGTTGCTCCTGCTCACTGTATTCCTCTGGGAGTTGCTGTTTGGTGAAGAACATGTCTACTAAGCCTCTGGATAGCAGAATCCACACTGCTATTGGGCGACCAGCTCTTCAGCCATTGGGAGAAGATGGTTGAAGAGGTCTTAGGTAATGACTTTCCTTGTGGCAGACACAGGGAGACCCGTCTATAGATGTAACAATCAGATTTGCTCAATTTCCTGAAGATGATCAAAATGACATTATCTCTGGGGTCCCTTGGAACATTTGTTTTCCAAGATATAGGAGATGATCTGGTGAATTTTTGACTGAAGACCCTTTCCAATAAGTTTCAGCAGGGATACTATCTCTTCCCAAGGCTTTGTTTTATGGCATATGGCCCAGTTAGAAGTGACAGCAAGGCTAGAACAGATACTTCACTGTGGGAGAGATTCATCAAGGAGAAATTCACAATTGAAGAGGTCATTGAAATGTTTCTTCCAGCAAGTTCTCAGTGCCTCTCTCTCCTTGATAGGTTTACCTCGGTAGTGTAGCAGTTAGCCTAATGCTATTACAGTGCGAGTGACCCTGGTTCAATTCTCGCCACTGCCTGTAAGGAGTATGTACGTTCTCCCCATGTCTACGTGGGTTTCCTCTGGGTGCTACGGTTTCCTCCTGCATTTCAAAGACATATAGGTTAGGAACAGTGGGCATGCTATTTTGGTGCCAGAAGAGTGGTGACACTTATGGGCTGCCCCCAGCACATTCTCAGTAACGCAAAAAGTTGTATTTCACTGTGTTTCGATGTACATGTGGCTAATAAATATCTTAACTCAGCAGGAGGGGCACTTGGGTAATTGGGCCTCAGATGGCCTTGGCAGAGCTGAGGAATCCACACATGTAACAGCTGTCAGTGAGCTTCTGGACCTCCTGCTCTCTTTGCTCCCACTCATCAGTAACTGTCATGGCTCAAGTGACATTCTTGAGATCTCTCACTTGGACAATAATTCAATCTCAATGGTGCCAGTGCAATAACTGGTGGCATTCCTATGTGGTCTTGAGCCCATCTTTCTGTCAAAATAAGGGTGTTGCTTTTGACAAGAGCGAGCTCCAAACATTTCAGTATTGAATTGGAAATACATCGCCCTTCTTTCATCATCACTGGGTCTAAATCCTGAAACTCCATCCCTTATAGCTCTGTGGAAGTAGCTTTACCTGAAGGACTGCAGCAGTTCAAAGTACTTCAATAAAATTCACCTCTTTCAGTCAGGGATCTGAGATCTGTTCCTCAATATTGAGGAAGCACCAGAGTGTTGGTGAAGGTTGAGTGGAGAACAATACTGAGGGAGTGCTGCAGTATTGGAGGAGTAGTACAGAGGGTGGTGCACTGTCAGAGGGACAGTACTGAGGGAACGAGCATCACACTGTTGGTGAAGGTTGAGTGAACAGTACTGAGGGAGTGCTGCACTGTTGGAGTAGTACAGAGAGGGTGGTGCACTGTCAGAGGGGCAGTACAATGGAGCATTGCATTGATGGATGGGCAGTCGTAGTGTGAGTCATAGTATCAAATGGACATTATTGAGGGAGCAACACACCGCCAGAGGGGCAGCCCTGAAAGAGGGCTGCATAGTGAAGGAGCGGTACTGAGGGAGGGCTGCAATGAAGGAGTAGTACTGAGGGAGGGCTCCACAGTTAAGGAGTGTTACTGACAGAGGGCTGCACAGTGAAGGAGTGGTACTGAGGGAGGGCTGCACAGTCAGAATTGTCTGTCCTATCAGTTGGCCCTGTGATACAATTTTCTAGAAGAGCAGGGACAATTTTCCTGGTGGCCAGGATGATATTTGTCCCTCACTCAATATCACTTAAACACATTATCTGGCCAGTGTCACTGTTTGTGGGAGCTAGCTCTGTACAGTTTGGCTTCACTTCAGGAAATAATTCCTTGGCTACAAGCATCCTGGGGTCACGGGTCACAAGCAGTGTGCTGGACAGGTGGGTCATCACTTGTTTACGCTTCCACAGCCACACAGAGCCATTGATGGGCTACTGCTTCCAGCTGGGCTCTCTACTGGCCTTTGAATCTGTGGTCTAGTTGCACGTCAAATGTTATGGTTCATCTCCTGATGCTGATTCCATACAACCTTAAGACATAGGAGCAGAATTAGACCATTCGGCCCATTGAATATGTTATGCCATTTGATCATGGCTGATTTATTTTTCCCTCTCAGCCCCATTCTCCTGTCTTCTCCCTATAATCTTTGACATCCTTTCTAATCAAGAACCCATCAACCTCCGCTTTAAATATACCGAGTGACTTGGCCTCCACAGCCGTCTGTGGCAATGAATTTCACAGATTCACCACCTTCTGGTGAAAGAAATTCATCCTCATCCCTGTTCTGTCCTTCTATTCTGAAGCTGTGGCCTCTGGTCCTAGACTCTCGCACTACTGGAAACATCCTCTCCCCATCCACTCTGTCCAGGCCTTTCAATATTCAGTAGGTTTCAATCACCCCTGATGAAATATCCTCAATAAGAAGAATGGTAACTTTGACAGTTCATCCACATTCATCTTCTTATTAACTTTGCTTCAGAACTATAACTCTGCTAATGTGGCACAACACATTAGAAAAGATAACAAAGGGCCAAGTCTCTTCCAGCTTCTGTCTTTCTCTGTTCCTACACTTTTATGTGGCCACTTACAAAGGTGAATTATAATATTTCAAGAATTTGACTCTTCCCTTACAAATTATGGGTCTATTGTCCAAGTCTGCATGTACTCTTGTTTGAAATTCTGGACCTCAGAAGTGACACCTTGACTTGGCTCATACATTGAGCTTCATGTGGTTTGGCAGTGGAGCGGTGCAGGTATTTGTCCTCCCTCCATGCCAAGCAGGTCAGTCTTGACTTTGGCAGGACTGAAGAGATCATTGGCTTGGCAAAGATGGTTTCTCACCTGACAATAATCTGACTTCTGAGTTTCAAGACTTGAGCCTGTGATCCAGAATGACACTCCCAAGCACTGAGAAAGTATTGCACTGCCAGGAGACAATATTGAGGGACAATGTAATGTTGGAGGGATGTGTTGCAGTTTCAGAGGAGACAGTACTGAGGGAGCACCACATTGTCAGAAACAGTCCTGAGGCCACACTGTAATACCTGAGATTACATCTTTCCAGTGAGATGGGAGATGTTAAGTCAATGTCATGTCTACCCTTCCGATTGCAGTAAATCTACAACACTGTACAATGACTGCATGTCATTTTCTGTGAGGCTGTTGGAGAGGTCACAACATTATGAAGGTTTCTATTAAAATGCAAATCTTTTCTCTTTTACACAGGTTAACCTGTGAACTTTGAGTGTTAGAAACCTTGTCTAACAAAAGTAAAGCTGCTTCTCACCAATACTTTATTCTTTTTGAAGTTGAAGCTTAAAACATTTCCCATTTCAATCTTTTATTTAAACTTGAGCGAGAGGCTTGTCAGTAGTTTTCAACCTTCTACAAATAATTACATTGTCTGCTCACACATCTGCTTCATGTGACTGTTCATTGAAAGAGTGGGATAAAGATCAAATTACTGGTGGGCATGGAGAAAAGGCTCATGTCCTGCTTCCTTGCCTTACATCCACTGTCAAGATTTTAAATGCTGAATAAACCTTCATACCTTCCTTCTGCCAATCTCTTCAAACACCATTTGCCCAAATTAGTCTGGATTTTATAGTACATACTAATGTAGAATAATATCTTCTCCCCCTCGAGATAGAGCAGTGTAAGCAGCATGGGTAGGGCAGCCTTGCAGTTGTGTATCTAGACAGGT
>JARFYF010000104.1:49649177-49665795 GCA_030265395.1 Rhina ancylostomus
GGGATCTTCTTGAAAGGCTTCTGAAAATCCCAGTACACAATATCCACTGGTTTCCCCTTATTTTAAACACCGCACTGCTGAAGATGTCTTTTATATTACACATTTTGATATTCTCAGAAGTTAGTATTCAATAAGGGTAACTGTACCAGTAAAAATCTTAAAAATTAATTGCCATCCTTGCTGTCTCCCTCAATGTTAAGCCACATGCTTCTCTCAGAGCAGCCCTGTTGTGTTAGCTTCCAGAGAATTGTTGCTCTTTTATTCTGGATTTGCCTCACCAGGGAGAGGTTTGTAGGCAGCAATTTGCTGCTGAAGGTAGTCCTGGGAAGCAATAACTTTTGAAATGTAGTTACTGCTGTGACAGCCACATAGTATGCAGCAGTGTCATATAATGGTCAGATAATCTGCTTGGTGATCAAAAATCAAAACATTGAAGATGCTTGAAATCTGAAACAAAAATAAAATGCTGGAAACACTCAGCAAGTCAAGTGGAGAGAGAAGCACTTAATATTCAGTGACTTTTCCTCAGAACCAGGAAAAGTTGGAAAATGGGCATTTTTAAACGCAGAGGAGAGAAAAAGGAGGAATGGGTGTGGCAGGATGGAACCCAAGAGAAAAGAGATGACATTGGTCAGTTCTTGGGGGAGATTCCTTGCTCTTTCAGAATAATGTCTTGGAGAATTATACATCTAGCCCAGGAGGTAGACAGTGCCATTGTTTCACACATCATCTAGAAAATTTTCCAACATGGCAGCATTCCCTGTTCCTTTTGGAAAGGAAAGTGCTATCATCTGACTGCCCCTCTGCTACTTTTGGGCATTGGTCCATCGGGACTCTTCCTCTCCCTCTGACAGGGCAGGGTTCTCTTTGGACTGCCCCTTACATAATGTCAGGGTGATGACCCTTCTGGATTGCCCCTCCATTAGCAGGGGTGTTTCTATCAGGTGGCCCCTAAACCATCTCGCAGGGAGTGATGTGTTAGGTGGATGGGGGAGGGTTGGTTCTGTGCTGACCCTGAAGGAGGAACGAGTGCTCTGATTTGACTGCCCCTGGACCTTTGACAGGGAGTGGAGCTCTGGGGTTCTTGGTAGTTAAGGTGTACTCTGCACAGTTAAGCTGTACCAGTACTTTTTTATCACTCCAAGTTCCTATTGTGCACCGATGCCAAACCCAGTTCAACAGGAATAATCTGGTGAGGGAAAATAGTGTTAATCCAGGGTGAAAAGAGCTGTTCATTGTTGATGTGAATTTTGTTCTGTGTTATGTCTTAATAGTGTTATTTGTTGAATTAATTCAAGGAAGCCATAATTGTAACATGCTCGGTCACTGAAGTCCTGGTGTAAATTTCCATAAAATTTAAATGAGGTGTTTCCTGTAATTAACGAACATTTGCTGCTGCTCTCTGCTCTGAATTGTAATTAACTGTGATCACGCATGTTTAGTGATGACAGTGTTCCTATAATGGTTTGACAAGCTGGCGAGATTATGTCAGGTTACAAAACAACGCGCAGCACAAGGCTGAGGCGTCAGGCTGGTTAGATCAGGAAACTGGGACACAGCGGTACACAAGTGATTTGCATGGATGACTGCAGAGACTGAATGTCTTTATCTCTGCCTTTTGTTACCCTAACATGATCGCATTTCGATTATATCCCTTGCATTTCCATGTAGTATTATACAACACATGAGGAGACCATTCAGCCCATCCTGCCTGTCCTGGGTCTTTGAAAGAGCTCTCCAATTAATCCTACTTCCTGATGCAGTCCTACTGCTGGATCTCAACCAAAAACATTTACTTTTACTCTGTCTGCACAGATGTTACTTGACCCACTGATTTCCTCCAGCAGTTTGATTTTATTCCCACTTCATCCTCTTACCCCTTTTTGCCTGAAATATATTTAGTTGCCACGAAGTTTTGAAGTATTTGCCATTTGAAACTGTGTCTTCTGCTCTTTCAGGCAGCTTGCTACATAAAAAGTATTCTTTTCCCCTCTGATTATTTTGCCAAGTTTTTTTAATCCTTGTCCTCTGGTTACAATTCTTCTGTCACTGGATGTAATTTCTCCTCAAATCCATGTAAACACCTGCACCAAAATCTCCTCTCAATCACCTGCCTCTGCGATAAGGAGTTCCATCTTAGTTCATCCATTCTTTCCACATAACTGAAGCTCCTCATCCCACTCTCTATATCTGAGTTTATGTATTGTTGCATCCTGGCTGGTGATGAACACAGTTTGGAATTCATTGTAGGAGCAGTCAATAATTTTGAAGAAGTATTGGATCAGGAGGTCTGGTGTTTGTAAGAAATTTTAAATGTGAGACATTCAGAGCCTTTTAAAAGAAGTTTTAAATTTGGGTTTAGGTTCCATTCCAGAGATTTGATCTAATTTGGGCTGACACGCCAGTGCAGCTCTGACTTCAAGCAGGTCTACAGGAGATGTCTTTGTTCAGGATGAGATATTAATCCATCAGCCCTTCCTGGGTGGATGGCATTGTTTGAAGAAGTTGTTTCCTAACCCTCCACTAATGTCATTGAACCAAATAATCTGGTTGTTACCAGTTTGTTTCTGGGAGCTTGAAATGCACGCACAGGTTTGTTACTGCATTACGCTAAAGTGCTTTGGAACATCCTCATGTCATTAAACCCTTATAGAAATGAAAATCCTTAATATTGGAAGGAAGTACATTGTTCAAATCCTTAGGACTTCCCAAAGTATTTCACAGTAGGCCTTACCATACAAACATGCAAATAACCAAGAGTACAAACTGAAATCTGCATGATTTGCTGTCTAGACAATTATATCAAAAGCTGCAGGTTTTCCTTACAGTATCTTGTAGAACATGTTATTTTTCAAAAGGCACAGTTTTATACCGTGTTCTGGAAATCTAGAATCTGCCTGCTTCTTCTCACATTTTACATTGCTGTTCTCTGTCTCCTTTTACCATGGGGTCTGACGTAGATTCACAGAACCTCTGCTCTGGAGGTCTGCTGCGAACACAAAGAGTTTGGGAGGTGGGGGCAGGAGGGTAGAAGAGGATGGTGGAAGAGAGGAATGAAATGAAGGGGGTTTGGAAGGGGATGGTGTTGGGGTGCAATTTAACAATTGGTGATGTTAGCTCCTGATCAGATCCTTATTGTAGCCACAACACCAGTAATACCACTGCACGGGAAATTACTCTGTCACTCTTCTCATTCTGTTTCTAGGATGAGACCTAATATTGCACATTGCCACTGTATGGGGTATACTTGCTATGACGTGGCTAATGGCAGTCTTAATTATGCCTCCTATAAATTACTTGCAACTTTTCAATATACCTACATTTCTTCATTTTGACCTTTTATGCATTTCTGTGCGCTATTTCTGTGTTTTAGCCACCTGGCTCTATGCTTCCCCACTGAAATGTCTCTCTATTTTATTCTTTTAATATGTTCCTTCTTTGATCAGCCTTCTGCAGCTCTAATATCTCCTTGTGTGGTTCAGTGCAAATTTTTGTTTAATCCCTCCATGAAACACTGACGGATATCTTACTATGATCTAAATAGATGTTGTTGTTGTTGTTGTGGTTGAACATCCACCTTGAACCTTCACCTCTGCAACAGTGTGAGTTTGATTTATACTGCAGATCTGCGGCCTGTGGGAACTGGAGCAAGATTTTGCCTGCTGAGCTAGTTTCAATTGGTGCTGGGCTGTCATGAAGTGGTACTGCACCAACCTGTCATGAATGACAACTGTGAAAATATGTTGTTGTTTACAGTTCTCAATGTGCCTGTAGTTGCAAACCATGATCATTCAAATGAGCAAAAGGAAGAAATATATAAATATTGTTGATTTGGCTGAATTGTTAGAGTAATAATTGTTGTCATCAGCTTTGAAACCAGATAAACCAAAGTTTTACAGTCACAGTATAAGTTTTCTAGCTTTTAAAAGCTTGACTAGGAAAATATAGCAAATGGAGAAATGTTGCCATCGGAATGTTAATATCTAAAAGCAAGCAATGTAACAATCCTTATTGATATCATAATAGAAAGTGTTGTGATTGCATAGCTGGAGATGAATTTGTGACAGGAAAGTGCAAGTTAACACTAGCTCCCCCCAAGGTTAATGTATGTGTTCTTTCATGAATGATGAGCCTGCTGCACACTTTCAGGATCTGATCATTTTATGAAGACTTCAAAGCATTCAGGGGATTACAGAATCATGTGCCTGGGTTTTTTGGTCAGCCACTGACCTCTGATAAAGATCCCCATAAAGATCTTGGTGAGGACTTCCCTTTTCCAACATCAGACATTGTCGGTCGTCAGTTCCAAAGGATCCCTGCTCTCCAGCATCAGTGATGTCCTTTGGTTGGCTGAGTGGCCAATGTAATTGAAAAATTCTCTCGCAGCAAAAGAAATAATATATTAAATATTTTACAAAGTATGAAATAAGGATTGCAGCATAGTCATGATTAAGGTAGTAACTGAAATATAACATCTCAAAATAATTTTTATATAAATTTTAAAAATGTAGATTTGGAAACTCCAGGATTTCTGAATTACTTCACACTTACAGAAATTTCAAGGCTGCTGTCAATTTTGGGGGATTTGTGTCTGCAAACACCAAAAGTTTAGCTTTTGTGCTGCTGCAAAATCTGAGCCATATAATGATGAACCACTGAGGAGACTATTCAGACCGTCATGCCTGTACTGGCTCTTTGAAAGACCTATCAAATTTGTCCTATTCTTTCCTCTTTCATGTAGTTGTGTAACTTTTTTTCTTCTACAAGAATGTATCTTACTTCCTTTGTTAAGTTCCTATTTAATCTGCTTCCATGGCACTTTGGGCAGCACATTTCAGCTCATGACTCATTTATTTAAAAAAAAATCTCCATGTTCCTCCGGGCACTGGCAGTTATCCTTTTATCTTCTTGCAGTTTACTGATGACTTCAGAGACATTGGATTCAGGTGTTGGAAGGCAGCAGAGAAGCAACAGAGATTGATAAATGTTTAGATGTTGAGAAATCAAGGGGTATGGGGTTAGTGCAGGAAAATAACACAGAGATAAAGGACCAGCTATGATCTCAATGCACAGCAGAGCAAGCACAGGGGCGAATGGTCTTGTCCTGCTTTGATTTTTTTGTGTCCTCTGAGTTTTGTTGCTGGAGGTGTGGCATTGGTTTCAGGCCCTCTGTATCATACAGGCAGAATCCAAGTAACAATCCTGGGACAGAATGGGTAATAATGAATGTTACATAGTGTCATGTTCTGCCACCCAGGCCAGTATTATTGATTGAGCCGGCTTATGCTCTGACCTTATTACTACAGAAGCCTAAATAGCTGCAAGATACTTTTCGGATGATCCTGCCTGATGCTACCATTTGCCATGCCCCTAGAGCAGATATTAATCTCAATCTGTACTGCTGCCAAAACGAGCAGCTCCCAACACACAAAACAAAATGATTTATTCACCATCTTTCTGATTTGATAATGGTCACAATTCCTTTTCTTGTTGTTTGCCATTGATTGTAACATATTATAAATAGTTAACATTTTTATTCAGCAACTGGCGTCCATTTGGAAATTGTGTAGCCCAGTGGCATGACCCTTAGACCTTGTGGGATTCCTCACTGAATCTTAGTGTGGTTGTGTGCTTGCTGCTCCAAGTTACAAGGCAGGTCTCAGGAGTGAATAATACCCTGTGCCCTGTGTTTATCCATGATTTCATTTTTGAAATACAGCCTCCACGGACCATTCTGAGAGGAAAATGACTTCAGAAATGTAGTAGTCAATGTGTCCGCAATGTGCATGTGTGACACATGTTCCTTTTGTCTTTTCATCTGCTCCAACAGCCAGACAGTTTCCTGCAGTGTTCATTCCAGCGATTTGACAAATGATTGCCAGATGTGAGCTCCTTCCAGTGATTCTTCCTCTCTGCAAACCTGTGGAGATGGGTTATTTCATAATCCCTGTCCATTTTATCTCCTTTCACATCTGCCACAGTTTAAAGGCAATGGCCTCTATCTGTCTGATTTCTGGACAGTGTGATTACTTCTCTCTCTCCCACTCCCTCTTGTAATAAGGCAAAATGGACAAAGCAGTAAATGTCTGTTTCTGCACTTAATAAGTTAATCATTAACACATTTTAATGACTTGTTACAAATAATGCAGATATTGAATGCACAACTGCCAGTGTCACAGGTCATAAAATATAATGCCAAATCAGTGCCTGGGTGGATATGCATAAAGCTAGAAAGAATGACTCCTTTAATAAATTGGAGCTTGATCATCTCTTGCTCCTAATTCTGAATTTTAACATCAAGCTTTATTCTAAGTGTTTTCTGGAGAGCAGTGAGTACTGTGTCATGATTTTGGTGCTGAAGTTTGCTGGGTTTGAGTTGCTGGCCATGAAAAAATAATTAAGTTCAACCACAAGTATCTTTCCTGATTAAAGGAGTTAGAAGCATTGTGCAAAATAATATTAAGGTTGGCAAACATTTACAGGAGTATGACTCAGACTGGGTGATCAAGTGCTGTCAGGTTGGGGGCAGAGGGTGCTGTTGTCAAGGGAATTTCATGAAGATCTCTATGTTGACAAAGGTTGGGAGGTGACCTTTACCACTGGATTCCTCATCAGTGCCACCAGTTCTCTCCTATGCTCAGGATATGCATGCATACTCCAGATGGGCATACTACACATGCGAAGAACAAAATGTTACTCAACAGGGATGTCATCCTGGAGTGCATATGTACAGCTGAATGTTACACTATTTGTGAACTGTTCATGCTCATGTGCATTAGAAAATCAGTGCATTATGGACACAGATGCACACATATCAGCATAAATGTCTTTGCATGCATTACACACATGTTCGCAATATTTAAATACACATTCACATACACATAAAGGATTATATTGGAACACATTCATTCGCATACATTGTACGTGGTAGAAAATACATAGAAGTTGAATTGACATTGGAATGATTTTTAAACCAGCTATTCCTTTCATTGTACAGTTGTTTACATGGGCTATTGGTAATATATCCTCAAAGGTGACTGCTGGAATCAAAATGTAAGTTGCAAGTTAGCTGTGAAATTGAGGAACTGTGGCTGCAGCCAGGCCCAGTTCAGCTGAGTTTAGCATGATGGGACCTGACTGTATGTGTTGGGATCAGGTATCAAAAGTTCTCTATCCTTTGGCTGGGATCAGGTTTGGATTGGCTATGCTGGGTTGGGTTTTAATTTTATACCTGAACAGACTTCTTTGATTTGCTACTCTTCTGCCTACCTAAAGCAGTAAACTGGAGAAAGAGCAAAAGTCCAACTAACTTTGGAAGAATCTGTGTGAGGCAAACAGCTTTTTTTAATGAATGTATTTTTCATTTAATGAGAGCCTCTCTCTCACACTCGCTTGTGTTACTGCTTCCTGTTCCTCCGCGGTGCTAAGCAGAAGGGGTGCCACCCGATCTCTGCACTGAGGGAATGTCCTTGAGAAAATGACTTGTCACCAGCCTTCAGTGGAGAGACTGCCACGGAGATCTCTGAACATCTGGCAACTCAGCACAGGAAGCTTGCCGCCTTTGAGGGGGGAGTGGTGTCATTAATTGTGATGAAATAATTTAAACCATCAGGAATAAATGAGGTGGTTAAACTGAGTTCAGGTTCCATTTTGCACACACATTTTAGGCTGCCTGGATTGAGTTTAAATCACTGTGCAGCCTGGCATAAGTTATGTTGCTGCTTCTCCCCATCTTTCTCCTTCTCCTTCTCCCTCTGCCTCAGTACAGCACAGGACAGGCCCTTCGGCCCACAATGCCTGTGCCAAGCCTGATGCCAAATTAAACTATCCTTTCTGCCTGTACATGATCCATATCCCTCCATTCCCCACATATTCGTGTCTATCAAAAAGCCTCTTGAATGCCACTAATGTATCTGCTTCCACTACCACCCCTAGCAGTGCGTTCCAGGCACCTACCACTCTCTGTGTAAAAAAAATCTTGGCCCACACATCTCCTTTTAAACTGCCCCCTCTCTCCTTAAAGCTATGCCCTTTAGTGTTCAACTTAAAGCTATGCCTTCTAGTATTCTAGTATTTGTTTCACCTTCTGAACCTGATTGGATATTGAATTCAATATTCCACCTGGCTTTCTCTGTTTGCTTATTCTTCGTCTTTCTTTCTCTTGATTTTATTCACTTAATAGCCTTCCTTCTCTCATTGCCCCCTTCAACAATACATGGGAAAGGCATTAGTATGGCTGCCCCAAGACCTCAATCTGCATTCTTCAGAGGCAGTCACTGACTCAAGTCCACATAGTAGGCTGGTCCTCTCTTTGTCTCCCCACCATTTTCCCAGCTCCCATCACCACACTTCTAACTCCTAGGTAAAGTCAAGGAATATTATGTATTGAGCAGACAGGAATTGGTGCTCCATTACCTGGTGAATCGATGGATTAATCACTAGGCCAGTCACTGGCATTTCAGTGATTGCGTCTGAGTGGAAACATTGACAGAGCTGAAAGATTAGATGCATGAGATCAGCAGAGGATGACTTTGCTCTAAATTGCATAGCGATCTTCTGTGTTTTGTGCTCTGCAGAAACCGGCCATTTGGCCTTTGCAAGTGTTGAAATTGTGCCACAAACATCCATGTTCATTCCACTCCAACATATTCTTCTTTCCTTTCTCATACATGTGCTAATTTTGCTTCCATGTTTCTACCTTTTTTGTCTTAACCATTTCCTGTTATCCCTACACTCTCTGGGTGAAAAGGTTTCTCTTGAATTCCCCAGTAACATATTAGAGCTCTTATATTTATGGGCCACTAATATTGGCCGAGCTTGAAAATGGAAACATCTCTTTGCCTATCTTATAATAATTTTATTACAGAACCTCTTCTCAAGAGAAATTAGTCCCTGTCTGTTCAATTTTTCCTTATGGCTTTAACTTTGAAGTTCTGGTATCATTCTCGTGAAACTTTTTTGGTGCACTTTCCAATTCCTCTGATGTGGAGACAAATACTGTTCACAGAACTCCAAGTGTGTTCAAACCAAGGTTTAATATGAGACCCCAAGTTGTAGTCTTTGGTATCAATAGAAAAGAAAAAAAACTCAACATCCAATGATTGTGAATCCCTCAGCAAATAAAAAAAAGTAATGAAAATAAAAAAAAGTGCAGCTGCTGGAAGTCTAATGAGTGTTTCTATCAATTTCTGTTTTTATGTTATAGAAAATAATGACCCCTTCCCCTCCCCACACAATTTCTGATGGTGAATTTCATTTTCTGATGGTGAAAATAATTATCTGAAAAAGGTTTGGTCATAACTATATATTCTAATTCATGTTTCTCCCCTGTGCTGAATGCCACATTCATGCTACACCAAGATGCTGTTAGCATACACAGGGCAATGCTTCATGTTGATCCAACCTGCTCAGAGAACCTGACTCAAAATTAATGGAAGCTTTATCCATATAGACTGAACACTGATAGATGCCTGGAGTGATAGCAATCACAATGGGTGGCAGCTCCAGGAACAGATCCATGCATACTCTCAATACATTTTGTGGCAAAATCCTGCCATGGAATTGGTTCTGAAATAAATCATTTTGTGCAGTGGCACAAGCACAGCTTTCAAAGGTGGAGGCTTT
This sequence comes from Rhina ancylostomus, assembly GCA_030265395.1. NCBI lineage: Eukaryota > Metazoa > Chordata > Chondrichthyes > Rhinopristiformes > Rhinidae > Rhina > Rhina ancylostomus. The sequence goes on from JARFYF010000104.1 coordinate 49,658,802, forward strand.
CGTCAGTATTGAGTCCGCAATTCATATTTTATTATAAGAGAATTCATTACATCTCTACCTACAGGTATATGACTCTCAACATTTGCAGACCAAGCAGAACTGATGGAATTTGAAGATAACAAAGATACAACATTGAATCAGATAGCACAGGAGACCATTCAGCCCATCATGCCTATGCCAGCCCTTTGAGAGTACTATCCAAATAGTTCTATTCCCATGAACTTTTTTCCAGGACTTCAGTAATTTATTTTCTGACTCAATATTTATCCAATTTACTTCTGGAAGTCCCTGTCGAATCTGCTTCCACTGCCTTTCAGAAAACTCATTCACAACAACTCATTGCATTTATTATAAAAATTCTCCTCATCTTCCTTAAGGTTCTGTGCCAAAAGTCTATTTCCTCTGGTTACTGGAATTCCTGCCACTAATAGTAGTTTCTCTATCAGTTTTCAGCCCATGTATTAAATCTCCCCTCAGTGTAAGGAATTCACTACCCAAGAGACTCAGTTACTGAGTATATTATGAACTGTGATATATTTCTAGATGCTAAGGGATTCATGGGGCATGGGTTTGGTGCAGGAAAATGATACTGAGGTAAAAAGATCATGTAATCTCACTAAATGACAGTGCAGGCACAAGGGGGAAAATGGCCTACTTATGCCTCAACTTCTTATGTTCTAAGTTCCTCCAGTTTCCCAAGTCTCTTTCCATCCCTGGTGTGAAGGATTTCCCTTCCACTCTACCTCAACAAAGGTGTTGGTACTTGTGTATAAGTCACCCACAGTTCAAAACATGGCTACATCTCAGCCCAATCCCCAATCCTATATCGCTTTAGCAGTAAGTTCAGCTGGGAAATTTTCCTGAGTCAAGGATTTGATTTCAAAGATTTGCTTTAATTATTTACAGAAAAGAAGCTGATAGAATAAAGAGTGTCATTTTCTCCTGATGAAGTAGTCAGGGGCTCGGTGACATGATCTTCAAATACAAGCCAGGGAATTTCTGGCAGAGACTGGGAAAAATTCTTCACACAAACTGTGGTAGAAGTCATACGGTCATACAGCTGGGAAACTGGCCCTTTGGCCCAACTGGTCCATGCTAACTAAGATTCCCATCTAAGCTAGTCCCATTTGCCGGCATTTGGCCCATATCCCTCTAAACCTTTCCTATTTATGTACCTGTCTAAGTACCTTTTAAATGTTGTTAATGTATCTGCCTTAACCTCTTCCTCTGGCAGCTCATTCCATATACTGAACACTCTGTGTGTGAATAAGTTGCCCCTCAGGTTCCTATTAAATCCCTCCCCTCTCACCTTATATTTCTGCCCTCTAGTTTTTGATTACCAACCCTAGGAAAAACACTGTGCTCATTCATTATATCTATGCCCCTCATAATTTTATACACCTCTATAACATCACCCCTCATTCTCCTATGCGCCAATGAAAAAAGTCCCAACCTGCTCAACCCCTCTCCATAACTCAGTCTCTCGAGTCCCGGTAACATTCCCGTAGATTTCCTCAGCACTCTTTCCAGCTTAATGGCATCTTTCCTATAGCAGAGTGACCAAAACTGAACACAATATTTCAACAGACTCACCAACATCTAGTACAACTGCAACATATCCTCCCAACTTGTATACTCAAGTGCCCTGACTGATGAAGGCCAGTGTGCCAGAAGCCTTCTTCACCACCCTGTCTACCTGTGATGCCACTTTCAGGGGACCAAGTATTTGGACTCCTACATCCCTCTGTTCTGCAACACTGCCCATACTGCTTTTTTTCCCTTTTTAAACGTTTATTAACTAAAAGCTCTAAAAAAGGACAACCAGTGTCAATACACTACATCTAATACAGAAGAGAAGAAACAACTAAGCAACTAGATAGCTACAGTAAAATAATGTGAACTAATACCCATGAAACACACACGCAACACTTCAGATAGGAATCGCATTTGTACCATCCACGACACACGCGATCCCGAGGGGCCCACCGATCACGGAACTCAACCAGGGTGCCCGCGGAGCTCCCTCTCCAAGGACACCCGCACGCGCGTGTAAGCACGGAAGATGAGTAGGCAGGCGGACCGGCCAGAAACCTCGGCTGCCCGCCGCTACGTCCCGGGGATGGCCAGCTTGGCCAGGCCCAGCAGAAGACCCACCAGGAGATCCTCCACGCAACCCCCCTCCCCCCCACGCTGCACCGGGTGCCCGTAGATCAGCAGCGTCGGGCTGAAGTGCAGCCAGAAGGAGCAGCAGCCCCTTCAGATACGCAAAGGGGGGCTGCAACCTCTCTCATTCCACATACCCATGGTTCATCATCTCCTAACGGCCGCAGAAGTGACAGGTGGCTGGAGTGCCGGTGAACCGGCTCTGAAATCGGTTGCATGGCACCGCCTGGTGCAGCACCCCCCATACCATATTTATACAGTATGTCTGTGCATACAGTTTATATATATTCTTTCAATTATTATCTATGTAGTGTCCATTTATCTGGATATTTGCCTCCTCTGCTTGTATGTATTGCTCCCTTTCTCTCCATCTCTCACTCTATATACACATCCATTGCAGAATAAGGACCCTGTTTTCCAAGTGCATGCCATGTTCGGTACATTCCCATTTGGCACTAAGTGCTTCTGCTCTCTTTAATGTACTTGTGCACTGCTCTCTGTAACCAGAAGTGACAGATTCTTTAAATGTTTAATTCATTTTCCCACTTTCTGCTGTTGTCAGTGCATTTGTGCCATTTTGAATTATTTGTTAGTCTGAATTTTTCACTCTTTCCAGCATATCTCTCTTCTGCTTTGCACGTCATAAAAAAAACAGAAATCATCAGCTGCCCTGAAACCCAGATATCAAAATCAAAGTTGAGTGTACTGTCATAAGCACAAGTCCGTGTGTGCACAGGTGCAATGAAAAACTTCCTTGCAGCAGCATCACAGGCACAGAGCATCAGATAAGCAGCATTCACAAGGAGAACATAAATTAAACACAATTTTTACCAGAAAGAACACAATTAGAACAAAAAAAGAGTCAGTTTTAGTGCAAAGTGATCGAAGTGGTCATAGTGTTGCTAAGCTGAGGTGATTAGGGTTGTGCCGGTTGGTTCAAGAACTGAATGGTTGAAGGGAAGTGGCTGATCCTGAACCTGGTGACGTGGCACTTCAAGCTTCTGTACCTGCTGCCCGGTGGCAGCTGCGAGAAGAAGGGGGGGATCTGAGGAAGGCATTTTTCTTCTCTGGGTAGGTAGTGGAGGCAGGTATTCTCACAACACTTAAAGAACACCTGAGAAGCTTTGGCATACAAGTCTGTGGACCAACTTCTGGAAAATAGGGTTTGTATAGATAGGAACCTGATAGCTGGCACTGACATAGTGGGCTGAAGGGTTTGTTTCCCCTGCTGTGGGAGGAAACAGGTTGCTTGCTCTATGACTCTGTGACCCTCTACGGCACGGGAGAGGTGGATAAATGGGACTTGGTTTGAGTTGGAACCTGGCAACAGACCTCAGATTTATGGAGAACGGGAGGCCAGGAATGAATAGTTTGGAATTATCATGCCTAACACTGATGACACCGAGAAGTTCAGAGACACATAGCGTTATGGAGGCAAAAACAGACAGTTCTACGATACAACAGCTTGGGTTGGAGGATTACCAAGGATGCTGCGTTAATGCCAATCTTCCGGCATTCCCTTCACTTCCTCTGTCATTCTGTTAATCTCCCTGTACTACTCTGTAGCTCTCCCTTCCTCTGCTGCTCCCAATTTGTAGCGTCATCAGACTCCTGGCCACCATGGTCTTATCTCTGCTTCATATCCCTTGTGGTGTTCTAAATCTCCATCCTTGCTCGAAGACTGCAGTCCCAGAAGACTTTATGCACCATAATGGAAGGTCATTTATTTTACTTCTGACCTGGGACATGCAATTCATCCTGGCTGCTTGTATTAAACACCCAGTACAGTACAGGTCACTGCAGTGCATCAATAACCCAAATGAGTACAAGAGCAGGGAGGGTATAGAACATAGAACAGTACAGGCAGCGGCCAGAATTGAACCCGCGGTGCTGGTGCTGTAATAGCGTTACGCTAACCGCTACACTATTGTGACCACCATCCCCTGCAGAAAGGGTCTGCAGTACTGTATTTTCCAAATTTTGACTGCACTCACTTCAGTGGAATCAAATGTGTGGTCTCCTAGAGACATACAATAGGGTTAAAGGACACTCAGCTCCCAACATCCCTGCTGACCAGCAGGCAAACATCCATTTTTATCCATTCTCTAGCACTGTACCCTATACTGAGGTGATTCAGGTGCTCATCCCCTCCGTTGACTCCGTCTGCATTTCTCAGTACTTCGATATAGCAGCCAACATAATCAAGCACCCCTCCTACCCCGGTCATAGCGGTTTGTGTGGAGGAACAGGGATCCTGGGGTCCAAGTCCATAGATCCCTCAAAGTTCCCACACAAGTTGATAGGGTGGTTATGAAGGTGTATGGTGTGCTGGCCTTCATTAGTCAGGGTATTGAGTTCAAGAGCCATGACACAATGTTGCAGCTCTATAGAACTCTGGTTAGACCACCCTTAGAGTACTGTGTTGAGTTCTGGTCGCCTCATTATAGGAAGGATGTGGAAGCTTTAGAGAGGGTGCAGAGGAGATTTACCAGGATGTTGCCTTGATTAGAGAACATGTCTTACAAGGAAGGGTTGAGCGAGCTAGGGCTTCTCTCTTTGGATGAGAGGAGTCAGTTTTTCGGGATGCTGGTATCTGTTCTCGTCAGCTGAGACCATCAGCCTCACTGCTAACTGGCTCTTTGATCTGGCCCATGGTTCGGGTTGGCGTTGGTGTTTGGAATAGGGTTAGTGTTCGGGATAGGGTTGGTGTTCGGGATACAGTTGGAGTTCGGGACAGGGTTGGTGTTCGGGATACGGTTGGTGTTCAGGATGGGGTTGGTGTTTTGGATGGGGTTGGTGTTCGGGATAGCATTGGTGTTTCTATGGGGTGGTGTTCGCGTCAGGCACTAACTCCAGCTTCGACATGAAGTGGGTAGAGACCAGCGACTTAACTAACAGCTTAGATCTGTGAGACCCAATCCCTGTCTCTGTAATGTGCGTTCAGTGGAACTCCCTGTGGCTGGTGTGGGCGATGCAGAGCAACAGAAGGCAAATAATCCCATCCTGTACAAAGTCCGGACCCTCTATTCCTGCCTGCAGATATCTCTCGGGAGGAGCAGCTGGCTGGTGAAGCAACAGAAGGTTCCCTGTCCTCTTTACCCCAGCCCAACCCCCAGGGAGACCCCGGCTAACACGAAAGCAGCCTTCAAGATGCCTGCCTCATCCATCTCTGTCTTCCCACTCCAGCCATACAGTGGGATATCCTCGTGGGGGATGAGTGGGACTGGTGGGTTTAATCAGTCATTGATAAATGTGGGGAGGCAGCGGGTGGAGGGTGACTGGGAACAGGGTTTGTCAAAAATGTGCCAAAATCCCAAACATGGAAAGATTCCACTGAGGAATAACACACGGACTGGCATGGGATTTGAAAGAGTTTGAAACATTAATTGAAGGGAATGAGGGGACAGAAGGTTTCGGAGAGGCGAAAGAGCTCCCTTCAGTAGCACGGTGTGACAGTGTGAGAAGAAACTGATTCAAACAACAATCCATCTGAAATCTAATGAACCAGCATGTTACAGCAATGATGTACAAACGACAGCAAACCTCCCGGCTCACTGAGACTGTGTAGATAGATTTCTTTAGGCCACCGCAGTACCATAAGACATAGGATTAGGCTATATGGCCCATTGAGTCTGCTCCGCCATTCGATCATGGCTGATTTATTTTTCCCTCTCAACCCCATTCTCCCGCCTTCTCCCCGTAACCTTTGGCACCCTTACTAATTAAGATTCCGCATTAAATATACCCAATGACTTGGCCTCCACAGCCATCAGCGGCAATGAATTCTGCAGACTCACTGCCCTCTGGCTGAAGAAATTCCTCCTCATTTCTGTTCTAGAGGGACGTCCTTCTACTCTGAGGCTGTGCCCTCTGGTCCTGGACTCCCCCACTACTGGAAACATCCTCTCCACGTCCACTCTCTCCAGGCCTTTCAATATTCGGGAGGTTTCAATGAAATCCACCCTCACCCTCAATGAACTCCAGCAAGTACAGGCCCAAAGCCATCAAACACTCCTCGCATGTTAACCCTTTCATTCCTGGGGTCAATCTCGAAAACCTCCTCTGGAGCCTCTCCAATGCCAGCACATCCCTCCTTAGAATATGGGGCCAATCTGCTCCTTATGTTGCTCCAACATTCAATGAGTTACCTCACTGCCACTTTCCTGTATTAACTTCATTTCCCTTGATTCCCTGAACGTCTGGAAATCTCTCTCTCTCGGTTGATGGGAAAGTGGCTTCACTATGTCTGGAAAGGGGATATTATTTCCAAAGTCTTGATCACAGATGTGGACTGCCAGGAATATTGGTAAATATCATTGCTAACTTTCAACCCCATTCTCCCGCCTTGAGGAATTTGGTCGGTTACCGTGTTAAGGTTTACAGGAAGGAGAGAATGGGGTTGAAAAGAAGATCTGCCGAGACTGAATGGTTAAGCAGATGCAATGGGCTGACTGGCCTCATTCTGCTCCTATACCTTGTGGTCGAACATCTCAAGGGAAGAAGGGGATAGAGAGAGAGAGGGAGAAAGTAAATGGAATTTCAGAATCTCATGGACACAGCAGCCAAGGCTCAAACTCAAAGCAGCACCAGAGGCCCAGGTTGGAATGGAACAGAAAGCTCTGGGTTTTTTGGAGCATGGGAGTGGGCAGGGGTTGTGGTGGAGTGAGGTGGTGCTTTATAAAGTATGGGGCCAGGAAGGTCATTATCTCAGTGGGGAAAGAACTGAGATCTAGGTCCTATGAAAGTTCTGCAAGCCAATTTGCTTGGGCAGTGAGTTGGCCCTGTCCATGGGTTATTGTAGAATATAGAACATAGAACAATACAGCACAGG
>JARFYF010000104.1:49872727-49883073 GCA_030265395.1 Rhina ancylostomus
CAGATTATTTCATTACAACAGTACAAGGGAAAACAATAATAGAATGCAGAATAAAATGTTACATTTACAGAGAAAGTGCAGTACTGGCAGACAATAAGGTGCAAGGCCATAACGAGATAGATTGTGAGGTCAAGAGTCTGTCTTATTGTACTAGGGGACTGTTCAAAAGTCTTATAACAGCAGGATAGAAGCTGACCTTGGGCCTGTGGTACATACTTCCAGGCTTTTGTATTTTTTGTCTGATGGTGAGGGAGAAGAGAGAATGTTTGGGGTGAGTGGGGTCTTTGATTATGTTGGCTGCTTTACCGAGACAGAGAGAAGTATAGACAAAGCCCATGGAGGGGAGACTGGCTTCTGTGATGTGCTGAGCTGTGTCCACAACTCTCTGCAATCTGTTGTGGTCATGGGAAGAACAGTTGCCATACCAAGTTGTGGTACATCAGGATAGGAAGCTTTCTATGGTGCATCAATAAAAATTGCTGAGGGTCAAACTGGACATGACCACTTTCTTTAGCCTCCCCAGGAACTAGAGGTGCTGGTGCACTTTCTTGGCCATGGCAACTATGTGGTTGGACAAGGACAGGCTGTTGGTGATGTTCACTCCTAGGAATTTAAAGGTTTCTACCCTCTCAACCTCAGCACCTTGATGTCAATAGGAGTGTGTACACCGTCCCCCTTCCTGAAGTCAATGACTAGCTCCATTGTTTTGCTGAAATGCCCACCAGTGGTAGCTGTGTCTTTGTCTCTCTAACCGCTAACCTCTGCAATTTTCTCCATAAATCTGTCCACTGGCACTCTCTCTACCCATGCAAATTAAAATACCTGTTTGTCAAAATTTTGCTGACTTGTCCTATTGTCTTCTTCTTTGACTCTTTGTCAAGTGTTTTGAATGATTACACACCTTTTTAAGGGCCTGAAGACACTTTACTGCTAAAGTATAAACTTCAATGAGAATGGCTTATCTATGCTGAATTAATGCAATATGACAAAATGAATATCAGTGAAGCTCTCGAGATATTTCAAAATGACAAGGTTCAATATCAATGCAGTATTGTTTCACATGAAAGTTTAGAAACAAAATCTGTGTGCCATATATTGTAAATTTGAAATACATTTAACATATTAAATATATTCGATGCTATTGTGGATCATGCTGCATTGAAGTGCAAACACTTCCTTCTGAATCATCATATGGTTGTTTGATCTACACAACAATCCTCGCCTAGAGATTGGAAAGGTAACATGTGGGCAGCTCATTTTAAGAATTCTACTTATATTTCCTGGAAGTGAATACACTAATCCAGGAATGGATTTTCTGTTCACATTTCTTTAGGCAGCATTAAACTTTCTCCATCTGAATATGCAGATGCAGATTCAATTTGGTTTTCATTCAAAAATCAGCACTATGAAAATTGTATACTGAAGCAGCAGACTACAGAATATGGTGAGATTCAGCAACAAGTCATGAAGGGATGATATTTTCTTTAGGATATGGAACAATTTAAATATGAACACGAAGAGAAACATTTTTTCATCACACACAGTGCAAAAGGTGGCCATTTGGCCTTATGTTTGTGCTACCAAATGTTGAATGACAATTTAACTAATGATGGTTTAAACTTTATTTTATATCTACCTTGTACAAAATCACTTATTGAACAATCTCTGAGTCCTCCTATTCATTGAAATCAGTATCAATTGGTCCAATGTATTCAAACTAAAGTCAATATATAAATTTAAATATGCTTTCAAATTTAGCAACTTCATAATTTAGTTAATCCAATAATTTTGAAATACAAATACTCTTGGAAGGTTTAGAAGGTTCAATTCTAACATATTAGTTCAATAATTTTGTTCTGGTTAATTATCATTAAGATATAGAAAAAAATAATATTTTAATCTTAAACATAATTTTAAGATGTGTTTTATTACTAATAGAATATCAAAGATTTTTATTATAAACTCTGCAATTTAATCACAGATCACATTAATGTTAGAATTGTTTCAAAGTTTGACTGTTTATAGGGATTTTAAATATCACATTCATATTTTTGGAAACTAATTCTTCATAACAAATATTTTATGACATGATACTTTAAAATGAAGGTAAGAAGTTCCAAATGAATATTATGAGTAAATACCAGATTTGAAAATTTCCTTTGAACTGCAGCACTTTAAAAAATGAATAAATCCTCATCTGTCCATTTAGATGGTTTCATGGCTCCCTTTTTAATGTTATTGTAAAGAAGCCTCCCCTTATTAAAAGAAAATGGGCACACAGCTTCATGTCAAATGTTTGCTTTATGTACAAAGTAAATTTTAATTTGAGCTTTTACATCTGTTGTCTATATAGAGTGTATGGCTGATCTTTTGATCCTAGAACTAACTTTTTTAAAACATTTATAATGAAAAATTGGAGCTTGATTACCACCCTGGCAAAGGGCTACTCTGTCACATTACCCTGAGAACAAATACTTTGATTTATTTTGTTTAGATGTCTGCTTTACTAAACATTTTTTTCAAGTTTAGTTTAAAATTAGCAAAACCTTAAAAATTCGATCACTATGCTTAAGACCTGATGTATTAGTACAACATATTTACATAATTATTCATGTCTCAAAGTACAGCTAATTTTATAAAGATAAGAACAATGATTTACGGACATGGTACTACTTAAATGGCTAGATGATCAAATTACAAAAATGTTATCACATTGCTTATTGCAGTACAATTTCAGATTAGTTCTTCCAAAACAGAATATGATATATTCCCTCCTTAAAGTTCAACATACGAATGAATTGTTCAATGTTATTTGAATTCATACATTTCGGTACCATTATTGTAAATTGTTAACTTAAATAGCCTTCAACCATTCTTTTGTTTCAAAAGTTGAATTTTATAGATAGTTGCAAAATAAAAACAAAATCAAGGTGTCCCATTCTGTCATGAATTGTTCCTTTGTGTAAAACAAAACTCCATTAGGCTTAGCCCTCTCATCTTTAAGCTGTGCCCTATGGTATGTGACATTTCCTGGGAAAAAGATTCTGACTATCCACCCTATCTATGCCTCTCATAATTTTATATACTCCTATCAGGTCGCCCCTCAGCCTCTGATGCTCCAGAAAAAAACAGTCCAAGTTTGTCCAACCTATTCTTATAGCTAGTACTCTCTAATCCAGGCAACATCCTGGTGAATAACTTCTGCACCCTCTAATCTATCAAATTTAATTTGAAAGTGCTGCTGTGAAGGGCTCTGCAATGCTTTGCCATGCTAAGGGAACTGTGTAAGTTGTTGTTGTTGCATAATTGATTTAAGGCAAACATCTGGTTGATGTAAGCAGATTGAAGCCCTCTCACTCCCCTCTCTTTGTAAAGGTACCCAAATGTCAAGTATAGGGAACTCCTGACTTGAGAGTTATATCGGTGAAGCTGTCTCTCTCCATTCAGCTCCCAGTTTAGCCACGTGGGCAATGATTATTTTCACAAAATTATATATGGTTTGATGCTTTTGATGGCAGTGTTGGGACATAATGGATGCAGAGCCAGTGATTGGTTGTCTCTGTGTGTGAGCAACCTCATATCACAGGTAACTTCAATAAAAGCAGCAGTACAACAGCCAAGGACAATGTGCTCAGCCTCCTATTCCATTGTGTTAGACGCTGGAGGGGGCTTTGTAAATGTTAAAATGTTCACAAATGTACATATTTGTTCAGTAAAAAAAATGGAGATGTTATATTGTGGAGGTAGAGCATTGTCATTGTCCTGAGCTGACATGTTGCTAGGCAACCTCTACACTCCCTCAGTCAGAGAGGGAAAATTGTGGTGGCTGGGGGAGGGGGCAGAAGGCTTTCTGCTATTTAACCATGGATGGAAGGGGGCTATAGGAATAGTAATGCTGCAATTACTAATGGATAGTTTACTTAAGGTGTGCTGTGTCATGACTCTCTGGCAATCTCTCATCCTGTATCACTAACACTTGGAGTTAGCAATTTGCAGGGGATCGGGCACATAGAGGTTAAGGCGTCAAATTCGTGCCTGTTCAAAAGCTACAAAGGTCACTTGGTACTTAGAGGGTCAACTAGCTAATAATCATCGTGGGTGTAGAAGATATTACACTCGTCATAATGTGTTCCTGAGTTCATTCACAAGTGTCAAAATGTCAGAATTCACACAGCCCACTGCTGAATGTGAATCAAGTTGGTTTTAATGCACTGCTAGCAGCCCCACATGCTATTTAATAAATGTTTGCCACCCTCTAAGTATAACATTTCAGCTTTGATTGAGGATGAAATTCTTTTTTTCTAACAAATCCCTTGGCTGCCACAGAAGAATAGTCTGAATAAACTTCTAGAAAAAGCAATTCATTTAGTTAGTTTACTTTAGAAAGGATTTAACGATGGATGGAATTGGGATCAAAGATTCAGACGGCCCTTGGCCCAACATGCCCATGCTGGCTCTCTGAAAGTGAATCAGTTTATTCCCTGCAACCCCACTGCCCACTACCCAACCCATGTTCTTTGTTCACAACAGAGACTTGCTGCATTTTTTAAAACAAAATCTTCCCTTCATTTCCCTTGCTCATTATTGTATCCATGATAATAATGGCCCTACTGATGAAACCAGTGGCTCCCTGTTTAATTTATTAAATTCTGTCATAATTTTTAATATTCACAACCACCTAATCTGCTGCAAGGCTATGTGAGAAGTTTGGTGATTATGAAAGCTGCTACCTAAAAGTTTGCATTTCTTCCTTTGCTTGCTTTCTTCCTTCATCTTCTAATGTTATATCGGAGATAGTAGTACACGTCAGGCTGTGCCTCAATATCTGTTCTGGCTTCAGACTTTTTTTCCTTTTTCCTCTGTTTTGGAAGACTTGCAAACACAAGCTGGAAATTGAAAGCTAAATGACATTAAATTTATTAAATATATTTTAAAAGGAGATAAGTGGATCTTTTAATTTTTTACTGTGAGAATTACAGTTGTGCAAGCATTTAATTTTGTACATTATTTTGTGTGTGTGTGTGTGTGTGTGTGTGTGTGTGTGTGTGTGTGTGTGTGTATAAATGAATTTATAATCCAAGTATCTGTCCTTCACTTTTATTTTAAATGCTGGCTTTTGTTTTCAGTCTGTTTACTAGTGAGCTGCAGTAATGCTAATAGCCTTGCATTTTCTTGGCATTAAGTCAATAATGGGGACAATTAGTTTAAGTAGATATCCTATTACCTCATTCTTTCGCAGCACACAGCACACAACATGTTTACCTCTCTGAATAAATGTTAGTCAGTAATTGTACAGTCTAATGAACAAATATCACCCCGGGATAATCAAGTCAAATGACTTAAAGCACGTGGAAGCCCCTCTGCCAAAATAGAATCGAAATCTCAAGCTATCTAAGATGTTGCATCCATTTTGTGGAATCTGCTCATCTTAACACGATGCAAAGTATACATGGCTGTTTAATTTTATTCACAGATTCTTCCAATTGACATTTCACTTTCCAACCCATGAATCTGCACTCTATCTGTTTGCTACACATGAAAAGAAACAGTGTTAAACTCCTTTAGTGTGTGTCTTGTTGAAAATTCTCGGTCTTGTTTTCCAATTCTTCTTTGCTCTTGTCGCCCCCTACCTTTGTAGTTTCTCCTCAAGGATTTCTCCACTCCTCTATTTCTTGTCTCTTGTGCATCCCAGCTTTTATTGCTCCAAACTTGGAAGCAACACCTGTGGTTGCCAAAATGCCAAGCTCTGGGATTCCCTTCCGAAATCTCTCCTCTTCTGTGTTTCACCTGCTGAATCCTGATGTTACGTTTTTTATTCTAGATTCCAGCATCTGCAGTTTCTTTTGTTCATTCTAATTTGCTCAGATACAAGTACTCTACCCTCAAGCAGCTCGATGTATAAACTGACACATCATGGGACTCAGGATGCATTTCCAAGAACAAGAGTGCTAATGAAAGGGGTTATTATGGCTTTAGATGTTGAGGATGTTGAGAGATGTTGGGATCATCCTGTGAACCCCTGCCCTTTCTGTTGCTGCTCACTGCTGTGTTAGGAGCTTGGGTCTGGGAACCTAGTGCTCCCCCACCAATGAATCACCCAATATGATGGAGCTGCCTGTATGGGATAGTGTCGGGAGAAATGGGGTGAGTGATGCAGTGCTCAGCATTGGGCTACGTTTCCCAGGCTGCATCTGGATGGGCACAATGAGAATGGGCCTTTGCTAGGGACTGACAGTACCTGCTCCATGTGTTGACAGACCATCCAGATCTTCCCTCATCACCATCTAGTGAATCTAATGGAAACTGCTGAACCCAGCCTGGAGATTTCTCCATGGTAACAAGCTCAATGGATAAAGAATCAGGTGATGAGAGAGACCATAGGATCCAGAGCTGTGGGTGATTCATTGCTGGGGGACTTCCAGCAGAGGACGGGGTTTGTGCCAGATTCCTGGCACGGCCAGTGCACAGCCCGAGCAGATGTCTTTGTTGAAGTACTGTGGGGTACATACGTCTGAGTGTTTGAACTGGGTGACAATGAGCAATAAAACAAACTAGCACTCTGTGAAGCAGTGCTAAGTGGGGTACCAGAGTAATATTATTTGACAATACTCCTGTGGGATGTTGTTGCTTACATTAAAGAGACATTCTAAGTGAAGGTTGCTGAGAGTTATGTTGCAGTTTATGGGGAGAAAAACTTTATATGTTTCAAATATTGTATCTGTTTGGAATTATGAAATATAAATACCCAATAACAAAAAAAACAAGCTGCTGGAGGAACTCAATGAGTTGAGCAGCACCTGTGGGGGGGGGTGGGGCAGAGGAATTGTCAATGTTTTAGGTCAAGACCCCGCATCAGAACCTGAAATAGTAACAATTCCCCTCCCCCCACAAATTCAACCTTGTGAGTTCCTTCAGCAGTTTATTTTTTTCCGCTCCAGATTCCAGCTTCTGCAATCTCTTGCGTCTCCATACCTATTATTACACTGTTATCAATGGAGAGCTTAATTAATAGTGGGGTTTCCTATTTAACCAAAATACTTCCTTTGTTCATCAATGCTAATTAAAAATATTTTCAAATGAGAATATAAAACTGTCATAGTTATACCGACGCATTTGTTTCATTTGGTGAATAATCTCCCTTCTCCAGTGTGAATCCACCATTACTCAATCACTGTGGCTTGGATTTACTTGGTGCCCAGCCACTCAGAAAGAAGAGGTATGTATGTTCACTCCACCAAGCTCAAGGCTGGATTATAGCAGTCTCACAGCAGCCTGTTTGCATTCCCACCACTTCCTTTACAATTGGCTTGAATTTGGCAGGTTGTAAAACCCACTGCTGATTGATTGTTGCTCACCTCTGCTGCTGTCTGACTTGTTGTGTATTAATGTCATATAAAAATGCTTCCTGTGTGATTAAATAAAGACTGGCACATCTATTGCGCCTCCCACGTCACTTTCAGGATATCCCAAAGTGCTTTGAAATACTTTTTTGAAGTATAGTCACTGTGGGTGTTCAGAGAACATGACCGCTATTTGTCTACACCAATCTGAAAGTGACCAGATAATCTGTTTTCAGTGATCTATTGATTTGAGGGATGTATATTGGTTGGGAAACTCTGAATTTTTCCTTTTTATTACCACAAGTCAACTGGTCACTGAGCATGATCTGTGAAGGACAGGGTCCATAATCTAAGATGCTAATTTGTATGGTTTATTGAAAACTCAATGAACATTTTGCCTTTATACTGTTGCATTTCACTGAAATACTTGTGAGGAAATTAATCTCCTTAAAATCTCATCTCCTGCAGTACGTCCCTGGGCTGGGAGCATTTCTATTGCAGAGAATTGTATTGGGGATTATGGATGGATGGGACTAAGTAAAGATGTGGTTATATGGGAAGAGTGAGAAGGATTCATTCTCGCCCTTAACTGTGAACTCAGGCAACAAGAGACTGAGAACATGCAGCTTCCTGCATTTGAATCTACTGCGCTCTGCTGTTTCACATCGGGAGCTTAATCTAAAGCTGAGTATTTCCATTGGTGAGATTTGATCCAGTTTTAACACTTTTTTGAAAGTTTGTTTAAAAATAATTTAGTAAAAAGTGAAATGAATAATTTTGCCAGTCAATGGGATAATATATTGGCGGTCAAAATCAGTTTCTGATCTGGTTTGTTTTAAGGTTAATTGAAAAAATGGAGTATGCATAAAATGGCAGTGCTGGTTCTTTATTAAACTGAAAAAGCATGTAACTAAACTCATTGAATGCTGGGATCATGGGGAAGCTATGGTTCTTCACTGTGGGAGGCAGCTCAGACTTGTACTTTTGCCTAAGGGGAGAGGCAGAGCTAACACCAGGATTTTCCCCACAGCCTTTCAGGCAACATCCTCACTAGGTTGCTGCACCACTTGCTGCCTCAGCAAAGAATTATTAGAGGATCACAAAAAGCAAAATGCTCTCAAAGGAAAGTGGAGGAAATTAAAGCGAGAACTGGGTTAAATTCATAAAGTTGAAGAGGAAAATAATACTGGTAAAGAGAACACGAAAGGGAAATTTCTACTGGCATATACAGGAGTACTGGAAAAGCTGGCAATGCTTGAAGTAAATAAGGTACTCAGTACAGACAGAAGCCATCCAAGGTTTCTAAGGAGAGAGGGGGTAGTAGTAGTGGAAGAGCTCACTGAAAAGGTTTGGAAAGTAGCAAAATAGTCATAGAATCTTACAGCACGGGAACAGGCCCTTCAGCTCACTGTCTACACCAACCATCAAGCTCCTACAGTATTTATACTAATCCTACACTCATTCAATTTTGTTCTTGCCACATTCTCATCAACTCCTCCCAGATTCTACCAATCCCCTACACAGCAGGAACAACTTACAGTGACTACCAACTCGCACATCTTCAGAATGTAGGAAGAGATTGGAGCACCAGGGGGAAAGCTATGCAGCACAGGGAGAATGTGCAAACTTGATCCAGAGGTCAGGAATGAACCCCCAATGCCTGGAGCTGTGATGCAGCAGCTCTACTAGCTGTCCCGCGCCCCCCTCCTTCCTGTGTGATACCTTTGTTCTAGAAAAAAAATATGTGGACATTCCTGGTAACTACAGGCTGGCTAGTGGTGGCTAATGTTGAGGAAACAAAAACAACAATAATTGCAGGGAAAAAAAACAGACATTTGAAGAAGTTTGAGTTAATTATAGAGTCAGGATGGTTATTTTGATGAAGCTACAGAGAAAGTTGATACAGGGAATACAATGGATGCTGTCAGTGTGGATTTTAGGAAATTGTTTGACAAAGGGTAGTTTAGCCAAAATGAGATTCATAGATTTGAAGGAACTGTGTCAACTTGGATTAAAAAAAAATTGGCTTAAGGACTAAAAGCAGTCAAAGAAAGTAAATGGTTGTTTTTTAGATTGGAAAATGTTCATCAGATGATGGTGTTCATCAGAGTCCACTACTTTTTCTGATATATAAGCTGGATATTGGAATGAAGAATAAAATTTCAAAATTTGATAATAGTACAAAAGTAGAGGATGTGTCAGACTGGGGATGATAAAATCAGCTGCAGCAGGACATAGAAAGGCGAGGAGAACAGGCAGACAAGGCAGATGGAATTTTACTATAGGGAAGTGGGGTGTACATTTCGACAGAGGGATGGTAAAAACAACATAGGCTTAATGGCACAGTTCTTTAAAATGTGCAGCAATATTTTGGCAGAGATCTTCAATGGTGATAGGACACACAGATAAGTGGGGGCAGGACTGCTCAGGCGTGTGATGTCAGCAGGTAAAGTGCCGGCAGTTTACAAAGCAAACCATCGTATCCAGCGGGCAGCGTCGGAGCGGGCAGCAGAGCAGAGTGGTTGGGCTTTGGCTCAAGGGGCTTCAGTGTAAAGGGGCGAGGCGGGAGAGTAGCTGGTAAGTGAAGGTAAGGTTTTACATGTTATAAATATTCAAGTAGGAAAAACTAGGGGGAAAGCAGAATTAGTTCAGATGGAGGACATGGTGGTGTGCTGCAGCTACTTGATGTGGGAGCTAGTGGTCCTTGCTGTGGTCCACGATGGCCACGTCTGCAGTAAGTGCTTGAGGCTGGAAGAACTTTGGCTCAAAATTGATGAGCTGGAGGTGCAGCTTCAAACACTGTGCAGCATTAGGGAAGGGGAGAATAGTGTAGATACTGTACATCAGGAGACAGTCAACCCCCTGAGAGCAGGTACTTCTAGGGTCCAAGAAGTAGATAGAAGGGCGACTGTTGGGGAGAGAAAAGGAAAAAGAAAACGAACAGGCAGATAGAGCAGAGGACTCCGGAGGCTGTTCCCCTCAATAACAAGTTTTCCACTTTGGAAG
>JARFYF010000104.1:51623664-51635053 GCA_030265395.1 Rhina ancylostomus
TACTCCTGGGGTCATACAGAGAGTGAAGCTCTGGTTAGACCACACTAAGAGTATTGCGTTCATTTCTGGTCGCCTTATTTTCAGAAGCATGTGACAGCTATTGGAAGGGTGCAGAGAAGGTTTACCAGGATGCTGCCTGGATGAGAGAACATGTCCTGTGAGGAAAGACTGAGCGAGCTCGGGATTTTCTCTATGGAGCGATGGAGGAAGAGAGGCGACGATAGAGGTGTATAAGGTAATGAGGGGCAGGCCTAGTTGGTGTTCGTTATTGTTATAGTTAAGTGTTGTTGAAGTATTGTCGCACTTGAAATAAATTTATTGCTGTAAAGTAAAAATGTCAAACACATGTAGAGGAAGCTTCCTCTACATCATCCTACTACACACTCCTGGGTTCAGACACAGAGTGAAGCTCCATCTTCACAGATTGAAGCTCTCTATACCCCATCCCTTCACACACACCTGTGATCAGATCCAGAATGACGCTCCCTCTGCACCGTCCCATCACACACTCCCAGAGTCAGACACAAGATGGCACTTCCTCTACACCGTCCCATCACACACTCCGAGGGTTAGACCCAGGGTGGGTCTCTACAGTGTCCGCTCTCACAGACTCAGGGTCAGTGATTGAGGCTCCCTGTGCACCATCCCATCACACAATCAGGTTCAGACAAAGTTAAACTCTCTCCACACTGTCCCATCACACACTCCCAGGGCCAGACACAGAGAGAAGCTCCCTCCACACCGTCCCTCCCCCTGCCATCAGTTGTTATCTCCGAACCTGATGATGATCTGTGGTGTTCTCATCGTGGGCAGAGCTCCTCTGGCGTTTCCCATGGCCATAACTAGTGACCATCGAGGCACTGAGGATAAACAGAACAGCCTGTGGGAGAGAGTCGGCAGTGAGATAAGAGGCAACAAAACAACCCACCACCCCCACTTCCTCCCCGACCCTCTGCAGCCCTTTGGCAAAGACTCCAGACATTCACCTTGGCCCAGAAATCCATTGCGACCATATCTTGTGCATCTCTGCACGTCCGCTCTCTCCGATCTCCCCTGGTTTCGCTCTGCCGTGTCTTTTAAACAGGTATGGTGGGGGTGGGGTGGAGGAGGAGTCCAGGTAACTTCCACATAGCTCCACACACCACACCCCTCTCCCGCTCCCCCACCTACCCTGCCCTCTCTGTCCCATCTGTAGGAATCTGATCGGCTGTGGTGCCTCTTGGTTCTCCCCTCGGGATCGGAATGTGCCCTGACAGCACGGTCCCGCCTGTCTTTGTTTCCCTGCAGTGCTCGTTGTGAGAAGCTGATGGGACAGCTTCCCTGTCCTGTTGTGGAGAGACAAAAGATGCTTGGAATTTGTTTTTTTTTCCTTTGCAAATAAGAAGCCATTATCTCCGCTTATTGTTCTTACCGGCTTGGGAACAGGCCCTTCGGTCCTACAGTTCCACGCCAATCCATTCACACCAGAGCCACTCTCTTCCCAACAACTCCTCCCACATTCTAGCAGGGCGGAGAACACGTCCCTGATATGTCAGTGGTGCTGAGCTGGAGATGGTCGAGAGCTTCATGTTCCCAGGTGTAAATATCACCGACAACGTCCTTGTCCAATCACGGCCAGGAAAGTTCACTAGCGCCTTTACTTCTTCAGAAGGCTGACCAATATTTTCACATGCACCACAGAAAGCATCCAATCCCGGTGCATCACAGCCTGGTATGGCAACTGCTCTGTCCGTGACTGCAGGAAACTGCAGAGAGTTGTGAACACATCCGAGTCCCATCACTCAAAACGGCCTGCCCTCCATTAACTCCTTCTGCACTTCCCGCTGCCTTAGGAAAGCAGCCAGATTAATCAAGGACCTCTCCCACCCCAGAAATTCTCTCTTTTCCCCCCTCCCGTCGTACAGAAGGTACCAGAAGACCTCTTCGTGACCCTTGCACTTTATGAATCCCCCAGCACTTCACTCACTGTAACTGTAACACTATATTCTGCATTCTGTTTTCTTCCTAACCACATCAATGTATGGATGTGTGGAATGATCACAACAGGTTTAGGTACCAAAAATAGACAGAGGTTCAAGGAGCAGGGCAAAAATGTAAAACCGTCCTCTTTTCTTTCGAAGAGAGTGATTCTGATCTGGAATTCATTGCTGCTGGAAAGATGGCGGAAACAGAATCAAAAGGGGATAGACACTTAGGGAATAATTTGTAGGCCAGACCAGGATAATAACTGGAGTGCTGCACTGGAGATAGAGTAGCTGTGACATCTTTTCAATTTTGTGAATGAGCGACGTTAAAACAACTGGGCTGGCAAACAGCACGTGAATTTCAATATGGGTCACAGGACTTCAAACAGAGCACAGCAGAAGAACGGGCCCTTCAGTCCACCACCAAACATGCTGCCACAATCCATGTCCCTCCATTCTTTGCCTGTTTAAAAGCCTCTTAAACACTACCATCGTATCTGTTTCCACCTGCATCCCTGGCAGCCCATACTAGGCAACCACTACTGTGTTAAAATATGCCCCACCCGTTTCCTTTACACTTCACCCCTCACCTTACGTCCTCTAGTATCTGACATTTCCACCCTGGGAAAAAGACTCTGAAAGTCGACCCTATCTATGCCCTTCATAATTTTATAAATGTCTATCAAGTCTCCTCTCAGCCTCTGCCACTCCATGTTTTCTCCAATCTCTCCTTCATAGTTCACACCCTCTAATCCAATCAGCATTCTGGTGAACTTCTTCTGCACCCTCTCCACACACCTCCATTCTTCCTATAATGCAGCCACCAGAATGACACACGATAATCTAAATGTAGCCTGGATCATAGAAACATAGAAAAACCTACAGCACAATTCAGGCCATTTGGCCCACAAAGCTACTAGGCTTACCCATCGCCCTTTAATTTTCTCATCTCCATGTACCTATCCAATAGTTTCTTAGAAGACCATATTGTATCCGCCTCCACCACTGTTGCCCACAGCCCATTCCAGGCGCTCACCACTCTCAATACCTACTCCCCAGCACCTTAAACTGATGTCCTCTTGTGTCCACTATTTCAGACCCGGGGAAAAGCCTCTGACTAGCCACTCGGTCAATGCCTCTCATCAGCTTGTATACCTCTATCAGGACCCCCTTATCCTCCATCGCTCCAAGGGAAGAGACCGAGTTCCCTCAACCTGATTTCATAAGGCATGGTCCGCATTTCAGGCAGCATCCTTGTAAATCTCCTCTGCACCCTCTCTATGGCTTCCACATCCTTCCTGGAGTAAGCCAACCAGACTGAGCACAGTACTGCAAGTGGGGTCTTACCAGGTTCCTGTATAGCTGCAACAATACGTCCCAGCTCCTAAACTCAATTCCCCTATTGATGAAGGACAATACACCATCTGCCTTCTTAACCACAGTCAATCTGCACAGCTGCTTTGAACATCCTTTGGACTTGGACCCCAAGATCCTTCTGATCCTCCACACTGCCAAGAGTGCTACCATTAAAACTATATTCTGGCATTATATTTGACCTACCATAATGAACCACTTCACACTTATCTGGACTGAACTGCATCTGCCACTTCTCAGCCTAACTTTGCATCCTGTGTCCCGCTGTAACCTCTGACAGCCCTCCACACTATCCACAACACATCCAACATTTGTGTCATCTGAAAACTTACTAACTCATCCCTCTACTAACTCATTCCTCCACTTCCTCATACAGGTCGTTTATAAAGATCACAAAGAGTAAGGGTCCCAGAACAGATACCTGAGGCACACAACTGGTCACAGACCTCCATGCAGAATACAACCTTTCAACAACAACTCTTTGCCTTCTGTGGGCCAGCAAGTTCTGGATGCACATTGCAATGTCCCCTTGCATCCCATGTCTCTTAATTTCTCAAACGCCTTGCTAAAATCCATGTACACTACATCTGCTGTTCTCCCTTCATTGATGTGTTTAGTCACATCCTCAAAAAATTCAATCAGGCTCGTAAGGCTGGGCCTGCCCTGGACAAAGCCATGCTGACTATTCCTAATCATATTAGACCTCACCAAATGATCTGAAATCCTGCCTCTCAGAATCTTCTCTGTCAGCTTACCAACCACTGAGTTAAGACTCAGTCCATAATTTCCTGGACTATTCTACTGCTTTTCTTGAATAAGGGAAATAAATCCTCAACTCTCTAATCTTCTAGAACCTCTCCCTTCATCGATGATGCAAAGATCATCATCAGATGTTCCGCAATCTCCTCCCTTGTCTCCCACAGCAGCCTGGGGTACATCCCATCCGGTTCCGGCGACTTATCCAACTTGATGCTTTCCAAAAGTTCCAGCACCCCCTCTTTCCTAATATCTACATGCTCAAGCTTTTCAGCCTGTTGCAAGTCCTCACTACAATCCCCCAGATCTTTTTCCGTAGTGAATACTGATGTAAAGTATTCATTAAGAACCTCTGCTATTTCTTCCGGATCCATACACACTTTCCCACTGCTGCACTTGGTAGGCCCTATTCTTTCGCATCTTATCCTCTTGCTCTTCACATACTTGTAGAATGCCTTGGGATATTCCTTAATCCTGCCTGCCAAGGCCTTCTCAAATCCCCTCCTGTCTCTCCTAATTTCCTTCTTAAGCTCCTTCCTGATAGCCTTATACCCTTCCGGATCGCTGACATTACTTAACTCTCTGTACCTTTTCCTTTTGACGAGATTTATTATAGTCTTTGTCCACCACAGTTGCTGTATATTCTCGTGACTCCCCTATCTCATTGGAACGTGCCTATGCAGAACTCCACACAAATACCCCTTGAATATTTGCCACATTGCTTCCGTACTTTTCCCTAGGAACATCTGTTCCCAATTTAATCTACTAATTTCCTGCCTGAGAGCCTCATAATTCCCTTTACTTCAAGTAAACGCCTTTCTAGTCTGTATGTTCCTTTTTCTCTCCAATTCTATCATAAAGGTAGTGCAATTAGGAACTCTATCTCCAAAATGCTCCCATACTGAGAGGTCTGACACCTGACCAGGTTCATTTACCAATACTAAATCAAGCACAGCCTCTCCTCTTGTAGGCCTATCTACGTATTGTGTCAAGGATCTTTCATGTACACACCCAACAAACTCTAACCCATCCAAACCCCTCGCTGTCTGGAGATGCCAATCGATGTTTTGGGAACTTAAAATCTCCTATCACAACTCTGTTATTCTCACACCTTTCGAGGATTTGCTTCCCTATCTGTTCCTCAATATCCCTGTTACTATTGGGCGGCCTATAAACAACACTCAGTAAAGTTATTGACCCTTTCCTGTTCCTAACCTCCACCCACAAAGACTCTGTAGACAGTCCTTCCGTGACGTCCACCTTTTCCACAGCCGTGACACTATCTGTGATCAACAGTGCCACTCCCCCACCTCTTTTGCTTCCCTCCCTGTCTTTTCCGAAGCACATAAAACCCGGCACTTGAAGCCACCATTCCAGTCTCTGGGCCATCCAAGTCTCTGTAATGGCCACCACTTCGTAGCTCCAAGTATCGATCCAAGCTCTTAGCTCATCCGCCTTGTTTACTATTTTAATATACTCCTTGCATTAATATAGACACACCTCAGACCGGTCTGAGCACGTCCCTTCTCTATTACCTGCCTATCCTCCCTCTCGTACCTACTACAAGGTTTCTCTATTTGAGAGCCAAACACCTCTTCCCTAGTCTCTCCAGTTGGGATCCCACCCCCCAGCAATTCTAGTTTAAACTCTCTCCAGTAACATTAGCAAACCTCCCTGCCAGTATGTTGGTCCCCCTGGGATTCAAGTGCAACCTGTCCTTTTGTACAGGTCATACCTGCCCCAAAAGACGCCCAAATGTTCCAGGAATCTGAATCCCTGCTCCTTACTTCAATCCCTCAGCCACGCATTTCACCTCCTCCTCATTCTGTTCCTTTACTCACTCTCACGTGGCACAGGCAGAAATCCTGAAATTACTACCTTTGATGTTTTGCTTCTCAACATCCTTCCCATAGTCTTTTATCAGGACCTCATCCCTTTCCCTACCAATATGTACCATGACCTCTGGCTGTTCTCCCTCCCACTGCAGGATATCTTGGACGTGATATGAAACATCCTGGGCCCTGGCTCCTGGGAGGCAAACAACCTTCAGAGTTGCTTCCCTGGGTCCACAGAATCGCCTGTCTGCCAACCTAACTATAAGAGTCCCCCATCACTACTGCCCTCCTCTCTCCTTCCCTACCCTTCTGAGCCACAGGGCTGGACTCTGTGCCAGAGGCAATGCCACTGTCGCTTCCCCCAGGTAGTCTGTCTTCCCCAACAGTACTCATGCAGGAGAACGTATTATCAAGGGGTGCAGCCACAGGTGTACTCTCTAGTACCTGACTCTTCCCCTTCCCTTCCTGACTGTGACCCACTCGCCTGATTACGATGGTCCTGACGTGACTACCTGCCTATATCTCTTCTCTATCACTTCCTCACTCTCCCTGATCAGACGTAGGTCATAGAACTGTATCTCCAGTTCCCTAACACGGTGCCCCAGGAGCTGCAGCTCGACACACCGGGTGCAGATGTTATCGTCCCGGAGGCAGGGAGACTCCAGGACTTCCCACATCTGACACCGAGTACAGGAAACCGCACTCATACTGCTTCCTTTCCTCAATTGACCTACCTCACCTCGCCCCTTTACGCCTATGCCTGTTGAGCCAAATCCCTACCACTCTGCTCCCACTCACTCCGCTGCCCGTTCCGACGCTGCCATTAGATATGTGGTTTGCTTTTTAAACTGCCTGCGCTTTACCTGCTGACGTCCCGCGCCTGCGGAGTCCTGCCCCCACTATTCCTGATGAAAACTTATATAAAGAACTTATAATAAAAAGAAACTTATAAATCTAAACC
Organism: Rhina ancylostomus; assembly: GCA_030265395.1. NCBI lineage: Eukaryota > Metazoa > Chordata > Chondrichthyes > Rhinopristiformes > Rhinidae > Rhina > Rhina ancylostomus. The sequence continues at coordinate 51,630,555 of JARFYF010000104.1, forward strand.
TTATAATAAAAACCTTATTTAAAAAGAAGAAAAACATCTGATATTAGATAACATCTTAGAAAAACTGATAGTTTTTTTTTCCTGATCGGTCCTATCAATTCACACTTCCCAGGTGTTAAAAACTTCATTTGTGAGTAATAATTTCCTCAAACAAGCATGGGCACTTCACACAGCACTGTCAATTTTTGATCTCCAGTTACACATTTTCAGCTACTGAGGAGTTTCCCGTTAGTTACTCCAGCTGCACTCTTTCCCACTTCGAGAGAGACAAATACATGTCTCCAATCCTCAGTATTCACTTCCACTGGGTTAATTACAACAAACGGCTCTATACCAGCCCCACCCCCCAAGATCCTTCATGACATTTTTGATGTGGTACCCAGGACAGGACTGTGTTTTTATGCGTTGTTATGTAGTTATAATAAAGAACTACAGTTCCCCGTAGGCAATGCAAGGGGTCACACGGGGGAACAGGAAGTGGACGTAAAAAGAGAGGGATAGCAAGCCAATCTGGTGTTGGTTAATAAAATGTTCAGATGTTAAACCCATGTTAAGTCTTTCTCTTGATGAAGAACAAACCTAACATCAGGGAAAGCATTTTATGTGTTAAAAATCATCTCCTGTCATTTTTATTCATTTAAAAATTTGTTACTGGCAGCCTTTGGTAAAGATGAGGCTTCAGTAATTAAATAACTGCAGTTCACAAACTGCATCCTACAGATCTCAATTAAGATACTTTTTTTTGATTTAATAAGACAAAATCATCTCCTGAATATGGAAATAAATGAATAATATTAAAAATCTCAGTTGTGGGACAATGTGAAACTGCAGGCAGTAAATAGAATTGCAACAGCAGATTGGGCATATATTATTAACAGAGAACTGTTATGAATTGAACACAGAAATAAAGATTTTTTGTGAATATTTTGTTTGAAAGAAAAATATAAATTCCAAAGAAAAATACAGAACCATATTGCAGCTCTTACTTTCATTATTCATATAGTTCGGTTCAGATTCCTCCTTGGATAGGCCTCTGCTACTGTCCCCTGCTGAAAAATTAAAATGGACATTAGGATACATTTATTGCCAAGAATTATACTACCCCCATAAAGGCATGTTAAACAGTGCTGCGTTGAATGCAGTAAGGGAGGGAATGCCAAGGCTTGCTGCAGCAACATTTTATTGCACACAAAGCTCAAGGTAATTGAACAGACATTACAGACTCTCCTTCCAATGTGGACTTGACAGGGAAACCAACTGAATATCTGATAGTGGATAGCAGGGGAAGATGATTGGGGAGTGAAAGTGGTGGGGGAAGGAGTGAACAGAGAGCATTGCTGGATCGGACAGAAAATTAGAGAGGAAAGCTGGATGACGATAGGTAGGTAGGACCAGGCTTGGTAGAGGTCAGTCAGAGAGGCAATCAGGGAAACTGATGTCATCAGTGCAGTGGGGAGGTGGACAACCACTAAGAAAACCAGTAGGACATAACTGGAAGAAAATGAATCCCTCAAACTACCGCACAGCAGACCAGATAAAGTTGGCCTCTCCCTCAAGAGATGCCAGAGCAAGCCTCACACTTTTTAAAGGGTCCTGACTTAATAGTAGCTTTGGTGTAAAGCCCAGTACCAATCATAGGCTGGAGACACAAGAGACTGCAAATGTTAGAATCTGGAGCAAAAAACAATCTCCTGGAGGAACTCAGAGGGTCAAACAGCATCCTAAAACACTGACAATTCCTTTCCCCCCACAGATGCTGCTCAACCCACAAAGTTCCTCCAGCTGATTGTTTGTTGCACCAATTGCAGGCTTTCAGGCATAGGACATCTTGATGCAGTCAAACACTTACTGCTATCTGTGATTGCTCTGCATGCCCAGTCCTCAAGTATGCACAACATGTGCATGGAAGAACAAGAACAAATTTATAGAAATCCATTACAGTCACATTATGTGCCAGTTCACAAAAACACTATGCAACAGTTTCTAATATATGTTGCTAATGTACTACAAATCTTACTTTGTTTGTTCCAAATGCCCAAGACTCAAATTCAATACCCGAATTAGGTAGTGCAGGAATTTTAAATGTTATTGTTTTTGTTGGGCATATGCTTGCATCCTTAACATTCTGAAGTAAATTGTGCATGATCATCTGTAAGTTCATTGCTTTTAAGATCATGAGCCCATGCACCTGCTTGCCTTCAATTTGCACACTGATTAGAAATAAAACAAAAATATCTCCTACAGTGCATGGATGATATCTACCAACACTGTGCATGATCTGATTCACCTCTCCTTGATTCTCATCTTGTCTCACACCACCCTTCTCGCTCCTCCAATCACCAACTCTTGACCAACCCTGAGTCCTCCCATGAGAAAAAAGGGATTATTTAATATAATTTTATCATTTCTGATGTCATTTAGGTGAGTAAAAGTAAATTCAGTTAAAAACATACCTGAACCATTTTTATTTAATGATTAATCTCTACATATGACCTAGCTGTTGAAAATTGGTAGTTTCCATGGCTGCAAATATTGTGCTGTGATTGGTTGGATGAGTATTATCACTATGATTGGTTGCATAATATATGATAGCAGTTTAATCTTAAAAACTCAAAATTAAATTAGCTAAGACCCGGCAGGCAATCCAGGCCCCTCTTTGCAATGCACCATATGATTTGAACTGTTACATATTTTCCTAAATTCGTTTTAATTTTAGGTCAGTGTGAAACATCAGTGAAAGGATTTGAGAAGGTTCAAATAGTGATACTCTTTGCAACATTCAGAGTGCAATTGGGGAAATCCTGATGATATAAATCCATCCTAAACCAAATGCAAGGTATAAATGATTCATTTTGTGAGAATGAGCTATACTGATTTCTATACGGGATTCCTCTCTGCTTTACCTATCCCTGTTGCCTTCAAAATCTTTCATAACTAGCTGCTTGTTAAACTTAGCTATGACACTATACTATCTGACATTATATTATCAAATCAACAAACAAGCCCTGCCTGGTTTGAACAGTTGATGCTCTAAAGGCAGCTTTTGTTGAGAATTGCATGGTTTTTGCATCATTCCTGGTGTGCTTGGGTATTCAGATGGTGATATTGAGAGACGCTGAATTGGAGTTACTTTTGACATTGGCACCAGCTTCTTTTGTACCTTTGTGTCTTTGGACATCTCTGCAAAATAAAGCAAAAATTATTACCTTCATTTCTTACAAAATCATCAAATCTAAACCAAAATATTAACTCATTCCAATACACAACCAAGGTTCCAAGCCTGGCTTGTGGTTACCTCAGACTCAGAATTATATTTATGGAACTGCTGTAATAGTAGCTGTTGGCATAACACTATTACAGCACTAGCAATTGGGGTTCAATTTCTGCCGCTGTCTGTAAGGAGTTTGTACATTCTCTCCATGACTGTCTGTGTGGGTTTCCTCCCGGTGCTCCAGTTTCCTCTCTCATTCCAAAAGACATATGGGTTAGTAGGTTAACATGAGTGTAATTGGGTGGCAGGGGCTCATTGGGCCAGAAGGGCCTGTTACCGTGCTGTAAGTTAAAACTATTTCATCTAAAATAGCTGCTAGGCTATCTGAAATCTACTGCCTTCCACAAATGGGTGATCTGGTCAGCCATATTGACATGGATCTGGAGTCACCAATCAAAGTTAATGAACTACATAACCCAAAAAGTTGCATTACAGCAGCATTGCCAGGGGTTCATGCAGTTTGGAGTGAAGGCCGGTGACAGTGAAAATCCATAAGGCACAATGTTCAAGACAAGAATCAAGAATCAAGTGATATAAGAGGCCCGCACATTTATTACTAAGAAAGACCTTTCCTTCACTAGTTCTGCATTTGAGATGCGGGATGGACAGAGACTTGGGAGGGGTATCACGCTAGGACTATTACAAGGAAGTGATCATCATTATAGAATATATGAATAGGTATTGGGGAGAATCCAGAGAGGGGAAGGTGGACTTTGGTTGGACAAGGAGAGCACATCCAGTTTGTGGAGGGGTGCTGCAGGTTAGGCTGCAGGAGTGAGTAGGGGGCCAAAAGACATTGATAAAGATCTGGGCATGATGGGTTCAGCAGGGACAGGCATGGAGCATCTGAACCGTAAGAAATCTAACAAGAGAAACAGTCTGCAAATCGATAGTTTTCTTGGACTCCCAAGCCATAAATCAGGAAAGGTCAGGGTCCTTTCAACACAGAAGTAGATCTCAACACTTGAGTTAAGGCCACTCCGTAAGATGCCCAGGTTGTTTGCAGGCTCCAAATATGCAACAGAATTTTGTGCAAGTGACATCATAAAAAACAAGGTTATCCTGGTGGTGTCATGTTATATACACAGGGGACCTAGATTTAATTTGCAGGGCAATACTATAGAACATAGAACACAGAACAGCACAGCACTGGACAGGACATCTGGCCCATGATGTTGTGCCTGTCTTGATGCCAGTTTATACTAAATGTCCTCCTCCTGTTTATCAT
>JARFYF010000104.1:52573933-52584006 GCA_030265395.1 Rhina ancylostomus
CATTGGCCTGGGTCTGGGCTGTTTGAACTGCCTTTTGCAGCATGCAGTATTGTTGTTGGAGGGTCTCTATCTCTCTTTCCCTTTGCAGGTAGGTATCCTGCAACTGGTCAGTAATATCGACTTGGCACCTCAGGAGGGATACCTGGAGCCAGAAGGCACCGCTTTGGCTCCACTTGGCACTGGGGAACCCTGACTGCTGGAGAAGGGCCACCATATAGTGTCCCAGTTTTTCACCACATGGATCTAACTGCTGGGCCCAGTCCACTGGCTTACCATGGTCTGCCAGCATGGTGGCCAAGCTCCCAAATCCCTCACTCTCATCTGTCTATCCAGGGATTCTCTCCTCTGTATCCACACTAGCCTCCCTCCCCCAGTTCCAAAAAATTCTTCCCACATCTGTGTCCAGCCAAGATATGCATGACCCTGCTCACAGCACCAAATGTTGTGTGACAAAGTTTCTTTTGGGATCTTAAAGATGGAGGGCTTCAGATCTTAAAAATAGCTTAATCACAAAGGGGAACATAGGAACAGAATGAATGGGAACAAATGTACATTCACACACACGGACAGGAGATCACAAAAGTAAGGGAAATCACAACTAGGGCAAGATACACACACACACAATAAACAAGTTACAACTTATCAAGGGATAAACACTTCAATGCCTGAACACCTTGACCTAGACAAGCATTGGCTCTAACACTCCCTGGAATCTGATTACAATGCCACCAAACCTCATGGTGGTGCACACTCTTACCAATGGTCTCTGCAGCATTCTCTCACTATTTCTGGGGGAGTTGAGAGAACAAGCTAGGAATGTGCAGCACTTTTTATAGTGCTGGAAGGCTGGGTGGAGTCAGACCAGGTAATTTAGACAGGCCAATGGTTTGGGGGTCAAGGACAAAAGTGTTTACCAAGGCCAATGGTCAGGCAGGCCCAGGAACAAAGGTGCTCTCCAAGGCCAATCCCTATGCTTACACCTAATGGGTGGGGTGAGGTGGAGCCACACCTTGATTGACAGTGGTGTCACTTCTGATCCAATAAGCAATGCTGTCCTCCGACCAGAGGGGTCAGTGCTGTTACTGTCATGTGACAGCCATGTGTTTTCCTACTACAGAGCATGACCCATGAAGAGGGCATCACTCCACAAGACTTATGGCCACAGGCATGTGCAAAAAGAAAAACTGGCTGCCATAGTGGTACAGCTAGTAGAGCTACTGCCCTGCAGTGCCTGAGACCTGAGTTAAATCCTGATCTTGGGTGCTGTCTGGGGTAGAGTTTGCATGTTCTCTCTCTGATCACATGGGTTTCTTCTGGGTCCTCTGGTTTCATCCCACATCCCAAGGACATGTGGGATGGAAGGTTAATTAGCTGCTGTAAATTGCCTCTGGTTTGTAGATGATTGGTAGAATCTGTAGGTAGGTGCTGGGCATGTGGTAGGAATAGAAATAATATGGGATTAATGCAGGGTTAATGTAAATGGATGGTTGTCAGTTGGCAGGGACTTATTAGGCTAAAGCACCTGTGTCCCTACTATATTTCTCCATGACTCTATGGCAATCATTCCAAAGCACTAACACTGTAATATTGCATGATGTCGCAATGCACTTATAGGGTGGTAATGTAAATTAAAGTACTTACTTAAACTTTTCTTTGTGAGGACCCAAAAACAATGACTCACTGCCTTCTCAAGGCCCATGCTACAGTATATTTGATGGTGACAGGGTTTTCCTTTTTTCCAGGTGACCAAATATGTCTACTGATTATCTTTGGAAAATAATGAAAACTAGTCATGTAGTCAATCATTTGACACTTTAGTTGCTTTCAGCACTTTAATCATTGAAAGCAGTTATTGCTCAGAGCAGAGAGTGAAAGTGACTCAGAAACTAAAGGTGCTGCTTCATGACTCCACAAACATAGCTTTCATCCTAAGCTCAGCTGCTGTGTGCGTGGCATTTACACACTCTTCTAGTGATTGCATGGGCTTCCCCTGGTGCTCTAGCTTTCTCCAAGAATACAAAGGTCTGCTATTGCAAATTATTCCAAGTGTAGGTGGGTGGTTGGAGAACTGGGGGAGAGGAGGGGGAGTTGATGGATGTGCGAAAGATAATACATTTCACAGAAGTAAGGGGGGAAAGGAATAGAACAGATAGGAACATTCTGAGAGACAGCATTGTCTCAGTGGGCCAACTGGCTTTCTCCCATGTTGTTACAAAATGAGAGACGTCTTGGAAATATAGAGACCCCTGTCTGAACACCTACAGACCTAGTGGGCTGGCTGGTGCAGGCTCCCAAAACCATGATCAATGAAAATAAAGATATGGAAAAAGCAAACTTCAGAGCATGAGAGCCCTGGCATCACCATTGTAAATGCAGACATACACTGACCACAAGTATGCACACAGACTGGTAGACAAGGTGGGCCAGACCCACTTCTTCAGCTCATTGGTGGTGGGCCGCAGTTAAAGAACCACTGCAGTAAATCATTTGAAAATGCAATAATGCATGGCCACCAGAATATGTGCTGTACAACTCTTATCTGCCTGTATTCATAATAGCCTTCTCAATAGTACAATATCCAACATTGAAAATGTTTGATTTGAACCAACAGTGGTGCTACCAGGGTCACTGTTTGTGGAAGACCTCAGAGCAGTTAAAGCAGGATGGCAACTGGGGATCGTGGAGCAAATTTGGGTCCTGTTCCCGCACCTGTGGATCGGGCGTCCGATTTAGAACTCGCCAGTGCAATAACCCAGCGTAAGTGGTGTCAGGAACGATGGATGTTTTGTTAAAGGCCGAGTGTGGTGATAGTGCTGTCTCAGTAACTGTGAAGATGATTGAGTAACTCCCCTGAACAATCAAACCTCATGGAAAATAACAGATTTGTTTTATGCTTGTAGTTTGCAGATAATGATCCACCACTCACTGAATTTTTCTGGAGAAATCACTTTTTGTTTCTTTCGGGAGAAGTTGCTGTAGTTTCTGACACAATCTCTTTCTTCCACACTTTAACACAGAACATAGAACAGCACAGCACAGTACACACCCTTCAACTCATGATGTTGTGCCGGCGCCTATAAACCTACTCTGTGATCAATCTAACCCTTCCGTCCTACACATCCCATAACCCTCCAATTTTCCTACATCCATGTGCCTATCTAAGTGTCTTTTAAATGTCCCTGTAGTATCAGCCTCCAGCACCACCCCCAGTAGTGCATTCCAGGCACCCACCACTCTCTGTGTAAACATCATCCCTAAACTTTCCTCCTATGACCTTAAACTAGTGTTCTCTGGTATTGGCCATTGCCATCCTGGGGAAAAGCTGGTGGCTGTCACTCTTTCTATGCCCCTCATAATCTTATACACACCTCTGTCAAGTTGCCTCTCATCCTGCATCGCTCCAAAGAGAAAGGCCCCAGCTCGCTCAGCCTTTCCTCATAAGACATGTTCTCTAATCCAAGCAGCAACTGGGGATCGTGGAGCAAACTTGGGTCCTGTTCTCGCACCTGTGGCATCCGATTTAGAACTTGCCAGTATAATAACCCAGCGTAAGTTGTGTCAGGAATGATGGATGTTTTGTTAAAGGCTGAGTGTGGTGATAGTCTCAGTAACTGTGAAGATAATTGAGTAACTCCCCTGAATAATCAAACCTCATGGAAAATAACAAATATGTTTTATGCATGTAGTTAGAGGCCTCTGCACCCTCTCTAAAGCTTCCACATCCTTCCAATAATGAGGCGACCAGAACTGAAAACAATACTCTAAGTGTGGTCTAGTCAGAGTTTTATAGAGCTGCAACATTACCTCATGGCTCTTGAACTAGTCTCCAACTAATGAAGGCCAGCATAACTTACGTCTTCTTAACCACCCTATCATCTTGTGGGGCAACTTTGAGGGATCTTTGGACTTGGACCCCAAGATCCCTCTGTGCCTCCACATTGCTAAGAATCTAGCCATTAACCTTGTACTCCACCTTCAAGTTCAATTTTCCAAAGTGCATCACTTCATAATTGTCCAGATTGAACTCCATCTGCCACTTCTCTGCCCAGGTCTACATCCTGTTCATATCCCGCTGCAACCTATGACAACCTTCTACACTATCCACAACACCTCCAACCTTTGTGTCATCTGCAAACTTAACAACCCATCACTCCATTTCCTCTTCCAAGTCATTTATAAAAATCACAAAGAGCAGGGGTCCCAGAACAGTCTCCCTGTGGAACACCACTACTCACTGACCTCCAGGTTGAATACTCTCCTTCTACTACCACCCTCTGCCTTCTGAATCCATGTAGCCAAGTCTCCATGGATCCCATGCCTCATAACTTTCTGGATGAGTCTCCAATGGGGAACCTTGTCAAATGCCTTACTAAAGTCCATATACACCACATCCATCACTCTACCTTCATCATTTTGTTTTGTCACCTCCTTGAAAAACTCAATTAGGTTTGCAAGGCACAACCTGCCTCTCACAAAGCCATGCTGACTATCCTTCTATAAGACTATGCTCCTCCAAATGCTCGTAAATCCTGTCCCTAAGAATCCTCTCCAATAGCTTGTCCACCACTGTCGTAAGACTCACTGGTCTATAATTCCTAGGATTATCAATATTACCTTTCTTGAACAAGGGAACAACATTTGCCATCCTTCAATCCTCTGGTGCTGCACCTGTGGCCAGGGAGGATGTAAATATCATTGTTAATGCCCCAGCAATCTCTTCCTTCACTTCATGTAGTAACCTGGGGTTTATCCCATCCAGTCCCAGGGACTTATCTATCCTCATGTTTTTCAGACTCTCCAACACAACCTTTCCTAACCTCAACCTGCTCCAGTACATTAGCCTGTTCTATATTGACCTCACATTCATCAAAGTCTCTCTCCCTAGTGAACATTGAAGCAAAGTATTCATTAAGGACCTCCCCTACCTCCTCTGCCTCCAGGCACATGTTTCCCCTTTATCCCTGAGCAGTCCTACCCTCACTCTAATCATCCTCCTGTTCTTCACTTACGTGTAGAATACCTTGGGGTTTTCCTTAATTCTACTCATCAACGCCCTCTTGTGACCCCTTCTAGCTCTCCTAAGTCCTTTCTTGAGCTCCTTTCTGCCTACCTTATAATTCTCAGGAGCCCCGCCTGATTTTTGCTTCCTAAACCTTAAGTATGCTTCCTTCTTCCTCTTGACTAAAAGTTCCATCTCTCTTGTCAAGCATGGTTCCTTTACCCTACCATCCTTTCCCTGCCTCAGTGGGACAAACCTATCCAGAACCCCATGCAAATGTTCCATAAATAGCCTCCATATTTCTTCTGTGCATTTCCCTGAGAACATCTGTCCCCAATTTATGCTCCCAAGTTCCTGCCTAATACGGTCATAATTAGCCCTCCCACAATTAAAAACTTTCCCATATCGTCTGCTCCTATCCTTCTCCAAGGCTATGCTAAAGGTCAGGGAATTGTGGTCACTATCTCTGAAATGCTCACCCACCAAGCATTCTGTTACCTGACCAAGTTCATTACATCATACTAGATCCAGAATGAGCTCTCCTCTAGTTGGCCTGTCCACATACTGAATCCTTCCTGGACACACCTAACAGATTCTGCCCCATCTAAACTTTTTGCACTAAGGAGGTGCCAATCAATATTAGGGAAGTTAAAGCCACCCACAACAACCCTGTTATTTTTGCACCTTTGCAAAATCTGCCTACTTATCTGCTCCTCAGCATCCCAGTGGCTATTGGGGGGCCTACAGAATACTCCAAATAGAGTGCTTGCTCCCTTCCTGTTTTTGACTTGCACCCACACTGACTCAGTTGTCCATCCCTCCACAATGCCCTCCGTTTCTGCAGCTGTGGTACTATCCCTGATTAACAATGTCATGTACCTTTAGTCGTAATACTTCTCGCATTAAAGTAAACATATTTCAACCCATCGAACAGACTGCATGTATGCCCTATCCACTGCCTCTCCTTCCTCACAGTCTCTCTGCATGTCGCATCTGCCTTTACTCTAACTGCTCCATTGTCTGACCTAACACTCTGGTTCCCATTCCCCTGCCAACCTAGTTTAAACCCTCCCCAACAGCTCAAGCAAACCTGCCCACAAGGACATTGGTCCCTCTCATGTTCAGGTGTAACACATCCCATTTGTCCAGGTCATATCTTCCCCAGAAGAGATCCCAATGATCCACAAATCTGAAAGCCTGCTCCCTGCACCAACTTTTTATCCACGCATTCATCTGCCATATCTTCCTCTTCGTACCCTCACTGGTGTGTGGCACAGGCAGCAATCCTGAGGTTACTGCCCTTGAGGTCCTGCTTTTTAGCTTCCTTGCTTACTCCCTATATTCCCTCTTTAGGACCTCATCCTTTTTCCTATCTATGTCGTTGGTACCAATGGGTACCATGACTTCTGGCTGTCTTCTATGATGTCTATTGGACACAGTTACATTGTCATTTTCTCTGTTCATGTCTGTGTGTAATGCAATGATTATGCCATCATCTTTTGAATGAGTTATTTTCATTTTGTCAAGGGTAGCTCCTGAGAGAACCATACAAGTTTACCAAGGCCACACATAGTATGGCTGCTAAGTCAAATAAATAATGTGAGCACCTTCCTCAACCATCTGAGAACAACACGACTGAAAAATATTAAAGTACATGGAATTTGACTGAAGAGATGGGAAAAACATACTGACTTGGTGGCAAACTCACCTCTTTCTTAGTTTTAACATTTCAAGACTTTATATGTTATTTAGTCATAGATTAAGAAACATGCAAGTTAGAGATAACATTGATTAAAAGTTAAAGGTCAGATTTGTACATAGTTAATGTACAGTGTGCAGATCCTGGCACTGCAGGAACACATTTTGGCAATTCCTGCATTGAGGTTGATGCAGTTCACAAGGTTTGAACACAATTTAATAAAATCAACATAATATGCAGCTAACTGGTCCACATGGGGAAAAAGCTCAGTGAATTGGCTTCCAAAGGCATCTATGTAATGCATCCAATTTCACTGAAAAATGAGTGGAAATCGTTTCTGTGGGTAATTACAATTGGTGCTCTCATGTGAATTGTGAAATTGATTTATTAGTAGTTGACATTGATATATTGTAGAAACAATCACAAATTAATGTTTGATGCAAATGTTTACAGGAAAGGTTTGTTTATACTAAATTTTGTTCTTTGTATTTAATGAATTATATGTGTGTATTAATCCAGTTCAGTGTGTTTTGAGTTAGGTATCTAACATAGATCAAAAATGATTTGAAAAGATAAGTGGGAATGTTGTTCAAAGTCAAAGCAAGGCATGGAAGAATTTGTCATTGCAGACAATCAAAAGCTTTAAAATTATTTCACTGCATCAACAAACAGCACATTCAGAGAAGAGATGAAAACCATAAACTATGTTGGTAGAAATGGAAGGCAATCATAAAATTATTGTAACATTTTGACTGATTTTAATCAAATTGTGGTAACCAAATTGAGGGACTATTAGATGATGTTCCCAGAAATCAGTTACAGGATTAGTATCTTTCTAAGTTAGTGGCATCGTGTATTCAGTACTAATTAGTCAATGGTACAGATAATATTTAATTAGTACAGGCAGTTAACCCTGAGTTAATAGCTCAACAAATACAAAATGAGTTGAATAAATTGTGTGAGAAGGTGAAATATTGACAGATGAAAATCCATATCATTCAAATAGATGTCTACCCTTGGCTCCTCAACAGTTTTTAGCTACAACATGCAGTGCTCACAGTTTATTACCAAGCCTGTTGAATATAGCATAGAAAGCAAACAGACAAAAAGTGTATTGTGCAAAAGGTTGAGAAGGATAAATGGGTACGTTGCCTTTTTAGCACACTAGTTCTGTCCATTGGAGAGCACAAATCAAGATCATATGACCATTAAGACATAGGGCCAAATGGCCTAATTCTGCTCCTTCAAGTCTGCTCTGCCATTCAAAGAAGAAAATGGAATATTGAACTACGTATCTAAAGAGGCATGATAGACACATACCATGGAAATGAATGATTTAGAATGGATAGTGTCAGCATTCCTTCATTTGACAATACTTTAATCCACTGAGAGAAAGTTGCAGGTACAATTCCCACCTCAGAAATTTGACTACAAAAAATGCCAGTGCAGTAGAGGGAGAATGTTGCAATGTAGGACTTGCTGCCTTGCAGATGAGATTAAGACTGTGTTGGTTCTCTCAGACAGCTCGTAATACTGTTTTGAAGTGGAGTTGGTAATGGTGCCCTGGCTATAATTTGTTTAAAAAAAACAGACTGGGTTAGAAATTCAGATCGTAACACTTCTTGTGATCGTAACGCTGAGTGAGTTTCACATAACACCAGTGTGAGAAATTCAGCTGGGCACTTTTCATCAGGTTTCATCATTGGACCAATGATGCAGATTTCATGTAAGTCACTCATGGAGGATATCATTCCTCTGCAATTGAGATCACGTTGTTCCATGCGGAGATGCTCAGTAGCCAACCAAGTATAGGTAACCTTCACTACTTACTGACACTCCTCAGGCCTCACACCATTACATCCTCATTTTTCAATCCTCACTCATACAATAGCCTTCCAGTCACAATCTTGTCACTCTGACATTGAACACAGGAAACCTACCCCCATCCAATCTCTATGCATCCACAAATCTCAAGGGAATTCAGATTCCCTTTCTCTAGGCAGCCTTCTCAAACTTCTGATGTCCAAGTAGTGGCTCTTCCCAAACACCAGGCATATCCCCACCCAAATGGGCACTTGACTGCTGATAGTCTTCTTCCCATTGACCTTTCCACCTCTTTTAGTGGTTAAATCACTGTTATGTAATTTGCTTATCTTGCAACATAACACACCATTAAGGACAAAGATGAATTTTTAGGCTAACATCATATTGCTGTTTGTGGGAACTTGACATGCAAAAATCCTCTGCATTTTTTAAGCAATACAGCTATCACTGCTTTGGGGTCATGAATGGCATGATGTAAATACAAGTGTCCTCCTCCTTCTATCTCTAGAAAATTAGTTCTAGTTAATATTCAGTGACAAGAAAGTATGGGTAGGTTCAAATGAGGTAATGATAACCTTAGAGATGTTAGATGTTGAGCTGTTCCCCCAACATCAATACTTTCCATGGAAAGGTGTCTGGGTTAATAGTAGATGTAATATTGCTGGAACAAATTACAATTGGATGTTTTGGTGGGTGGTTATGGGATTACACTGCTTGAATGAGGTAAAATTGGCAACATTACCTTCATTGTTCATATTTATCAAGTGACAGTGATTAAGGCCCAATCAATACCATTATCATTTTCTTTTGTTTCTGGGAAATAAAATGATTTTGTCCATTGGAGGGGAGTGAAATGGAAACACCATCACCTGTTCCCCTTCAAGTCACATACCATTATGATTTGGAACTATTTTGTCATTCATTCATCACTGTTGGGTCTAACTTCCTATCAAACATCACGACAGAATATCTTTTCCAGAAGGACTGCAGCCGTTCTAGAAGGCGGCTGACTACTACCTTCTCAAGCTCATTTTTGGATGGGTAACTTTGCCAACCATTCATACATTCTATAGTTTTGACTGATTCTTAGATTGAATTTTAATCATTTGTGATGATGATCAAAGAGCTCATGATATCTTACTTCATTAATTCCTTCCAAATTGACTTGGATTATGCAGATCAAAGTGGAGTATCATTTTCAGAGACTACTATAATTGGCCCCTATGTCATTGGCCAAGACTTCTTTCAGAAGAATGTTCAAGCTACTGTCAGCATTTAACTTCCTCTGGGTTACTTCATTTACTGCAAAGTTCAGGGCAGTTTATATTTCAGTACCTCACCTTCTCAAGAATGTAACAGTAAACTCATGACTTGTCTTTTGTATTTCCAGTGTGGCTGACTAAAATGCTGCATTTATATTCATTGCAGCAACTGAATTCATGGTAAATAGGAATCCAATCCATCAGCCAAATTGCCGTGCAACTCTTGTGTGCTTGCTTTCATATTTAGTTTATTGACCTTGATCTGAACCAACAGGTGAAAGCTTCTCAC
>JARFYF010000104.1:52674986-52685060 GCA_030265395.1 Rhina ancylostomus
TTTTTCCAAAAGTTGTTTGCCCCCCCCCCCACATCATGAAGACTGATGCAAAGTATTGGTTTAACTTATTTGCCATTTTCTTGTGTCCCATTATTAATTTCCCAGTCTCATTCTCTTAAGGACCCATATTTACTCTCGCTACCTTCTTCCTTTTTATATATTCATAGAACCCTTGCTCTTTGTTTTATTATTTGCCAGTTTCCTCTTGTAATCCCATTTTCCCCTTCTTATTAACTTGAATGTCTCTCACTGCAGCTTCTTGCAAAATTCCACGTCCTTTAGTCTACCACTAGCCCTTACCATTTTATATGCTCTAGTCTTCGATCTAATATTTTCCTTGACCTCCTTTGCTAACCAGAGAACTGTCATCTTTCTCCTGGGACACCTCTTTCGAATTCAGATATATTTCTACTGAGCATTATGAACTAGATGCTCAAATATCTACCACTGCTCATCCACTGATCTCTCCCTTAATCTATTTACCCAGTCCACTCTGGACAATTCTACCTTCACACCATAGTAATTGCCCTTATTTAGGCTGAGGATATTGCTCATGGAGCCGGGGTGTTTGGGGTTCTATCACGTAATTTAATTGCTCTCTAGGAGATCCTTAGCCACAGCATCTTATATTAATCCTTCTTTATAAAACATGAAAAAAATCTGAAAAAGCCTGCTGCTGAATAGGTTCTGTAACATACTGTTCTCAGAAACAACTCCTGATGCACTCCACAAATTCCTTTTCCACGTTACCCTTGCCAGTTTGATTAGTCCAATCAACATGCAAATTACATTCACCCATGATAATTGCAGTTCCCATCTTACATGCCTCTATATTTCCCCATTTAACTTTGTCCTTTTGAAAAGCATCACCTTGGAGACTCATAGACAACTCTCACCTGTGTCTTCCATGCTATTCATTTCTTCTAACCAAACTGATTCCACATCACAATCCACTACATCTCTATCACTACTCAGCACCACACTGATTCCTTCCTTGTTTAACAAACCAACCCTATCTCCTTTCTCTTTTTGTTTATTCCTGCAATGTCTCTGTTATCATATCATCATCAGAAGTTACTATTTGTGCTGTCACCTCATCTATCTTGTTATAAATGCTACACACATTCAGATAAAAACACCAAAATTAGTAGATGGGATTTTGACCCCAATGACAAGTATTTTTAAAGTAGGTGGGTGTGGAGGTGATTGGGCCAAATTCACTGCAGAGCAATAGGTTAGAAGTCACTGAATATCATGTAGACCAATGTCTTTTATGCTAGAACTAGTTGCCAATGATGAACTGTTGGTGATCTCTACTGATTCATGTGCTAAGTGGGTGCTTAACTTTTATAGCTTGGATAGAGCCTAGTTGCTGCCCTAAACTACCCCCAATCAAAAGTAGTGAGAGGCCTTGCATGTTGGTAGAACCTTGCATGATGCAATTCCATCATGTAGATGAGCCAGAACAGATCTTGTGCACAAAACAGCTGAAAAAAACTGACAGCTGGCTACACATGCGAGCAGACTTAGTCAATTTTCAAATTCATCAAAAACTCTGAATGTTTCTGAATGTCCGTACCAGGAGCAGTTATCCCTACTTAAGGATTCCATTACTATTCCTGGCCCACATCTGAGATTGGAACAGACACATCATCTATTTGACCTTGGGTTCAGCCTTTAGGCCCATTTCATCTTGACCAGCTAGTTCTTCCTCAGCAACCTCACTCAGTTCCATCGTTACTTCAACAAATTAGCAGCTGAAACTTTCATCCATGCCTTTGTTTTATATACATTAATCTACTTTAATGCACTCCAGAGTAGCCTTCCCATATGGAAACACTCAAACAGGAACTCAACCAAAGTTCCACCATCTATACCCTAACATGCACCAAACCATGTTCACTGTAATTATTAGCCTACATTGGCTCAATTTGGCAAAGCCTTGGTTTAAGTATTCACCTTCTTATTTGTAGTTTTCTCCAAGGCCTCACTGTTCCCAATCTCCATTCCTTTTCCAGCCCTACAATCCAATGAGATCTCCACAATCCAATTTTGGTCGCTTACTTATCCACAATTTTCTTTCCTCCATTACTGGCAGCCTTTGCCTTCTGCTGACTAGGCTCTTGGCTCAGGAATTCCCTTCTTAAAATTCTCCATTCCTCTTTCTCCTCATTTAAGTCATTCTTTAAACTTACCTCTTTGGCCAAGCATTTGAGCTAATTTCTTATTATCTCCAATAGTTGGCTCTGTGACCAATTTGGTTTAATATGCTTCCTATGAAGCACCTTGATATGTCTTACTATGTTAATGACAATTTATAAAGCAAAGCATAGACTCAGTTCCACAGGATTGTAATTATACTTTATCAACACATTACAAGTGTGACAGAAGAACCATTAAGAACAATATAATGATCTGCACAAGTCAGAGAACTCATATCTCCACTGTCCACCTGATGAATGAGGTCAGCCAAGAGATAATTGAGGGCTAATTTTAACTTTAGGAAGGGAGCCATAGGAAAGGGAATATAATGGGGAATATTTGCATTCATTTCCCAGAGCCCAATGGTCAGTGGCAGTGTACTGTATGAAATGTATTATATAAAATTCCATGGAACTTTTATAATTGTAAAATTACATTAAAAAAATTTATGTCCACAGGATCATTGATGATGTAATTCTTGGTGGCATCAGGGTGGTTAAATATTATTGTGTGACAATTTAGCTTCTCATCAGAAGAACAGTGCAGTAAACTGTGAAGTACAAAATTTAGCATTCCAGTCTCAAACAGGACCTCTTCTAACGACTGCACCAAATTTGAGTTTCTTTGCATCCATTATATACAAAAAGAAAGGTATAAAAAATGGATCCTTTTCCAATGACTTGGTAAACACAACATAAGCAGCAAAGTGACAAAACACAGTATGCTTCTGTTAACCCACGCTAGTTAGAATAGTGCCACATCAATGACCAGGTGGCGTTGCTTACGTACAATAAATTTCAATGCATATCAATGAATATCTTCGTTTACAAAGAAGTGTCCTTAGCAATCTGAGACTAAAGTCACTTACCAGTTGCAAGTACATAACGAAAACTTAACTGTGGCATATAATTGTTGATTGCTTGGTCTACAAGTATAGACCTGTCTCATCTCCTTCGTGTGTTCTGCCATTTTTAAGTTATTTCCCAACTATTTCACTCAAGGTCTGGAACTAGAGCACAACATATTGTGTTCTTTTGTACTTAGAAGTGCCCAATACCACAGCTCTTATCCTACTTGTTTAGCTTACATCCAGATGAAATTATCCAACATAATGGCCAAAGATCAACAAGCAGCTGTAACAGAGCACGACTAATCATAGCTGACATAAAAATCAACTCATCAGCACTTTGTTCTTATGTTTATCACATCAGCTGACTTTATCAGATCATGTATCCAAAATATCATGAAACGGATCTGAAACCAGCAAATAATATTCCAAATTTCATGTATAATTGTTGTACATTCATGACAATAAAGTCAGCAAGGGCTGAGAAAATTAAATTATGCATATCAGGAATTATTAAAACAAAAAAATAAAAAAGCTGCTGAAAGAATAAAGAGAGCTTCTTATGATATGATTTTACTTCCCCAGTTGTTGTTTGTGCTTGGGATATCCTAGCTGCTCAAACTCAAATGCTGAAGTTTTTTTCCAAATAATATATTTTAAAAATAAATGTTATTGATGAGCTAGAGTGCAGTTCAGATTCAGCTTTCGATTCGGTTACTTGAAATTAGTCTGCATTAATGAAATTAAGCAAATTACTTCATTTAAGTAATGATTTTGCATGATGATCCTTAAAAAGCTAGGCCCTGACTCATCACAGACAAAAGAACTAATCCGCTTCCACTGACACCTCACACCATAATCAGCCCTAGTGTGCTATAACCAAACAAAAGATGATATTTAAACACAAGAAATTCTGCAGATGCTGGAATCTGGAGCAATACACAAGCACTTTTTGAGGAACTCAGCAGGTCAGGCAGCATCGAAGGAGGGAAATAAACAGTCGACGTTTCAGGTCAGGACCCGTCATCAGCGCTGGAAAGGAAGAGGGCAGAAGCCAGAATGTGGGGGGAAGGGGAGCAGGAGGAGCTCACGCAGGCAGGTGATAGGTGAGTTCAGGTGACAAGCGAATCCAGGTGAGAGGGGGAAGGTAGGTGGGTGGGGGAGGGGGAAAAGATGCAATAAGTTGAGAGGTGATAGGTAGAAGAAGCAAAGGGCTACAGGAGGAGGGATCTGGTAGGAGAGGTGAGTAGGCCATGGAATAAAGGATGGGGGAGAGGAGGCAAGGAGATGGGCAGGTCATCAAGGCAGGGGAAGGAAGCAAGGGAAGACAAAGGAACGTGGGGGGTGGGTAAGAAAAAGAAGAGGTGGGGTTATTGGAAGTTAGAGAAATTGATGTTGAGGCCATCAGGTTGGAGACTTCCAAGGAGGAATATGAAGTGTTGTTCCTCCAGCCTGTGTCTGGCCTCAATGTGGCAGTGGAGGAGGCCATGGATAGACATGTCAGTATGGGAGTGGGATGTGGAAATGAAGTGGACAGCCATTGGGAAATCCTTGCTTTTGTGGCGGACGGAGCAAAGGTGCTCGATGAAGTGGTCACCCAATCTGCTTCAGGTCTCACTGATGTAGAGAAGGCCACACCTGGAGCATCAGATGCAATAAATGACACCCTCAGATTCACAGGTGAAGCGCTGCCTCACCTGGAAGGACTGTCTAGGGTCCTGAATGGTGGTGAGGGAGGAGGTGTAGGGACAGGTGTAGCACTTAGTGTAGTTGCAGGGATAAGTGCCGGGAAGGTCATTTGCAGGGAGGGTCGAGTGGACAATGGAGTTGCAGAGAGAGCTTCTTCCTTCCTCACCTCCTTCCCTTTATTCCATTGCCCATCGGCCTCTCCATCCAGATTCCTTCTTCTTCATCTCTCTGCCTCTTCTGCCTATCATCTCTCAGCTCTTTACATCTAACTCCTCCCTCATCCCCTCTCACCTGGACTCACCTATTCTTACTTCAGGCATGCAATTCAGATTGTAGCAATGAAAATGAGAGCAGAGGTGAATTCAATTTTAAAGCTACTGGACATCATGTTTACAACATTAGAATATGAGGTAGCATTCATCCACACTGAAGCAGTATTTGTCTGTTAATGAAATGTGATATTTTTGCACTAAAATGTTAAAGGAGACAGAACTAAAGCTCAAAGATGGGGAAAATGCAGAAAGTTGTAAGAATAAAATAGTTAAAGTAGATGAACTTAACTTTCTTAATATTGACTGGGACTGCCATGATGCTAAGGGATTAGATGGGGCAGAATTTGTTAAGTGTGTCCAGGAAAGGTTTCTCAAGCAACATCTAGAAGGAATCTGGAACTAACTTGAGAGCTTTTTAAAAGAGCTAACACAGATCTGATGCTTTGAAAGGCCTCCTTTCATGCGGTAAGATCAAAAAGTACAGATAAAGGTCATGCTGTATTCAAGCACCAACCCTCTTCACAGATATTAAATGTCCAATTAAACATAATTGCAATGATGAAAAAGAACTGTGTCTAAACCAAGATCACAATCTTAAATGTGCGAATGATTCTGAACTGGGCAGGGCTGCAACAAACCACTGAACATATATAAACTAGAAGAATGGGCAAATAATTGACAAATGGGGTTCAGCACAGATTACTGAAAGGAAGAATAGGGAATTTGGAAGATACAATTTTATTTGGGGTAGAGAAACAAAGAGGGTTCAATACAAATACATCAACCACTGAAAGCTGTGCCATAGGTGAGCCTGGACATGTCAAAAGTAAACCAGGTGTCAGGGTAAATTTCCAGTAATACCAGGTAGATGCTTCAGGAGTGGATGGATGGATGGATGGATGGACCAGACCCCTTCTTTTAGGAAGGGTTAGCTGAGTACCTTTAAAATTTTAAAATTTTGAACAGTTTTGGGATTGGGCAAGCCCTGATGATGAAGGATGGCATAAAAGCAGTAGGAGGAAAAGTCCTGGTGTGCAGAAAAGATAAGAGAGGGTCAACAAACATTGCTTAAAGTGGTTTACAGAATTACTTACAACAACAACACTTCTAGAGATAATTAATAAACAAGTATGAAATATTTGTTTGATCATTATTTGGGTGAGAAAATCAAATTGGCCAAAGTAATTTGATGAGCAACTTCTTAGAGTCCATTCAGAACAATTTTCTGGAAAAAATACATTACAGAATAAACTAGGAAAGGGATGTCATAGGGATGATCTGCTGCAATAAGACAGGAACACCTAATAAATAATCCCCTGGGAAAAGTGATTGCTATATGACCGAGATTTATAGCAACTTCATAAAGACACAGAGCAATTGGAAACCAGAGTGTGATAATGTAGCAGTACTTGCATGTCCACATGCATGTATATAATTTAATGTATTAGTATTGTTTAAGATGGGATTCACATTGATTGTTAAAACACTAGCTACTGCAAGAAGTGCAGTATATTGCCGAATTAAAGATGGGTCATAGTAACAACAATATGAGAGACAAATTGTGAAGTTAGTGGAGCTGAACTGAACAATGATACTGGGAGAAGATGATGATGATATGTTTACTAACCAGACATCAAGGATGATTGGATGTATCAGGTGGTGGGCAGACTCCAACATTGCTTAAAATAAAGGAATATACATTAAGTGCACTTGCGGAATGCAAAGTGAAACGAATTTAAAGTGAGAAAAATTGTGTGAAACTTGGGTTTGCAGGAGAGAGAGAGAGAGAGAGAGAGAGAGTGTATGTGTGTGAGAGTGAGAGAGAGTGAGAGAGTGAGAGAGAGAGAATGAACACACTAGGGCACACCCATTTGTTTGACTGTATAAGAAATGGCAAAAACTCTGGAAATCAAGAGCTTCAAACAATACCAATTGCTTGCACTCCACAGGCAACCTGTGAGGACAATGAATTACTTTGACATGACTTGACTATTTAACCATTACATTTCTTTTGGGAGTTTGTTACGCAGAGCCTTGACATTATTTACAGATTTTCTCTGTATCTTCTTTTACCAATTCCAATATTTTTCCTTTCATTATATTTTCTAATGCAACCCCTTTTGTATTATTAAATGGATAGGAAAGGATTAATTATGTCATTCAAAGAAGAGCCATAGTTATATTCCATGTATTTGCCTGCTCTACAGAAATAAAACTGAAGTTGATCTCACAATAGTTCTGGAGAATGATGGCTGCCTGCTTATCATTCTCCAGCTCTGAGTTATATACCACTGTTGTATACATTGTCTAGTGATATTGAGAAAACAAGATAAGGAGCCTAAGGAAATGGAAAGCAGGTAATTTCAAATCATTTTGACCCACATCAATTGGCAGAATACATTGTAAAGTTATCCATTTTGATAAGGGAAAGTAGATTAAGATAACAAACTATAACAGAAATTTGAATCTGTATGTTCAATCATCCTGAAAACTGCAGACAAATCTATAAACCACTGAATCAGCAGATGAGATTTAATCAGCTTGTGATGTACATTCCTTTACATCTCATCTCCACTAATCTCCTTTTGAAAGTTTTCCAATGTTTGCCCTTGGCATATCTTTCAATTTTGCTTTCTAGTTTATCAGAGCTATATCATTTTCTTCCAATGCAGACTATTTAATTTAAAGCCATCATCTCGCACCTTATTGCCTACTGCATTCCACTTTCTCTGTAACACTTTACATTCTGTTATTGTTTTCCTTTGTACTACCTCAGTGCACTGTTGTAACGAATTGATCTGTATGAATGGTATACAAGTTTTTCATTGTACCTTGGTACATGTGACAATAATAAACCAATTTACCCACACATTATCAAGTTTCTTGTCAGGCTCAAAAAACACTGATCTAGAACACAGCCTTGGATTGAATGGAAAAACTCAATTCCTCATTGCCACCTGCACTCTGTTAACTTGTCCAGCTTATTATTGTCCAATTCTTTTTTCATTTACCTCCTGCCCATAGCATCTGAGAATGACAGGGCATAGAAGGGGGACATTTGGCTCATTTTGTCTTTGTTTCTTTGTGTTAGGTATCTAATCAGACCCACGCTCCATTATTCAACCAAAAGAATGGTACTGGGACACAAAACAAGTGGCCTACAATCCCCTAAAAGAATGTTCTAGCACTTAATTAATCAAGCTGATTTGGATCACCAGCTTCGTTTAATTGTCTAATAAACATCTATTGAAGAGAGTGCTGAAAACCTCAATTGATCCATAATACATGAATTTACAGGGAGACGGTTTCAGGTTTCTATCACTGTATTTGAAAAGGAGATTCTTGATTCCGCTCTTGAATGGCTTGGTTGTAATTCTGCCCTTTGTTTTTGATCCGTCAACCAGGGAACAACAACAGAACAGCTTCTCTATCCACATCAATGAATCCATTTTTCCATTTTCAAAGTCTTTATTTGATCACCCCGAACTTCCTCCACTCGTGAATAAAAGCCAGTTTCATGTAATTTAGTCTCATTATATCATCTTTAAGCCCCATTACCATCCTGCTGAACCTATGGCTAAGCCCTTCATAACACTCTAGGCTTGGGTCATAGAACCAAGTAACTGGAACATCACTTCTTCACCTTGTGTTCCAATTCTTTATGACTGAAGTCTTTTTTTTAACTACTTTTTGAACCTGTGCAGTTATTTTTTAACTTAAACATGAGAATTTTTCTCCAGTTACTTCATAATGCTGGAAAGGAATATTTTGAATGTATCCTTTTTCTGTCCTTCCTGAATAATCACAAGATAAATGTTACTTTTTTATTAATGGAGAACTGTTTGGAGATGTAGAAATTAGAAATAGTGAGCATGCCAAGCACACAGAAAATAGTGTGCATAAATAGGCAATCTATTTAACAAGTTTCTTAACTATACATCTTTTTTCCCCAATATAATGCTGTCTCCCTTTTTAATCATATTCTTTTTTAATTTTATCTTCTATAAGTCAGATCTTAATTATATTTCAGTTTATCCTTTCCAGTTTTATAGCAGTTATTGATTAGGGCCAGACTATTCACCCTTCTTTACTAAATTAGCCAATATATTACTTACATTTGTATGACAAGGGAAACAATTCATTAATAGGTTTTAATTGGACTTAATGTCTAATCCAAGAGATGACTGCAGTAAAATTCGACTTGGAGACTTTTTTTTAAGGGGTTATGGAGGTGTTCAGTGGTCTAAAATGGTTTTTATTGTGTGAAGCATGTGGTGTCACTTACATGGGACACCATGTTGGTAATATGTAGCACAAGCAGCACCCCCAGAATCATGCATTAGAAGAAAGATTATGACTTCAATCACCTTGCAACTTTGGTTTGATTCTGGTATTGCCATTTTGAAACTCCATGCCTGAGCCAATTCATTCTGTTAAACACACATAACTGAAAATGTTCAACACCTGGAAGAATACCAAAGTGTTTATCACCTGCTGGTTGATTCCTTCTTCTTGTTATTGCAATTCTACAAGTGTTTTGTGTGTTCTAAAAATGCTTCCAGTACTCTTTATATCACTGTCCCAACCATAGGAACTGACACAATCTCAGAATGTATTTCTGATTTGATAAATATATGCCACCATCTTCTACATACTCTATGCATTAACTAAAGTGAAAGATAACAATCAGCTTTATTATATACGTTCCTGGTATACGAATGAAATTGTCAGTATATTGTCAGATAGCCATATGTTACGGCACTGGAGTCACATGTAAACTAGATCTAGGGCGGCACGGTAGCATAGCAGTTAACGCAACACTATTACAGCGCCAGCAATCAGGGTTCAATTCCCATCGTTGGCTGTAAGGAATTTGTATGTTCTCTTGTGTCTGTGTAGGTTTTCTCCGAGTGCTCCAGTTTCTCCCACATTCCAAAGATGTACGGGTAGGTTAATATAGGTTTAAAATTGGGCAGCGTGGACTCGTTGGGCCAAAAGGGTTTGTTACCACGCTGTAAATAAAATTTTTAAATAATTAGATATGTAACCCAAATCAAAAGGTGA
>JARFYF010000104.1:53199123-53209211 GCA_030265395.1 Rhina ancylostomus
CACTTGCCTGTGTTTGGCTCATATCCCTCTAATCTTTTATATCCATGTAACTCTCCAAACATATTTTAAACTTTGTAATTGCTCCTGCTGATACAGCTTCCACTGGGAGCTCATTCCAAATACAGTACTTAACCATCCTCAGTGCAAAAAGGTTGCTCCTCAGGTCACTTTTAAACTTTTTCCCTTTCATCTCTGCCCTCTAGTTTTAGACTCCTCTACCCTGGGAAAAAGACTGTCACCATCCACCTTATCTCTTTTTGCGGTAATATTAGATAACCTTCTTCAATGTCCACTACACCACCAAGTTTGGAAACTTACAAACCATGTTAACAACATTGTCATCCAAATCATTAATATAGATTGACAGACAACAGTGGACCCAGCACTGATCTCTGTGGCACACCACCAGTCATAGGTCTCCAATCCAAATAATCACCCTCCACTACCACCCTCTGTCTCCTTCCACCAAGCTAACTTTGTATCCAATTGGCCAACTCATCCTGGATCCCATGTCAATTAATCTTCTCGGCAGGCCCTTGTCAAAGGCCTGGTAAAGACCATGAAGACAATGACTACTTCCCTGCCCTTGTCAATCTTCTTCGTTACCTCTTCAAAAAACTCTATCAAATTTGTAAGACATGATTTCCTGTGCACAAAGCCATGCTGCCTCTCCCTAATCAGTCTGTGCCTTTCCAAATTCAGGTAGATCCTTCCCTCAAAATCACCTCCAGTAACTTTCCTACCACTGCTGTTCAGGTGTAGATTACTGGCTTGTCTTTGCAGCCCTTCTTAAATAAAAGCACAAAGTGAACAACGCTCCAGTCTTCTGGTACCTCACCCACGGCCAAAGATGATGCAAATATCTCTGCCAGGGCCCCTGCAGTTTCTTCCCTGGCTTCCCAAAATGCACCTAGGATGCACTTGGTCAGCCTCCAGGAATTTATCCATCTTAACATACCTTAAGACCACCAGCACCTCTTTTGCAATTTGGATACATTCCAACACATCACTATTCATTTCCCTTAATTCTTTAGCTTCCGTGACCTTCTCCATGGTAAATACATTTGAGAAATATTCATTTAACACCTCATCCCTCTCCTGTGGTTCCACACATAGAGAACCACATACAATGTGCTTGTATGTCTTAGGATTCTCCTTTACCTTATCTGCGAGAGCTATCTCATATCCTCTTTTTGCCCTCCTGATATCTCTCAAGTGTACTCCTACATCTCTTATATTCCTTTATACATTAAATAATTAATAATGGATCCCAGCTGCCTATATCTGACATACACCTCTTCCTTTTTCCTGACCAGTCCCTCAATATCTTTCATCAACCAGGGTTCCCTAATCCTGTTAGCCTTTTCCTTCACTCGAACAGGAATATGCAGTCCCTGAAATCCCTATCTTGCTTTTAAAAGCCTCCCACTTGCCAGAAATCCCTTTACCTGCAAATAGCCTTTCCCAGCTAACTTTTACAAGTTCCTGTCTAATACCTTCAAAATTTGCCTTGCCCCAATTTAGGATTTTAATTTGTGGTCTATTCCTAGCTTTTTCCATAACTATTTTAAAACAAATAATATTATGGTCACTGGTTCCAAAGTGCACACCCCCTCCTCAATTGCCCAGGCTCATTTCCCAACAGGAGATCGAGTGTTGCCCCCTCTCTAATAAGGCCATCAACATACTATTTGAGAAAACTTTCCTGGACACAATTAACCAATTCCACCCCATCCAAGCACTTTCCACTATGGCAATCCCAGTCAATATGAGGGAGTCTTGGTCAGGATGGATGAGTTGGACCAAAGGACTGAAGGGCCTGTTTCCATGCTCTATAACTCTATGGAAAAGCCAATAGCCAGACCTTCTTCTCTTTGAGTTTCAGCCTGTGTGTCTTCAGTTAAAGAGAATTTTAATGGATTTTTCAAGCAGCAGGGAGGGATTGCTGAACTGAAACCTTTGAATGAATGAGAATATGCATATTGCAAAGTATTGAAGAACAAAACTGGAACGTGGGAATTTATTCAAGCCTACACAATATTAAAATGGGAGCTAACTCCAAATGTTTTGAACACTGAGCAGATCAGGCAGCATTTGTGAGGAGAAAAACAAAATTAGAGAACAATTACAGTAGCTGTAATCAACTGTTTTAACTGTTAAAGATGAATAGATTTTAAGCAAGTCCAGAGCCAAGAGAGATTTGGCAGGGGGGGCAAGGTGGGCCAGGGAAAAATAAAAGAGAAAGCTGTCTTAAAGTGTTGAGAACAGATAAACTGCTAAAATTGATGACAAAGAAGATGATCATAAAACAAGTATAGAAACAGAATATGAAAAGTAAGTAGGAAAAGGAAAGGCAATATTGTAAAATTCTGCTGTCCTTATCCATGGCTCAACTAAAGCCTTTTTTTGCCATTTTCTCATTACCACCTACTTGTGTTTTGCACCATCTTCTCTCAGCCTTTAATCTCTCTGCCTTCCCCTGAATTTCAGATTTTCACTTTTAATCTTTTATTCCATTCTCCACTTTGTTCACTTAATATCTTTATCATTTCTTTATCATAACTTGACCCAAAACATTAACGCTCTCTCTCACTGTACAAAATCAGCTTGAGCTGCTGAGTATTTGCAGCATTTGTTGCTTTTGCTCCAGAAGAATTGTTAATGGCAATTGCAAATGAACAAGAAAGCAGAGGAAGTTGAGCAAAAAGTTTGCAATTGACACAGGAAAAAAGACAGATTTTTATGTTGCCCACTTCAATAAATATTGAATAACATGGGCAAAGGTTTGAACTTTAATTCAAATATAGATATTGAATGGAATGAAAATGAAACCTGTTGCAATATTTAAACTTTTACAATATTAAACTTTGGAATGGTTTGCAAAGTTCTTCCAATTATTTCCTATTTCAGCAAGGTCTTTTCATAAATGTTGAAATTGCATTAAATTTTGTGCAGTTGAGCAAATGTTATCTCGTTTTGCAGAACATCTCTCATGCATGTTCAGATAATTCAGCTTTTTTCCAGAGAGTATTGACCAACTGGCATGCTTTAGTAACTGTGTTAGCAAGCTATGCACAAGTACTTTGATAACTAATAATGTCAGCAAGTTGGTGACAATTAATGTGTTATCTGCATTTTAAAAGAATGATCTGTATAATAGTACATAGATATGTGATTATTTTCAAACTAATTGTAGATTACATCCAGAACAGAGATTACGTCTGTAGGGGAAAACAATCCTAGCAAATGCAAGAAAAATTCCTTCAGCCAAGGAGTGGAATGCTGCTACAAGGTGTACTTGCTGTAAATGACATAGATGCATTCAAGAAGAAACTACTCTCTCCTGAATTTCCTATTAGACTTATGGTTGAATGTATTATCAATGGCTCCAAATTCTGGACATATCCAAAGACAATCTCCAATTCTCTGCAATAAAATAACTTCTATAATCTTAAAGATTTTGTCTTTTCTGAGAAAGGAGACACAGCCTATTTTTAAAAAACATATCCTTCCATTCTGGCACTTCAGCTGAAAGTAATTATATTGTCTACATAGAGTCATAGATAGATACAGTGTGGAAACAGGCCCTTCAGCCCACCAATTCCACACTAACCTTCAACCACCAATTTACATTTAGCCTACATTAATCCATTTTTTTTCATTCTCCCTGCATTGTCATCAATTCTCCCCCAATCCTATCATTTGCCTACATACTAGAGACAATTAACAATGGCCAATTAACCTATCAGCTGGCACACCTTTCAGATGCTGGAGGAAACCTAAGCAACCAGAGGAAACCCACATGATCACAGGGAGAATTTGCAAACTCTGCACAGACAGCACTCAAGGTCAGGACTGAACCCAGGTCTCTGGTGCTGTGAGGCCATGGCTCTAACAGCTGTGCCTCTGTGCCACCCAATCATCTGTAATACTTTATAATATTAATAATGATTGTATTCATATTACTTCACTTATAGTGTTTACTCAATCTTAACCCAGAGAACTGCACATGTGATTGAAATTTAAAGTTAAAGGGCTGCTTTCAAAGAAACTGAACAGGGATGATCATCTGCACAGATGGGAATGAGTTTTAAGTGATTGCAGAATGAGTTGCATTCAGTGTCAGAGTTAGAGAGAGATACATACAAGTGGAAGATGCAATTATAGTTAAGAGTTAAAGACGTTTAAGGTCATATTAATGCATGGAATGTTGGTATATTTTATATAATTTTTAGCAGTTTCTTGTAATGCCTTATAATTTTAGTAATGATTGTATTCATTTTACTTCACTTATGGTGTTTACTCAGTCTTAATCCAGAACTCCTTCAGAAGCTTGTTAAGCTGTTCAATAAGCTCTGGCTAGTTTTACTGAACATGACTGAGTTCCAACCAGAACAGATGTAAAACGCGATCAGCCATCTCTCAGTTGACAGCACATGTTTCTGAGGCAAAAGGTTGTGGATTTAAGACACAAGAGAACTGCGTACCGAGTGTTCTCTAACCAGAAAATATGGATGAACCAAGAGATCCACTCCCTACTGAAGTCCAGGTCTGAGGTGTTCAAATCGGACGACCATGACATATGCTGGCAATCTAGGTACAACCTTCATAAAGCTATCAAAAATGCCAAGAGACAATAACAGACCAAACTGGTCTGAGGCGAGTGCCAGTTGTGGCAAAGTTTTCATGCTATAAAGAGCTACAAAAGGAAGTTTTGCACTGAGCTCATCAGGGAGGGATACAAAACAATACATCTCTCCTTGTTGAGCTCAATGCACGCTTTGAACAGAAGGCCAATGAAATATCACTATCCACCCTGATAATTTCCAATGCACCCATGCCCACAGTTACCACTGTAGATGTCAGATCAGCTGAGGGTGGACACACAGAAAGTGACTGGTCCGGATGGAGTCTACGGCCATGTCCTCAGATCCTGTGCAGATCAGCTGGCGGGAGTATTCACAGACATCTTTGACCTCTTCCTACTCCAATCTGAGGTTCCCACTACTTTAAGAAGACCACCATTATCCCAGTATGAAAAGAAAATAAAGTAAACTACTGCTCAGTAGCTCTGACATTCACCGTCATGAAGTACCTCGAGAGGCTGGTCATGGCACACATCAACTCCAGCCTCCCAGACTACCTCGACCCACTGCAATTCGCCTACTGCCAAAACAGGTCCTTGGCAGATGCCATCTCACCAACCCTACACTCATCTCTGGAGCATCTGGGTAGTAAAGACACCAATTTCAGACTCCTATTTATTTACTATAGCTCAGCCTTCAATATCATAATTCCAAACAAAATCATCTCCAAACTCCCAAACCTAGCACCTCCCTCTGTAACTGGATCCTTGACTTCCTCACCCACAGATCACAATCAGTGAGGATAGGTAGCAACATCTTCACCACAAATATCCTCAACACTAGTGCCCCACAAGGCTGCGTCCTTTACAAGTTTGCAGATGACACCACCACAGTGGGCCTGATCTCAAACAATGATGTGACAGAGTACAGAAAGGAGATAGTCTAGTGGCATAGTGTAAAGACAACAACCTCTCCCTCAATATCAGCAAAACAAAAGAGTGGGTCAATGACTTCAGGAAACTAGGTGGAGTACACGCCCCTCTCTGTATCAATGGTCCTGAGGTGGACATGGTTGAGAGCTTCAAGTTCCCAGGTGTAAATATCACCATCACATTGACAATTTGCCATGGTCTAGCCACGTGGACACTATGGCCAAGAAAGCACACCAATACCTCTACTTCCTCAGAAGGCTAAGGAAATTCAGCATGTTCCCGATGAACCTCACCAACTTTTACATATACAACATAGAAAGAATCCCATCCAGATGCATCACAGCTTGGTATGACAACTGCCCTTCCCAAGACCACAAGAAATTGAAGAGAATTGAAGAGCTTTGTGGGCCAAAGGGCCTGAATTGTGCCGTAGTTTTTCTATGTTTCTTTGCAGTTTTTCTATGTTTCTAGAATTGTGATCGCAGCCCAGACCATGATAAAAACCAGCCTCCCCTCCATGGATTCTGTCTACTCTTCCCAATGCCCTGGGAAAGCAGCCAACATAATCAAGGACCACTCCCACCCTGGTCATTCTTGATTCTTCCCCCCTCCCATTGGGCAGAAGATACAAAAGCTTGAGAACACGTACCACCAGGCTCAAGGACAGTTTCTATCCCACTGTTAAAAGACTATTGAACAGACCTCTTATATGACAAATGATGAACTCTTGATCTCTCATGCTACTTCTTCATGGCCCTTGCACCTTATTTATCTATTTGCATTGCCCTTTCCCTATAACTGTAACATTATATTCTGCATTCTGTTTTTTTTCCATTTTGTACTACCTCAATGTACTTCTGTATGGAATGATCTTTCTGGTTGGCATGCAAACAAAGCTTTTTGTTGTATCTGAATAAACCAATTACAATACTCCAGAAATTTGAGGAGAAAAAGTTAGACAGACATTCCAGTGCAGTACCAAAAGAGTATGGTGCTTTTGGACATGTTAAGTTTCTTGTTCAATACTTACCCCTTAAACGATATCAAAGCTGATCTTGGGGCCAGACTGCTATAACCAAATTGGAGTAGAACAACTGTAAAACTCTGTAAGGGAGCCATTTTTAAAGCTATAATTACAATGTGGACCATATTTTTATGTAGCTTCCCCACTGCAGCAAGAGCCTGTGCTATGTTCCAAGAGCCATAAACTGCATGCTGAAAATAAGGTTACAAACAAATGCTCATCTTTTTACTTAACATTAAATAATTTTGTGAGAACATTGTACACTCAGGCCATGAAGGAAGAGAACATTGCCTTTCTTGGCATTATGGTGTCTATTTAAAAGTTGCAGCAATTCATTCATTTCTTGTCACTAGGGTTTCAGTGTGCCAGGGATCAAAGCATAATGAAACAAGTGATCTGTGAATAGGAGAATGTGGGAAATATTGTGGGAAAATATGATATAAGACCACTTATCTTATTTTCCTTCCACAATCATGATATATATTCATACACAGCACCCTGAAGGTCTAAGGCAAATGACATCAATTCCCAAAGAAGTGACATAAGTTATAGATACTGTGCTTTGATGCTTCTTCATTATGTCATTATTCTTTAAGGTCTCTAAAATACAAACATGTCAGACTATATATTGTCACAGTTCCAACCATGGATCATTTTCAAGGAATAAAAATTGTAGCTATGTCTGATGTGACAATAGTAGGGAATGGTTTAGAAGAGGTTTACCAGGATGCTGCCTGGATTAGAGGGCGTGTGTGCTTACAACTCAGCCAATTTTTGTATTGTCTGCAAACTTACTCATCAGCTACAACTACATTATTGTCCAGATCATTTATGTAGATCACAAACAACAGAGGTTCCAGCGCTGATCCCTGTGGAACACCACTGGTCACAGACCTCCAGTCAGAATAACACCCCTCCACCACTACCTTCTGTCTCCTATGGCCAAATCAATTTTGAATCCAATCTACCAAGTCTTCATGGATCCCATGTACCTTAACCTTCTGCATCAGCCCAACATGAAAAGTTGGATAAAATTTTATCAGTGTCAGACAAGGAATTAAAGTATGGAAGGATGTAAAGGCAATAGAGTTGTTATAGTAGGGATTTTAACTTTCCCAATATTGACTGGGATTGTCTTTGTGCAAGGGCTAAGATGAGGTAGAATTCATAAAATGCATCCAAGAAAGGTTTTTGAGGCCATATGTAGAGTGTACCACTAGGGAGGGGACTGTACCTGACATTATCAAAGAGAATGAGGATGGGCAAGTGATAGATGTGCCTGTGTAGGAGCCCTTTGGGAACAGTGACCATAGTTCGGTAAGTTCCAAAGTTGCCATGGAAAAAGATAAAGCCGTCACCTAGACTGGGGGAAGGCAGATTTCAATAATGTAAGACAGGACCTGGTGGAAATAGGTTGGGAGCAGCTGCTTGGGGGAAAACAACAACTGATCAGTGGGTGGGCTAGACTAGAATGTTAGATCATGTGGGATCCAGGAAGAACTAGCTAACTGGAGTCATAATTGGCTTGATGGTGGGATGCAGAGGGTGATGGTGGAAGGTTGGGATAAGGTTAGGGTTAATCTACTGCAAAAATTCACTCAGATTTGTGACAAGACCTGTCCTTACAAAGCCATGCTGGCTATCTCTGATTAGTCCCTGCCTTTCCAAGTGACCATCAATCCTATCCCTCAGAATTTTTCCAATAACTTCCCTCCTACTGATATAAGACACACAAGTCTGTAATTGTCAAGATTTTGCCTGCTGCTCTTCTAGAAGCGGGCGACCACTTTTACCATCCTCCAGTCATCTGGTACTTTGTGGCCAGCAATGATGTAAAAATCTCAACCAGAGCCATGGCAATCTCTTCCCTTGCCTTCTATAGCAATCTGGTAGATACAATTAGAACATTTAAAAGGCCCTTGGGCAGTTACTTGGATAGGAAAGACGTAGAGAGATTTGGGCCTAATGTGGGCAAATGGATTTAGTGTAAATAGGCATCACTGTTGGCATGGGCAAGGTAGGCTAAAAGGCCTATTTCTGTGCTGGACAATTTGATGATTCTGTGATCATATCAGTACAATAGTAGCCGCAAATCCTCAAGCAGAACACGGTCAGTTTAAGTGATTGCAATACTAAACATACAAAACAGTACTTAGTGGTGGTCATTTCAACTTGTTTCATAAATCTCACAATCCAGGCAACTGGCCTAATTATATCTAAACTATTTTGTATTTTATGCAGGAATTATTTTTGAAAGCAACCATAACTTTTATAATCTGTACTTTTTAATTCATGCTTATAAGACTCTTTATCTGATTATGTGGCAATATCTTAAGGAACTACGTAATTGCCCTGCACACTCAAATTAATAAATAGAAATCCAAGGGCAATACACTTGCAGTTTTCTAATATACACAGCTGGAGGGCAGAGGTCTCTGCCAGTCATTACATTTGTGCTTTCTTTAATATATAACAAATATAGTAAAGAAATTTTCCTGCACTATCCATGACATTTCATTGCCTACCCCCATAACCCCCCAGAGCACCAAGATCCAGAATAACTTTGGGACTCCACTCCTCCCTGGCTCTTGCTCAGCCAGTGGTCACCAGGCATTCAGTGGCCCAGATAGTTACAGCAGACCCAAGATCACATTCAGATCAGGTCAGATGTAAAAGAGACCTGAGAGGAAATTTCTTTAGAAGGTGGGTGGTGGTGTGCAGAGGGTGGTGGGTGCCTGGAATGAGCTGCCAGGGGAAGTGGTCAAGGTGGGTACAATTGCAGCATTTAAGTGGCATTTGAATAGGTACATGGAGGGGAAGGGCTTTGAGGGTTATGGGCTAAACACGAGCAACTGGGACTCGCAGGGAGGATGCTGTGGTCGGCACGGACCAGTTAGGCCAAAGGGCCTGTTTTCGTGCTGTATTACTTTATGACTCTATGCTATAACGAGAGGTTGGACAAACTTGGGTTGTTTTCTCTGGAATGGCGAAGGCTGAAGGGAGACCTGATAGACGTTTATAAAATTATGAGAGGCATAGATAGACAGCCAGTCTCCTTTCCCTAGGGTCAAAATATCTAATACTAGAGGACATGCATTAAATGTGAGAGGGGGAAAGTTCAAAGGAGATGTGCGGGACAAGTTTTTTTCACAAAAGATGGTGGATGACTGGAATGCGCTGCCAGGGGTGAAAGTGGAGGCAGATACAATAGAGCCATTTAAGAGGGTCTCAGATAGGCACATGAATATGTGGAGTTTGTGGAACACTGTGGAGTTTGTTAGGTGTGTTCAGGAAGGATTCTTGACACAATATCTAGATAAGCTTACAAGAGGAGAGGCTGTGCTTGATTTGGTATTGGGAAATGAACCTGGTCAGGTGTCAGACCTCTCAGTGGGTGAACATTTTGGAGATAGTGATCATAATTCTATCTCCTTTATGATAGCGCTGGAGACAGATAGGAATATATGGGGAAAGGCATTTACTTGGAGTAAAGGGAATTATGAGGCTCTCAGGCAGGAAATTGGAAGATTAAATTGGGAACAGATG
>JARFYF010000104.1:53355634-53366271 GCA_030265395.1 Rhina ancylostomus
ATGTTTGTTCCTACGAATGGCAGAACTAGTTTACTTTCTCTCTCCACTTTTAGAAATTATTCTTTCTTATCAGCCTTAGTTCAAGTTTATTGTTGTCATAGGCAATACACATACAGGGTAAAAGGGCCAAGGAAATTCGCTGTACTTTTAATGCCATTCATTATGATATTGTTAAGTTGTTACCATATCAAGAGATTTTTGTACATTTTCTGACTTTGGAGATAAAATCGTCTTATGGACGTCTGTAAACATGGAACCTGTTCAGTACCCATGGACGGACTGTACTGATGTCATCCGACACCATTCAGAGGCAGAACACCATTGGCTCCAATACAATTACTTTGGGGGGGGGGGAACTGCTTGAAGAAGGAAAACCAGCAAGAAATTCAGGAATTCAGCAATAAATTTCAGGTCTGTACAGTCCCACTGCACCAGGGGGCCTGGAATCAACATTTTATTCACTTCACTACTGGTGGTCAGAATCTCAACTGCCAAAATTCTAAGCTCAGAAATTCTCTCCCAAAACCTCTCCATTTCTTTCCCCAGTTAAGATGCACCTCATCTATCCTAAAGTCTTTATGTCAATTATGTTCCTGTACTATTTTACTGTACATCTGCTTCTGATATTGTTGAGTCACAGTGTCAGATGTGTTACAGAATGCTGGATGAGGGCAGCTCCAAAAGCAATTAGGAAACTTGGCATCATCCAGAACAAATCATTCACCTTAGAAATTCACTCCCTCCACCACTGACACATTGGCTGCAGTATGTGCTCCTTGCAGAATGCACTGCTTCAACTCAACAGCACCTTCCAAACCTCTCCAACAGGGAGTACAAAGGCATCAGGCAAATAGGAGTTTAATCACCTGCAGGTTCCCCTCCAAGTCACACAGCATCCTGACGTTGGAAATATATTGCTGATCCTTCATCGATGCTGGGCCCAAATCCTGGAACTCCCTGCCCGACAACACTGTGGGAGGACCTTCACAATGCTAACTGCAGCAACTCAAGGAGGCAGCTCACCACCACCTTCTCAAGCACAAGACAGGATGCTGCCCTTGCAGATGATGCCCTGTGCAGGTTGGTAGGTTAATTGGCCACTGTAGGTGGGTGCATCAGAGTGAAATTGATGGGCATATGAGAGAGAATAGTTACAGGGAAATAAATGGGGGAATGGGATTGCTCTGAAATCCAGCATGGTTTGATGGGCTGAATTGCCTCCTTCTACGTTGTAAGAAAACAATAAATTGTTTTTTTTGTGGAAGTTGGTCATAGCTCCATGAAAGTGGCTACTTAAGTCAACAAGGTGGTAAGGAAGCCATATGGCATGCTTGCCTTTATTAGTCGAGGCAGTGAGTTCATGAGTCAGGAAGTTATATTGCAGCCTTATAAAACTCTAGTTAGGCCGCATCTTGAGTATTGCATTCAGTTCTGGTCGCCCCATTGCAGGAAGGATGTGAAGGCCTGGGAGAGGGTGCAGAAGAGGTTCACCAGGATGCTGCCTGGATTAGAGGGTATGAGCTTGAAGGAGAGGTTGGACAGACTTGGGTTGTTTTCTCTGAAGCCGGAGGCTGAGGGGAGATCTGATAGAAGTCAATAAAATTATGAGAGGCACAGATAGAGTAGACAACCGGTATCTTTTTCACAGGACTGAACTGTCTAATACTAGAGGGCATGCATTTAAGGTGAGAGGGGGAAAGTTCAAAGAAGATGTGTGGGGCAGGTTTTTCACACAGAGCGGCGGGTGCCTGGAAAGTGCTGCCAGGGGTGGTGGTGGAGGCAGATATGACAGAGGTGTTTAAGAGGCTCTTAGACACATGGATGTGCAGAGAATGGAGTGATATGGACCATGTGCAGGCAGAAGGGATTAGGTGTCATTAGCTTAATTAGTTCAGCACAACATCGTGGGCCGAAAGGCCTGTTCCTGTGCTATACTGTTCTGTGTTCCACGTTCTATGCCAGCATGGAGTCCCCTACTTTTACAAAGAAATGCCATTGGTTTTTCATGCCCACCCAAAATGCAAATAGGGTCTCAGTTGAACAATTCTTCTGATAAAAATAAGCACTCTGTTTCTGCAGCAAGATTTAAACTTGTGCCTTTGCAACTCAAGAGGTACACATCTTAAGCACACCCAATGAAGCTAATAAGCTGTATTCCAATCAGTGAACAGAATCTCCTGCAACAGCCTTCTTCCTTTGCTCCTAGTTGTTTCTGCAGCAGTCCCATTCATCCCTGCCTGGTAGTTGAAAGAATTTTGATGAGATGGAAAAATAACTGAAGGATTACAAACACTGCTGTTCAAAGTCCTGGGTCCAGCTTATTTTATTTATAACAATGTAAAAGAGCTAATGATCTCAGCCAAACAAGTATTTTACCACTCCTCTGATAAGATATTGATTCCAGATTGGAATGATTTGATTCACACAGCGCTAAAGGTATGTGTAGCAACATACGGTATTCTTGTACTGTGCTACACACTGAAGATCAAAGGTGGAAATGGACAGGTAGATCCAAAGTAGCTTGTGCTGGTTGGTGGGAGGGTGGGTGTTATCAAAGACTTGTCTTTTTATAGCCTTTATGACATCCTCTGTGTCAAAGCACGTTACAGTCAATGAAATATGTCTTCATTATGTCTTGGTAGCTGATGTAATGTGAGAAACACAGTCAATTTGCACATAGTAAGATCCCACATACAGCAAAGTGAAACTATATCTGTTTTAGTGATATTATGATTTGGATATGCACTGACCAGGTTGTCAAGGGGACCTCCATGTAGTTTTTTGCAAAATAATGCCATGGATTTTTTTATGAGTTGACAGACAAAATGTTGGTTTAACATATCTTAAATTACCTCTGACAGTACAACACTGCCTCAGTAATTCAGGGGAGAGTCAGTCTGAATTTTGTGCTCAGGTCACTGAAGAAGGACTTGAACCTGGAACCTTAGGAGTTGGGGAAGTGATCGCTGTCATGGCTGACACCATGGAATGGATGGGAGGAGGATGACAATTAACTCTTTGACTGCAGTGATTGGAGCAGAGAGCTTGATTGATATTGGCTTGCCACAGGTGATTGGTGCATTATCAATCCCCAGCTGCGTGACTAGAATGGTTATTTGGAATCGGAACTGAGGGGAACAGCGCCAACAATTTGCTGGCTTGGAGCCAATTTAACTCAGCGGTGCCCCAAAGCCAACGTAAATTTCAAATGGAGCCAGTAATTTCTAGATCCCCTCTCTATAACTGCAACCATCCATCACTTTAATTATAAACTGGAAACCCCTTCAAAATATTCATAATTACAAGATGAAAGGTTTCCTTTGAAACAGACTTTTCACAACCTCCAGATAAACCAAAGATTGTTATAGCCAATGAAGTCCTTCTTGTAGTGTAGACACTGTGTGCATGCATTAAGGTCTCACAAATGAATATAATAAATTCTTAGTGGGCTTGACAGGATAAATTCTGAGGAGCTGTTTCCCTAGGATGGCATGTCGAAATATAGGGCTCAGTCTCAAGACTGGGAGTCAGGGTTATTTAGAACGGAACACCTAACAGTACAGGAACAGTACAGCACAGGAACAGGCCCTTTGGCCCACAATGTTGTGCCAAACAAATTAAATTAGTAATGAAACACCAAACTTAACTAATCCCTTCTGCCTGCACAGTGTCTATACTCCTTCATTCTCTGCACTAGAAGTGAGGAAAAATGTTTTCCTTGGAAGCTTTGGAATTCTCTACTAGAGGGCTCAGACATCAAGGACATCCATTATTTGGACTAGGCAACTGACAGATATGGAGATATTCTGCGGTAGTTCTTCATGGTCTAGGATGGCTTAAGCTCATGACAAATAGAGGGGCAGGGTATGAAGATTTTATTGAATTAGTCAAGGATAGAATGGCCTTAACTTGCCCTACTTCTTATGCCCTGGTGATCACAGGACCATGAGATATAGGAGGAGAATTAGGCCATTCAGTCCATCAAGTCTGCTCCACCGTTCAATCGTGGCTGTTTTCCTTTCTCAACCCCATTCTCCCTTTCCACCATTAACTGTGTACTTCCACAGACTGACCACCCTCTGGCTGAAGAATCAGATTTATTATCACTGACCTATATGTCGTGAAATTTGTTGTTTTGCAGCAGCAGTACAGTGCAAAGACATAAAATTACTATAAATAAATAGTGCAAAACAAAAAGGAACAACAAAGCTGTTCCTGAATCATTGAGTGTGGGTCTTCAGGCTCCTGTACCTCCTCCCTGATGATAGTAATGTGAAGAGGGCATGTCCAGGAATGGTGAGGGTCCTTAGTGATGGATGCCTTCTTCTTGAAGCACCGCCTCTTGGAGATATCCTCAATGGAGCTGGCTGACTCTATGACTCTCTGCAGCCTCTTTCGATCCTGTGCATTGGAATCTTTATACCAGGCGGTGATGCAACCAGTCAGAATGCTTTCCACCATACACCTTTAGAAATTTGTAAGAGTCTTTGGTGACATATGAAATCTCCTCAAACTCCAAACAAAGTAGACCCACTAGCATGCCTTCTTCATGATTGCATCAATGTGTTGGACCCAGGATAGATCCTTTGAGACATTGGTGCCCAGGAACGAGCTCACCTTTTCCACCACTGACCCCTTAATGAGGACTGGTGTGTGTTCTCCTGACTTCCTCTTCCTTAAGTCTACAATCAACTCCTTGGTCTTGCTGATGTTGAGTGAGAGATTGAGTGCAAAATTCCTCCTCAACTCAGTTTTAAAGGGATGTCCTTTTAATCTGAGGCTGTGCCCTCGGATCCTAGACTCTCCTACTACAAACAGCAATGAGATAACGAAGTGATAATCTGTTTTAGTGATGTTGGTTGAGGGATTAAAACTGGCTCAAGACACCAGAGAAAAGTCACTCGTCCTTCTTTGAATAGTGCTGTGGTATCTTTCTGTTGCCCCAAGAGGACAGACAAGCCCTCATCAGGCTTTTTGAGTTGGACCTGAATCCCCAGCCTACTGGCTCAGGGTGAGATTGACACTTTTCAGTCAGGGTTGATAGGCTGGACCTGGAAGCCAATAGAATCTGCCTGGAGGTCCATGACTAGTCGTGTTCTGCAGGGATCCATACTGGGATCTCTGCTGTTTGTGATGTATATAAATGAATTGGATGAAAACATGGATGGGTGGGTTACTAAGTTCACAGACAATACAAAGATTGGTGGTGTTGTGGATAGTGTAGAAGATTGCCAAAGTATACAGCAGGATATAGACCATTTGCAGATACGTGTGGAGAAATGGCAACTGGCATCCAGTCAAATGTGAGGTGTTGCCCTTCAGGAGTTCAAATATAAAGGAATAGCACACTGTTAATGGCAAGACCCTTAACTGTGTCCATGTACAGAAGGAATTTGGGGCCCAAGTCCATAGCTCCCTGAAAGTGGTTGCACAGGTTGATCGGTTGGTAAAGAAGGCCTATGGCATGCTTGGTCTTATTAGCTGAGGCATTGAGTTCAAGAGTTGGGAAGTTATGTTACAGCTTTATAAAATTCTAGTTGGGCTGCATCTGGAGTATTGCATTCAGTTCTGGTCAACCCATTATAGGAAGGATGTGGAGACTTTGGAGAGGGTGCAGAAAAGATTTACCAGGATGCTGTCTGGATTAGAGGGTATGTGTAATGAGGAGAGATTAGACGAATTTGGGTTATTTTCTCTTTAGTGGCGGAAATGAGAGGAGACCTGATCGAAGTTTATGACCACCGGTATCTTTTTTTCAATGGTCGAAATGTTTAATACTAGAGGGCATGCATTTGAGATGAGGGGAGTAAGTTCAAAGGAGATGTACAGGACAAGTTTTTTTTACACAGAGTGATGGGTGCCTGGATTGCGCTGTAATGTGTGGCTGTAGAGGCAAATACGATAGATGTGCTTAAGGGGCTCTTGGACAGGCACGTGAATGTGCTGAGAATGGAGGGATATGGACATTATATAGGCTGAAGGGATTGGTTTAGTTACGCATTTAATTACTAGTTTAATTAGTTTGGCACTAAAGCATGGGCTGAAGGGCCTGTTCCTGTGCTGTCCTGCTGTATGTTCTGTGCACACACTAGAATAGATGCAAGAGATAATCACTGAATTAATCTATGGATAAGAGTGGTTCCCAATAAGAGAGTGAGTGGAACTGGCCTGTGCTTTCTGGAGTTTAGATGGTTGACATTGATTTTTTTGCTGAAAAGTATAAGATGCTTGGAGGGTTTGATGGGCAGACACTAAATTTAGATTGTGCTCTTTTGTCTGGCTGGAAATTTTAGAACAACAGGAGAGAATCTGACAAAAAGGAGGTTATTATTTTGGATTGATGAGATTTCTTCATTCAGAGGAGGTTGCTTCAGTTTTAAGAACTGTATTTTGGCATGGCTTTAGATGCTGGGACACTAAGTTTATTAAAGGTCAAGACTAGTAGAACATGGGCAAAGTGTTTGTAAATATTGTGGTAGAAAGCCAACTATGATGCATTGAATAACAAGAGCAAGCTTAAGGGACTGTGGTCTGTTCCTCCTGTTCTGTGTGATTTCATTTGTTGGGGCCCAGTACTGGGGAAAAGATTGGGCCTTTTGACTGTAATTTTCACTAGATTTGCTGCCAAACCATTTATAAAAAGACATTTTGGAATATGTTGTTGCAACTTCAGACACTAATCTGATGTTTCACACTCTCCCCTCTGTTCCACAGAAATCTATTCAGTCTGGAAATCTTGAAATATTTAAGCAGGCAGTTTTCATACAGATTCATTCTTTCATTTACTCTGAACACTATCTTTGTATCTATGGGTGGGATTATGTTGTACTGTTGGTTTGAAACCAGTAGCTACAGAAAATATATCACAATTACCTGGAGTTGGCTTTAATAGCAGAACTCTATATATCTGTGCTTAAATGTGTATAGAAAGGAACGCCCATGATCAGTTGAATTTCAGCATGTAATCCCATTTTTAAAAAATTCTGTTAATCATTGAGTTCTGTTTGACCAAACATTTAACATAGTTTGTACCTTGCTGTTGTTTCATGAGAATGCCTGGCATCCAGGACAATGTAGTTGTGCTGAGCAGGTACATAAGTTTGTCCAATATGTCTGTAGTCAACTGATTCTGCCTTTGAAATTCCTGCCAATTTCCTCCTTTCTGTGCCAATTTCCTACAACTAGCTTCTGCAATTTCATGCTGTTTGGTGCTCTTATGCCTCGAGGATTAGAGGGTTTTGTAAATTGCCGGCAGCAGTCCTGAAATTTGAGCTTTGAAAGAGCAATCATCATTTTTCACCAATGCTTCTCTAACGAAACTACGAAATTCTTTTTCTCTCTTGGAAAAGTCATTTGATATCAATGACTCATTATGATGGGGACCAAGTTAATGAGAAAACGCAAGCTACTAGAGCTTTTCCAAATGTGGTGAAACTAAATAGTTACCTCTACTTCAAATTAAGTATAATTATTATTGATACATGGAACACCAAGTACTTACACATCTAATGTATTTATTTACGAGCCTGAGGAGGAACACAAAATAGGATTATATGAAATGAAAACAATCCTTTGCCAGTATTGATTTCTACTAACAGAGAGGAAATGTTGGAAACCATCCGGAGGTAATACTGCTTTTGTGGGGAAAGAAACAGGATTGACATTTCGGGTCAAGGATCCTTCAGAGTGGAAAAGTGAGAAAACAAGATTCTTCTCTCTGCATCTTCCCTCCCTGCAGTTAAAACAAAGTGACTGTTTGTGATAAGGTGTGGACCAAGTTTGTCAAAGCAATAATCACTTTAAAAACTGGTTGTTAGATGAGGGAACGTAAACAAATTGAAACAAAAAGATTCAGCCCCACCTATGGATAGGAAAAGGGTGGTTAATTGTAGAGTCATAAGTCATACAGCATGGAAACAGGTCCTTCAGCCCAACAGGTCTGTGCTGACCAAGATGCCCATCTAACCTCCTCCCATTTGCCTGTGTTTGACCCATATTCCTTGAAACCTTTCCTATCCATGTACCTATCCAAGAGCCTTTCCTGCCTCAACCACTTCCTCTGGCAGCCCATTCCATATATGGAGTTGCCCCTTGGGTTCCTATAAATCTCTCCCCCTCACCCTAAACCTATGCTCTCTAGCTCTCAACTCCCTAACCCTGTGAGTGTTCACCCTATCTATGGCTCTCATAATTTTATACACCTCTGTAACATGACCTCTCATTCTCCTAGACTCCAATGAAAATAGTCCCAACCTGCTCAACCTCTCTTCACAACTCAGTCTCTCAGGTCCTGCCACATTCTCATAAATCTCCTCAGCCTCTTTCCAGTTTAATAGCAGCTTCCGATAGCATGGTGACCAAAACCAAAGACAATATTCCAAATGGGGCCTCATCAACATCTTATACAAATGGAACATGACATCCCAACTTCTGTTCTTAGTGCTCTGACTGATGGCCAGTGTGCTAGAAGCCCCCTTCACAACTTTCAGGGAACCTTGTACTCTTATGTCCTTCTGTTCCACAACACTCCCCAGGGCCCTGTCATTTGCTGTGAAAGTCCTACCATCATTTGCCTTCCCAAAATGCAACACCTTGCACTTATCAGAATTAAACTGTTTGCTGTTCCTTGGCCCACTTACCCAGCTCATCAAGATCCCTCTAAAAATCCTGATAACCATCTTCCCTGTCAATGACACCACCTATTTTAGTGTCATCTGTAAAGTTACTATAGTCCTCAGGTTTTTCTTTTCAGCCCTTAAATAAAGGCACAACATTGGCCACCCTCCAGACCTCTGGCACCTCACCTGTGAATTATGAAGATGCATATATTTCAGCCAGGTATCCTGCAATTTCTTCTCTAGCTTCCCACAGTTTTCTTGAATATACCAGATCTGGCCCTGAAGGCTTATCTATTTTAATACATTTTTAAGACATCCAGCACCACCTCTTGTAATGCAGACTATGCCTAAGACATCCCCATCAACTGTCTCAGGTTCTGAAGTCTTCATTTCTTTCTCCACAGTAAAAACATATTTATTGAGCACCTCTCCCATTTCCTTCAGCTCCACACACAGATGTCTACCTTGGTCTTTGAGGATAATTGAAAATGCTAAATCTGCTATGTTTTCATTCTGCCTTTTGATCTTTCCCTCTCTGATTCCAATTAGTGAACCCTCGACAGAGGCCTTGGCTTCATGCCCCGGGTCCCATCTTAAACAAAAAGTATGAGCCCTATGTGACAGTGAGTTCTTTTTTTGCTGACTTGATCTCCATGCCCATTTCCTTGGCCAGGAGTCCTTATGCCCTTTCACTCAACTCCAGAATTCTCAAATCCAACTGTACTCCTTCTGGCCTCAATTTATTCATTAACTATCGAAGCAACATTTGAC
Organism: Rhina ancylostomus; assembly: GCA_030265395.1. Taxonomy (NCBI): domain Eukaryota; kingdom Metazoa; phylum Chordata; class Chondrichthyes; order Rhinopristiformes; family Rhinidae; genus Rhina; species Rhina ancylostomus. The sequence goes on from JARFYF010000104.1 coordinate 53,365,024, forward strand.
AGTCTCAGTGTTTGCATAGCCCTGATTCTAACCTTCCTCTGAACTTGCAGCATTCCGCTAATGACCATTGTCATCAAACCTGCTGAAGAGGTGTTGTGGATTGGCAAACGGACCTTTATCTTGCAGAGGTCAAATGTCAACTCAAAAATCTCCTCTTATCTTCCCCAGTGTTAGGATCCCATCACTGAACATCAGCCTGCCTCCCAGCCAATCACTGACCTCATTTTCTTAGAAGATGATTTCTGTGAGCCCTATTCTCCTATTCCTTGTTGCATAGCCCAGTTCTACCTCTTCATTAATATCCACAAGCAGGACTATTCTGGTAGCCCCACAGAATTTATTTTTTCCTACCTTGAACTGCTTCTTTCTCTCCTTGTTCATTTTCTTCTCATTTACACCACTTTAACAGTTTACAGTTTCCTGGTCTCAAATGACTCACCTTTACCATAAACATCCAATCCCTCCCCACTTTCTTCCCACACCAGGATACTCCACGCAACTCAGAAGGCTGAGCAGCGTCTGTGGGAGGGAGAGAAGAAACTGTTGATGTTTCAGGTTGAAACCCTGCATCAGGATTGAGAGGGGATAAAGAGGTGAGGGGGAGTGGTGAGACAGGCTAGTAGCTGATTGATGGACTGTGGATGGGTGAAGGATGATGGGCAGATGGAACCAGGTAGGGGAGGGGTAGAGTTGGGAGACAGGCAGGATGATAGGTGGAATTGGACAAAAAGGCAGATGGAGCCAGGTAGAGGGAGGGTGAAGTTGGAGACAGCTTGTGACAAAAGAAGCGGAGGGCTTAAAGATATTTCTGATGGGGGATGGCAGTGTATAAAGTGTGGATCTCCATAGTGAAGGTGAGGTGGTGGGAGCCAGGGAATCAGAAGTTCTCAGTCTGGTAGAGGACATATCAGGTGTCCCAATGTAGTGTAGAATGAAGCAGAGGGCTTTATGATTTATGACCTTCCTGATGGGGGATGGTCTGAGAGTCCTTCATGTCTTCCCCCTCCCTTCCACCCATTGTAGGGAGATTGGCCCAACCAGACCACTCTGCTACCACTCTCTTCACCTGGCTGAACTAGTCACATTGAACAACTTCTCCTTTATCTTCATTCACTTCCTGCTGATCAAAAGTGCAGCTGTAGCAGCTCGTGTGGGTCCAAGGCTATGTCTGTCTCTTTGGACGTGTGGTACAGCCCATTCAGCTCCACTCACAATCTTCAACCCTTTTATGTTACATTGAGAACTGTT
>JARFYF010000104.1:53473164-53484602 GCA_030265395.1 Rhina ancylostomus
CAGGATAACGATCCTAAACACACCTCAAAATCCACAATGGACTACCTCAAGAGGCACAAGCTGAAGGTTTTGCCATGTTCCTCACAGTCCCCCAACCTAAACATCGTCGAAAATCTGTGGAAAGACCTCAAAAGAACAGTGCATGCAAGATGGCCCAAGAATCTCACAGAACTAGAGGCCTTTTGCAAGGAAGAATGGGCAAAAATACCCTAATCAAGAATTGAAAGACTCTTAGCTGGCTACAGAAAGTGTTTACAAGCTGTGATACTTGCCAAATGGGGTGTTACTAAGTACTGACCATGCAGGGTGCCCAAACATTTGCTTCGGGCCCTTTTCCTTTTTTATTTTGAAACTGTAAAAGATGGAAATAAAAAAAGTAATCTCGCTTAAAATATTAAAGAAATGTGTCATCTTTAACTTTATGTCTTTTTGGAAAGCAGGTCATCTTTTACTCGCTTAGCTATTCACAGTAACAGAAATTTTGACCGGGGTGCCCAAACTTTTGCATGCCACTGTATGTCATGCGAGTTGCAGGACTATGCTGCAATCAGGTATGTTGGATAGCATCAATGAATGAAGCAGTCAAATGACTAAGAGCTCGCAGTTTATGTTCAGGGCGAGACAAGGGCCAAAGGTTATGACTACATTAATTGAAACTCATGAGGATCCATGGCCTATTGATTTTCCATCCCATTTTTACTGCTGACAGTGAGTTACAGGAACTGCTATTATCTACAGCATTAGGGGAAGTATTGAGCTTTGCAATGGGTGAGCCTTTATATAAAAATTGCATTCAGAATTCTGCCATCCATAGCACGTGGGAGGGGATGGATTCCACAAACTGGCAGTACCAGTGGAAACCAATGGAAGTTCTCAGACCACAATCCCACAATGCACCTTGTGGATACTCTTGCCCTCAGATGACTAGAGTATTTCTCCCATTGTAATATAAAATTTTATTCTTGGTTCTGTCATTGCATTGTGTTTATTGATAATGCACTTGCAACTTGGAGTCTTGCCCAGAGACTGCATGGGTCCGAAGTTGGAACCTATCTAGACCATGGCACCAGTCAACTAAGAGTCAGTGACACAGTGGATCTTTACACTTTAAGCTTCAAAATCCCGCAGCAAATCAACTGCACAATTCTTGAAGCACATAACAAAGTGCTGTACAATTTACTTCTGTGTTGCATTTATTGAGGTGCTGGGGAATGGAGCCCATTCTATACATGGCACCCAGTGTCAACATTCATTGCACCCTGAACAGTCAAACAAAACCTCCTCACTCTTCTGTAACACCACAGGTCTCAGTACAACTGTTTTCCACAATGAAACCTGTACTTGACAGAACTCCTCATTCCACACTGCACCCAAACATCCAACTGATGGAGTAATCATTCAGCTGAGGTCCCAGAGGTAAAAGGCTAGCCACTTGGCTTCCCCTCCTGCTTTGACATTCAACAATGTATGGTGAAGATATACAAGTGACTGCAGAATGCTGTGTTCTTACTCTTCATTTAGTGCACATCTGCGGCTGGTCAGGGCGCCATGTCTCCTCAGGGTGTCCGTGAGCTCCACATACAGTCGGTCAGCAAGTGGCAAAGGAATTCCTTCCCACACCAGGATCAGGACAACAAGCACTGCAGTGTCACATGAATGACCAGCTCGCTCCCGGACCAGGCAGAGCAACTTCTCTTCAACACATCTTCGGCGAAGCACCTGTCAGCAGCAGAAAGGAACCATTACGGAATGCTCAACCCACCACATTCAAAGGCACTAGTCTTGTATTTCTTTTGTTTACAAGTATAAGATTCTAAGACCAGGAGACCATTCAGTCCTGTGAACCTGTCCCAAGTTTAATTAGATTATTGCTGAATCGCATCTTAACTCCACCTATCCATCTTAATTTTAAGTTCCAATTTGAGTTTCAATAATCACTCCATTGCTTTTTCTCTAATGTTATTGGATCAATGCTTTTATACGCAATGTTTTCCATTAAATGTGTAACAGGCAAAGACAAAGAAATGTGGGGAACAATGGGAGAATTATTTATTACTGTGGATTGATATGTGCTTTAATGTATTCCCTGAAATTCAATAGCAAGTTTCAAAGAAGATTAATAGATATTTGTAAAAGGATATTTGCAGTGGTTTGGGGAAAGAGCAGGGGACTAGGATGAACTGGACAGCATTTTGGAAAACCAGGATTGATGGGCTGAATGACTTCCTATGCTTTGTGAATCTGAGAGTTAATACCTCTTTCCTTTCTACAAAAGAGATTCAGTAAAACACCATGGAACTACACAAATTATTTCTCTTAATGGTATTTTGCCAACAAAATACATTTACTTACTGACCAAATTTTAGATGTAATGGTCTGCTTTTGTATGAATAACACACTCTTTGAAAAAGACTATTAAAGTTTATTCAAGGGGAGCAGTGATGTTAAATAGGAAGGCTTTTACACTCATGGCTACAAGAGCCAGGGACTGGCTGGCTGAGCTGTAACAGTGCATTCTCGCATTTCTCTCAAAATCTACAAATCCAGGGGAAAATGGAATACTGTCATATGAATGAGGGCAATTTGATACTACACAGGATTTGGACACAGCAATGCCTTTGGTTAGTACCAAGTCATTGGATTTAGTATCCATCCCTTAACAACATATGACAGCAACCTCCAGGGACCCAACATTGGTGAAATTGTGGTTGGCAACAAGTTACTTCCAAGAAGCCCCAACTCTCTTGAAATTGTGCAGTAGCAGTATCTCGATGTGATTCAATATTGAAATATGCAGAACAGTATTTGAATGATGTTTGGTGAATGAGCTCACCACAAAACATTGGGATATCCATTCAACTGTGCGTTTTGTGACTCTAAGTTACTGCCCAATAACTTCTCCAGCACGAAAAATTTCTACTTTCCCTTTTTCTTGTACTCAACCACTCAGAATCCAATCCTTATCCCCACATCATTAACTAATTTTCAGTATGTGATCTCACATTGAATTCAAGAGTCTAACTAGTTCTGACTCTGTGCTGTTTATGAAATAATTTTCAGTCCCGTCTAAGTGATACACAGTTAATAGAGGCACAAAGTATTCAGGAGGGAGCACCAGACTTTTTAGATTGCTGAGTGACAGAGACCTCTAATCAAAAGCCCACAGGAAGTCTACAGGAAAGTGCAAGTGTAACATACAGGGAAATTACTGGAGAAGATTCTTAGGGACAAGATCTACTCACATCTCAAAAAAGCACAGACTTTTTGGCAATAGTTAGCATGGCTTTGTGCAGGGGAGGCCATGTCCTACAAACGATAGATTTTTTTTATTTGAGGAGGTGAAGATGATTGATGGGGGTAGAGCAGTAGATGTTGTATACCTGGACTTCAGTAAAGCATCAGACTAGGTCCCTCATGGCACATGGGATCCATGGAGACTTGGATTCAAAACTGGTTTAGCCATAGAAGACAGAGGGTAGTGGTGCTATTCTGACTGGAGGTTTGTGACTAGTGGTGTTCTGCTAGGATCAGTACTAGGACCTCTGCTGTTTGTGAGATATATAAATGACTTGGATGAAGATGTAGGTGGTCAGATGACACAAAAAATTGGCAGAGTCATGGACAGTGAGGAAAGTTGTATTGTCCAGTTGGAAATGTGGGTAGAGAAGTAGCAAATAGAGTTTAATCCAGAGAGGTGTGAGGTGTTGCACTTTGGGAGGTCAAATGCAAGAGGAAAGTACAGTAAATGGCAGGACCTTTAGGAACACTGATGTACAAAGAGATCTTGGGGGTGAAAGTCTCAAGTTCCCTGAAAGTAGAAATGCAAGTAGATAGGGTAGCAAAAGCAGTGTATGGACAGCGTGTCGAGCATTAAAGTCAGGAAGTTATGCTGCAGTTGTACAAAACTTTGGTTAGGCCACATTTGGAGTACTGTGTGCAGTTCTGGTCACCACATTATAGTAAGGTTGTGGAAGCTTTGGAGAGGGTGCAGAAGAGATTCACTAGGATGTTGCTTTATTAGAGGGTATTAGCTACAAGGAGAGGTTGGACAAACTTGGAATGCTTTTTCTGGAGCATCTTAGGCTGAGGGGCGACCTGATAGAAATATATAAAATTATGAGAGGCATTGATAGCATAGATAGTCAAATCTTTTTCCCAGGGTGGACATGTCAAATAGTACAGGGCATAGCCTTAACGTTACAGGGGGAAAGTTTAAAAGGCAAATGTTGCTTTATTTTAAATATATAAAACACAGCAAGTAGTAGATGCCTGGAACCCACTGTCAGGGGAAGTAGTGAAAGCAGATACGATAGCAAAGTTTAAGCAGCATTTAGAGAGTCACATTGAAGAGGTAGGGAATGAAGGGGTATCAACCATGTGCAGGAAGAAGGGATTAGTTTGGATTGGTATCATGGTTGGCACAGAAATCATTAGCTGATGGGCCTGTTTCTGTACTGTACAGTTTTATGTTCAATACCACTTATGTTTGTCTTTTCCCAAAAATCCAGCTTGATTCGTTAATAACCAAATGCAAATCATATGTGCAGTAATGGCCCATCTTTTTCAAATCTTGGAAATGGAAAGGAAAATGAAATACTCACCCATTTTGCAATAGGGCATCCTTGACTGCTTTTGCCCTCTTTGCCGGTATAAATAATTTTCTCGATTCTTATAGCACTGCCTTTCTTGCTAAACCTGGCAAGAGGCAAAAGCATTAATCTGATGATTAGCCTCAGTCGCAGGACTAGAAACAAATTTTTAAACAGAATGGAACATTTGATTTCTGATCTCCCTTAAGGCAATCCAGTGCAAGCATGAATTAGGAGTTTCAGGTACCAAACAACACCCAATGTCAAAACACTGCAGAATCCATTTGTTTAAGAATTGAACTCTATTGATTTCAACATTCCTGGGTATTATTTATAATCTACTGAATATAGGACATAAACATGCAAGTGGAATTGTTACCGCATAGAGTGTTCCTGTTCCCATCAATTTTAAATTGCAACAACTGTTCTTGGTATTCTAATTTTGTACATATTCACCAGGGAGACAACTGTTAAAAACAGACCTTTCCCTAGCTTCTAGCACCACAAGGTTTATATATCTAGTGAATGAGGAGGATAAGCTGAATAAGCTTATCATAGCTTCTAAGACTGAATATTAAGTCCATGAGCCTGGATTAACAAGTTTTGAATTAACAAAATCATACCACACATTTGCTTTATTGCAGAGATCAAAGATGTCAATATTACATTATTATACTTCAATATTATATAATTATACCTATTTTCCATTAGCTCTCGAATTTGTGCTACGTCACGGCCTGCTCCGAGGTGTGTGTAGTAAGGACCTTCGTCTTTTTCACTAATTTGCTCTGTCGATTCAAAATGAAAAGAAACTAACATTATGCCATTCTTCTAGATTTTTTGACAAATTGTCTACACAGATTGGATTTATTATGATTAACATGTAATAAAAAAAATCACATATCTCGGTGAAAATAAAATGATAATTAGAAATCCTTAGTGCATAATTGAGGACAGAGAGGGGAAAAGGAGAGACCGCCTGCTTCATCACAATATGCAATCTGGGTTCTGGGTTCACAGAAAGCGCTGAGGCACAAAGTTGAGAGTTGAAAACTTGTGTAGTGGAGATGGCAGGTTAAACTGAAGTTTCAGGAGTACTCTCAGTTTGACATAAAAGCTTCCTCTAGTATCACTGAAAGAAAAGCAGGGGAGTTCTCCTCATTTCATTACTATCAGGTGAAATTTTGGTCACCATGGCAGAAATGCCCACATGCAAATTAGGGGTTGTTTGAATATATCTTCCATCATTTGGATCCTATGACTTTAGTGGAACCAAATGTACAGAGAAATGGCAGCCAATGATCTCAAATGGTCAAAATAGTTGTGACCAAAGATCACCCTCCCGAGGACATTAATCTCATTGCCACAGGATTTTGCTATAGACATACTGTCTGCAGTGATTGCTTGTCAAAAATAATTCATTGGCTATGAAATATTTGAGATGCCCTGAGGTGCTGAAGATGCTGTGCAAATGCAGCTCATTTCTCTTTGGCTAGAGTAATATTAAGAAAGTTTAGATGAATCCACACAACATTTCAAAATAAAGGTACTTCTAATCCCTCATCATGACTGCTTAGCTCCCCCGATCTAAGGAAATACTGTGAACATGCCTGCACATAGGAATCAAATTTATTCTGTGGTTTTTCTACTACAACATAACAGCCTTTTAAAGCTCATGCAATCCATTAAAACTTTTTCTCATGATGTAATGTTTGGATAAAAGCCAAACTGCCAAAGCCTTGTTTCATTGACGAGGTTGCCAAAAAATCATTCCTGGCAGATGAATGATACTCTCCTGCTAAAATCCAGAAACCTGATGTGACCCTGGCAATGGAAAACACCAACTTGGCAATTGATTTACTACCATGCCAAGACTTCTGCTGATTGGAAATTTCACCCAGCTTTGATTGCAAAATTCAGGAATGATACTAGCTACAGTTTTAGGAGGTGTAAAACAAGTCTGTCAAGCGACAAGCATGTTTAGTAGTTTTGCTCTATGGCCTCAGCAATAAGGAAGTTACTGGCCTGGAAAAACAGGATGCTTAGCGAACAGTCTGCTCCCTCACTCTTCAACTCCTTCATTCATCTTTCCCCAGATGCCTGCATTGTTTTTCATTTCTGTGCATTTATCTCACTGATTTTAGAATGTTATTACAGAATTAACTTTCCAGTATTACTTTCCAAATCATAATAAATTCCCCTGTAGAGAAAGACTCACCATTTAGATCTGGATTTATCAATGATTTCAATGAGGAGACCAGATGTAGTATATCCAAATTTGTGATGATCTAAAGCTGGGTGGCAGCACAACTTGTGAGGAAGAGACAGAAAGGCTTCAGGGGTATAGAAAAAGGCTAGGTGAATATGCAAGAACTAGGCATTTATAATAGTGTGGAAAAGTGTAATATCATCTACCTTGGTAGAAAAAAATAGAATAAGTCACTGGTGAGAGACTGAATTGTGGTGATATTCAAAGTGGGTGGCCTTAGACATAAATCACTGACAGTTAACATGCAGATACAGCAAGCGACTAGGAAGACAAACAATGTGTTGGAATAAAAACGGGAAATGCTGGCAAAACTCAGCAGGTCAGGCAGCATCTATGAAAAAAGAAACTGAGTTTCAATTTGAAGACCCTTCATCAGAACGGAAAGGAGAGAATATAAGCTGGTATTTCTCTGCTTTCCAGTTCTGATGGTTTTTGTTTTGAAAGGTTAACTATTTCTCATTAGTGGGCCTATTGTTCCAGTGTGGTGCTTCAACTAGACTGTGGCTCTGACTGGTACTCTATTGGAGATGTACTTCCAAGTTGGATTCTAATGGGACTGTAGCTATGAGTGTAACTCTCCAATGCCTTTGCAGTTTTCTGCTGTGCCTCACTGATAGATCCGCATTTTCCACACCTTTAGTGCAACTTCTTAAGGATTTAACATGGCACCACTTCAGCCCGTATCCACAGAAACTCCTTTACCTCCCGAGCATTCCAAGCTATAGGACCCAAGACCCTGCAAGTGGAGATTTGCTTGAATTTGCTTTTAAATGCATCTGCAGTCTTATTGCATTCTTCCTCAGTTTTTCCTTTCTCTTTAGGTTCTGAAACTGATAATAGTGGCATGCTTTATGTTGCTCTCATTTTTTCACTATTTTTTTTGTGCTCTTGGTGCATCATTGCCTCAGAGTCCCTTTGCCCAAACTCCTTCTTGTCACAAACACCACATTGAAATATTACAGTACAAGTTATAGCCACTGGAGGGGGCTCATGTAAACTCCCACAGCTCTCAATGGTGCTCAACAGTATGTTATATTTGATCTTGTGGAAACAACCTCCACACAAAAAAATCAAAGCCCACCAGTGGATATGGCCTAATGGAAAGAAATGATTACTCTATCACAGCATTCCTTTTGTAATTCAATTCCAGTATTGTTTGTAATTCAATTTCTGGACCAGCAGCATGGTATCTTTCCTTGTTGCGTAGATTCCCAGGTTCTTAAGTAACTGGTCCCTCTCATTGTATGTAAATCCTTTCATATATCTATTTTTCCACACTGAGAACTTGGTCTTCTGTTCAATAGTGGGAATTGGAATAGAGGAGTGAGGAATAAGAGCCTTAACCCTAATGCTGATCACTTCCATATCAATCCTGTCCCTCCCCTGCACTTAGTCCCAGAATACAAGTACACCATTCCAGAATTCATTCTTCAACCCTAGCAGACTCATCACTAGATTACAAACAGTCCCAACCTCACAGCACTCAGTGCCAGAACTTCCGTTCCTCAGCTGTAGTTAGTCTCTGAATTCCATCACTCCCTCGGCACACTGTATTCACTCCCCATATCCTATCATTCCCATTCCTCAAAAATGCTTAATTCCAGAATTCCACTCCCATTCCATATCTACACATTTCCAAATTCACTTTACTCCTGTTCCTGGCTGCACTCATTCCCAGATGCCCACTATTCCCATTCCTTGACCACACTCAATTCTGGAATCCGGTCACCCCTGTTTCTCACTGTATGCATTCCCAGAATCCCACCACACATATTCTGAGAATCCCATCACTTCCATTCTTCACTGCACTCATTCCCAAAATCCCATTGCTCTCATTCATCAACCTGCCTCAAGACCAATATTCCAATCATTCAAGTTTATCATCTACTGTAAATTTTGGTGGAAGCAGTTTCATACAATTAATCTGAAGAGGACTTTCAATAAATTTGAAAACCTGATATTCCTTATGCACTGGACAAACATGCATGAGTGGATGTGGTAAGAGCACTTTTAATGATTGGACACCCAACTTCTATGCTTAGTAATTCTAGGAGCTCTTGCTGTTTTGCTCCACAATAGTTGACCATAAGTAACTATCTCCTGGGAGTATCAAAAGAAGTTTGCTTCCCCTTTTGTTTAGTGCTTACTGCTCTATACCCACTGCTTTTGAAAGCTGAACAGGTTAATACCTGACACCAGAAGCTGGCATTCAGGAAAGAGAAGAATCAAGGCTTGGATATTTACTTCTCAAACAAACAGGATATGGATATTCTGCAATTTATAAATATTTGTCATCCAAGATCTTTCTTCTCAGATTAGGGTGTCTGTAATCATAAAGGAATGATTTTAACCAAAATGCAGCAGGGCAAGCCTGAATTTTCCTTGTGGGACATATTTGCCCCTTCAAAGGTGGTTAAACAGCTTTGCGATGCTTGGCTCTGAAGTTGCACAGTTCTGTGAAAGGAGAGTTCGAAAGGTGTCTGGCCATATGGGTACATTACACTGAGTGTGCAGAACTCCATAGGTGCATGGTTCTGAGGAATTGTAGATCTGAGGATGCATGTTCTGAGGTTGCACAGTTAACTAGTGCACAGATCTGTGGTTATGGAGGTGTGTGTAGGGTTTATAAGTCTGAGAGTGTGTAGCTCTGAGTACATTGTTCCGCAAGGGGCTTTGTCATTCTTTCTGTGGGGATGAGGCACTTTAAGTTGTCAAGGAAGGTATAGATGTAAATTAGTGGTACTTGTCACAACCTTCCAATCCCTGTGACTTACAGATGCAATGTTCAAGAACTGGAGAGCTGCCTTTGCTACATTTACTTTGATGGTAGTGAAGCTTTGAGAAACAATAACCCTGGAGAAAATTAACAAACTTGGATAAAAATTGAGCCCAGGATGGAAATGTAGGGGGAAAGCCATGCTTGAAGAACTTTGATTATTCTATTTCTGATAAAGGAAACAGAAAAGTTAGGAGTTAGGCTATACACTTGATGTTGCATACATGGACCTTCAAAATCCCACATCCCATACGTTATCAAAACTGAAACATAATGGGATAAACGGGCATTGGAAAACAAGATAACATTACTTACCAACGCAGCTGCACGCAGGGACATCAAATTGCGTCTTTTTCGGGGTATCCAATAAGCTTTTAATAGGAGTGTCTAAAAGTTTCAAGGGTGACTCTAAAAAATTACTCAGGGTGGATCCTGGTCGTTTTTTTGTTGGCGTGGCCTCGGTGGACGAGCTGGTTTGTAGTGCTGAGGTACTGTCGCCACCCATATCAGACTCGAAATCTGCGGTAGCAGACAAAACAGTGAGCGGCCCTGAAGTTTCGACCTTCACTTGCTTGGGCGACTTGACACATGACTGCCGTTCAAAGGGGAAGGAGAGGCGGTACTCTTTGAAGCGCTGCTCCAGTGCTTCAATGATGCTCCTTTCTTGTCTCTGGTGGTCACAGCTGAATTGCTGGCTCTGCTGTTTAATAACATTCACTACTTCAGGCTCGTTTTTCAGCTGGGCGCTGGAGAGTATTGGTGAAGGGCCTGTCGGAGATTCTTTCTCGGTCTTAATCACTTTATAAAGTCCTTTGAAATCTTGTATTCTTTGCTGGTGTAGTTTCATGTGACTTTCTTCCTGTGGCGATAAATGGGGTTTAAGTGCTGTGTTTGTTTGAAACTTTTCTTCCTTCTGAACGGATGGACACCGAGGATTTTGTGCGCCTTGGAGCATTTGCACTGAGGTTGGGTGTGAGTGAGGGACTGAACAGTCCGGCGCAGTTCTGGCAGAGTGTGTCTGGAGGAGTTCAGCTGGTACCTGTGAGTGTCGCTGATGGACCGGTAGTTGCTGGGTTTGCTGGATAACAGATGTGTGATGGACTTGTTGCTTTGGGTTCTGTGCTTGCCCCGGCTCCTGCCGGGTGTGCTGAACTTGCGGTAAATCACTGCCTTTGCTTGGCAGCGGAAAACCTTGGCTCACGGTGCTTTCTGTCCCGTAAAGTGATCCTGTCCCCCCTGGGCTAATCTGCCAGTTGCCGCAGTAATGTAGGACGACCTTATTCAGCTGAGACTCGCTTAGTTTTCTGTGAGTCTGAGGCTGGCTGTGGTATTTCTGCATTGGATTGGACTGTCGCTCACTCGACGTCCCCACTGGGGTCTCCAGCTCCACCTGTTTCAAGCTGCCGCCGGGCTGTGGCCCGCCACCGCTCAGGTGAGGATAGTTGGAAGCGGGCGCCATGGGGTCGGGGGGAAGTTGCGGCTGTTGGGTTTGGGGCCCCTGCGGCCAGAGGTGGGGAGCTGGCCCCGCTGCTCCCTGCTCCAAGTGCCAGGACTGGGGCCGGGGGTTCACCACCAGCACGTCCGGCTGCCGCGGCACCGAGTGGGGCCGGCCCGGCGCAGTGGCAGCGCCTTGAAGCAGCGACGTCCTCCCCGCCGCCGGTGTCTCCACCTTGGCCTGGAGCAGGCGCTGCGGAGCAGACTGCGGCCGGTACTCGTGGCTTTCGGGGCCCGCCGCCTCCTGGGGCTCCGGCACCGCCCTCTGCCCTTCGCTCTTCTTCAGGCCGGCTGGCTCCTCCTCCTGCTC
>JARFYF010000104.1:53514881-53533863 GCA_030265395.1 Rhina ancylostomus
GCCACATACAGCTGTGGAGGCCCAATCATTGGGGGTGTTTAAGGAGGAGATTGATAGGTATCTAACTAGTCAAGGTATCAAGGGATATGGGGATAAGGTTGGAACTTGGGGCTAGATAGGAAAAGTATTAGTTTAGCTCATGGAGCAGACTCGATAGGCCGAATGGCCTACTTCTGCTCCTTTGTCTTGCGATCTTGTGAGAGACTTTGAACTTAATACAGCAAGAAAGCTATACTGGGAGAGTATTGAAAATGTAGTGTGAAATTAAAAAGGAAGTTAGGAAAGTAAAGTGAGTGTATGAAAAATCAAAGAAAATACAAAGATGTTTTAAAAATACATCAAGGGCAAGAGCTATCAGCAGGCAGGAGTACTTCATACTTAGGCTGCAGATAATAATGCTACTGGACCTGCAAATCCATGTAGTTATATTAGCACTCAAACCAGCAAGCTGGTGAGTTAGCTGCTGAGGTCATCCTGCTACTAAGTGACTTTTCTTAAACCTTGTTGCATATTATGAACTGCAATATTTGCACATAGCAAAACACATCATGAGACTGTAATTATATAGTCACAAACAGAACTGAAATATTTAACAAACTTGTCACAAACATTCACCAACCAATCCCAATTAAAATAGACAACAAATGAACTGAGTTGGGATAATGGAAAGCAAGCACACACCCAGAAGATCTTAGGGTCTACCCATCCAGATTATCAAGTTTGGAGAGTTAAAATCATCCAGATTTCAGAACACAACCATTTTGTTTCCCTCAGATTTAAGCAGCAATGCAACTGATTAGAGAGAGCTGCATTGAAAAGTTGCCAGTGTGTCCGTAAATTTAGACTGGTGCACTCTTTGATGAGACATCATTCACTACTGGTAAATCATGTAAGCACTGCAGCATGAAGGCAATCTATCTGAAAATCTTTGTTTACCTTTGGCACTTTAATCTGTGCAAAATCATCTCAGAAGACTTAAACTGAAAGGGGGGGGGAAGCAAGGAGATGGTAATTAAATTACCCTTTAATTTTCAAAATTGACGTTTCCCCCGTCCATATATTAGGAATGAAGGATCTTGGTACCATGCGTGACTATGAAGGCCACTGTCCACATTTGTTAAATTTGTGGATTCAGTATCCAGAGAGAATCAATAAATGTTAAGCTGCCTTTTTAATATAAAAATCAACAAAATGAAATTGTTCCTGCCTGCCAGATGTTGCACAAAGCATGAGAAAAGCAGAAAAGTAATCCAAGATTAAAAGATTCTGAGAAAAAGACAGGAAAAGTGGTGTGTTACAAAATAACAATGAGAAATTTCAGTGATATCAATGCCAAGCTAAGGGTCATGATTGCATTAAGCACTCAGACATCAATTTTGGATTATAAGGATATTTTTTCATTTAGACAGTAGCCTAACCAAGATTCTTGATGATCAAAATATCCAACTGTCACACAGATAAATGGCATTCCATTAACTAAGAGATTCATGCTGTCTGTGTTGGATAGCTACTTAATGTAATATAAAACAAAATAATGTGAGACACCAGATGTTACCAGGATACCTGGCGGATTACTGACAAGTTATCTTGTCTGGGTGCAATTAGGCTGTAATCTCACAGATGAGATAACTAGAGCCAGTGCTCCTACACTATCCATTAGAAAATGGAGGCAAAGAGGATTAATTTATAAAATTAGCCCAATATCAGTTAACTTACCATTAAGCAGGAGTAGCTGCAACTTATTTAAGCCAAAGGTTCAGTCACCCTAACAAATATCTAAGTTAGTTTTCATAAAATAATGCATTAAATTAATTTTCAACATATTTTGTCAATTTAATACACCGCGGATAGCTACAACTCAGGCTGACCCATTTGAAACAAACAGGTACTGCTACAAGTTATCAGACTTTTTGTTGTTCCATTCAATCTTTATGAAGACTGTCAAAGGGTAATCAAACCTGTGTTGAAACAGAGCCAGTTGCTGTAATCACTGATGCTGAGGTAATTAAATGCACTGCCTGCAGTAATTTCTATTTTTAGAAATAGAATCACAACAGGCTAACACAACAGGCTAACAGGAGGTTTATTCTACACCATGGAGATCAGGCTGTAGAAGTTCAGAATAAGTTGTTATTGAATTGTCCTAACATTGCACTCAGCAAGAAAAAGCATTAGAAGCATTTAAAGAAGGTTAATGCATGCCATAAAGGGGGACAGAGGCTGGAAATTACAAAATACTGGCAAACTGCCTCATCCATTAGCAGCTTTCACCACACATTAATTTGTTAATGCTTTTACAGAGGTCTTCTGTTTGCTCATTACTCAGATCTCTGAGCTGTGATAGAAGAACTCAGTTCATCTATAATCTCCGAAAAAGAGAGTAAACAAAAGCTTGGCTTTGCAGGGGCAAGATTACGAAGAAATTAACAATATAGTTTTTATTTCTTTAATAAAACAAAACAGGATCCTTATACCTATGTTCCATATATGTCCAGTATATTCAGTATTAATTACAAAATCAAGGCATCACTACTACTAGTAACTATCCAAAAACTTTATTTCTTGAACCATAGTTAAGCCCTTTGCATTTCAAACAAATTCTTCTGAAAAAGCCACACTAACAACAAATGTAAGATAAGATATCTTTATTAGTCGCATGTACCTTGAAACACCCAGTGAAATGCACCTTTTGCATAGAGTGTTCTGGGGGCAGTCCGCAAGTGTTGCCACGCTTCCGGCATCAGGTCACAGAGAAATATCACACTGAGCATTTCACAAAAAAATAGACCAAATATTTCATCCAAAATGTATTTTATGAATATATTTAATGCTTTAATAATGCCAATTCTATCTAAATATGTAAGTAATATACAAGCAATCTCAGGACTTGGAGCATTTTGATTAACTGCAAAATGAAAAGCATCAGAACAAGAAATGGGGAAAAGTTTTTTTAATAATCTACCCTGTCTGTCTATGCCCTTCATGATGTTGTACACCTCGATCAGATTCCCCCTCATCATTTTCCACTCCAAAGGAAAACAAACCCACCCTATCTATTCTCTCCTCATAAGTGATATGCTCTATCCCAGGCAATATCTTGATGAACGGCCTGAGGTTTTCATCTTCAAACACCCTTTTTCACCTGTTGACTACAGTACTGGCACATTGAATTTTATCATTGACGTCCATCTTCTTTGTGAGGTGGCTCCTGAGATCTGGGAAGTAGTCCACATTTTGCTGGGAACCTTCACTGTCAGAAGGCAGTTTTGTATAGCAGGAGCAATCCAGAAGATGACCTCTGTCTTACAGACGTTGGGTGTAAGCTGCATCGTCTTGTATACTTCAGTGAAGGAGTCAAAAATTACTTGGAGCTTGACCTCTGAGCATACACAAACATAAGCATGGTTTGCAGACTGCTGCCGAACTACTGAGATGAGGGCGACCTTAGTTTTGGACCATATCATAGTTTGCATATAATTCCGATGCTCCCTGGGCCATCAACACATGGCAGCTTCCAAAAAAACAGTGATCAAGCAATAACTGAATAGTTCATGATATTGCACTGCATGATTTAAACTGGGAAACCAAGTTAAAAGTTAGCCTTAGGTTGTTATCTGCTCTGATGTCTTTTTTCAGTCATATACTGACAATATCCCTATGCTTGTACTCATTAATTCATCTAATTGTGATTATTAGCTGGAGTTGTCTGCCAGTCTGTGAGGACTGGTGAGATGGACCAGCAGTGAAATTACTGACATCCTGGGAAAATATCTGCAACTACAATGGCAGCAATTCAGTTCTGGTGAATTCTGAGAACAGGCACAAATTTTGTCAGTAAGAACATCTAAGCCATGGATGTCAGATTTCCTTGTAATATTTTCATAAATATAAATTAAGCTAGCTCAGAGATTTTACACAGCAGTCCATATAGTTACAAAAAGTAACTGATTAGATAGAATTTCTAATTCATAAAATTATCAGTGCATTCCAATTTCAGATTATATCTAGGCTAGAATCTGTGCAATGTACATGAGTCTGCATGTTGAAAAGGTCCTGAAGAATTTATTTAAGAAAGACCACTGGGCCCTTACCATAAAACAATACTATTTCTATAGCATTCCAAACCACTTCACTAAAACTGACAAAGTGCTCCAGTCATTTCCCTCCAATAACCTTCACATTCAATCCCTTAAACCTAAGGGTTACAGACCAGGGCAGACAGAGCAGAACAGATTTTGCCACTAGCCACCAGAAAGGTCTGAACCACACAAAATATACAATCAGAATCTGCTCATTTGTCAAAACTGCCTGGATCAACCTTAAAACAGAAGGATTGGCTTCTTTTTCTCTATTGCAAATGCTTATTTAAATGCTTCACCTCTGCTCATTCATCCTGAACTCGAACAAGCACCACATGATGGCTGAAAACTGTCATGAAGACAGAGTTCAACTAATATACAGTCTCTGCCACTTCACTGTCCTCACTTTCCCGAGTCCACCAGTCAACATTCTAAGGTTTCCCTCAGCTTCAGCCCTGAACTTAAATCTTTATATTTTCTCCAACCTCCCCCATGCCTTTTAGACCTCACCAATATCCCCAAGTCTGACCTCCTGCACCCTCAATCTCATTTCCTCTAAACTGCTGACCACCCATCTTTCTTTCCTAGCCTCTGCATTAGATGATATCGTTCTTTCTCCTCAAAATTAAAACACTACTTGACCCTTCAGTCTTTGCAAATTGCAGCTCCACTCCATGCCCTTTTAAAAAGGGTTGCATCCTTCCTAGAATGTCTTATTTGAATTGCTCCAATCCTGCCATAAGTGATTTTGATCAGTGTTGTTTCGGCACAGTGTGATTGTGTAGCCCTCATCACCCTTCTCGATCTGAGGTCTTTGATGCAGTTGAACACGTTATCCCCTGCCAGCATCACACTGCTGTGAGAAACCTCACTGGCTACTGCCCTGCTTATTTATCCACCCACAGTCAAAGACTCGCCTGCAGTGGCCTTTCTTCCCTCTTGCACATTGTTAATTGGGATGACCCCATAGAACTACTCTTGTTTCCACTGCTCATTATTTGCTGCCCCACAAGAATACCACTTGTAAACACATCAGCTGCTCCCATATCCACACTGGTCCAGCCTTCCTGACCCCTTTACTCCACTTAAATTGTCAGACTGCTTTTCTGGCACATGGTACCAGATGAGCTGAAATTTCTGCTAAAATACAGAGAAGGATGAAACCACAGTGGTCTTCTCATAAACTAGCCACCATCGCCATTTCATTTCCCATAACTGTTTGAAGCAGAATCAGATGGCTGCCAAACTGAGTATCGCATGTGACCCAAAATGAGGTACAGACCAAATAACTGCACGTACACCAGGTCTAGTTACTCCCACTTCCATAACCTCTTCCCAATTTCTCAGCTCACCAACTGCTGGATCCCTTATTTCTGCCTTTTATACATCTAGACTTGGCCATTCTAACACATTCCTAGGCTACCACAGTTAACCCTTACTTCAGACAGGGCATTCAAATCTTATCTCTACTTGTTCAAATTTGCACCTTTCCTGTTCACTCATCATCTCCATGCTTGTGGATCACAGTTTCCATTTTCAAATTTTGTCCTTGCGATCAAATCCCTTCATTACTGTGCCCTCCCCATTTTAATATCTTTATGCCCTACAACCCAATAAGATTATTTGTACACTTTCAATTTTCACTGTCTTGGTTATCAATGATGTCTGTGCCTTCAAATACTTTAACTCTTCGGTTCTGGAACCTCATTTCCACTTACCAACTTAAGCTGCTCCCCTCCCATGCTGATGATCTCCTGATGTAAAATCCTCATCCACGCATTCAAGACCCTCCATGGAGTCAACTCCCGTTTTCCCAGTAACATCTTCCATATACAGTCTGTAAATCTCCTTGTTCCTTCTCTGACCTCTTTTGTTCTCTCAATTTTAAATTATCCTTTGGCCAGTAAGGCTTTTGGCTCCCAAACCCAAACTCTAGAGTTTTCTCATAAAATATCTCCACCTCTCCTGACCTGATCTCCCCACTATGGTACAGTCAAATTTTGTAAGGCTTTTCCTAAAATATATTAGTGCTCAGGGACGTTTCATTAGATCCAAAGAATTGTATAAATCACTATATGATGCCTCAATGATGACATTTTCAAAAACATAGATGTCTGATTGCAGTATATTCAGAGGAATTTTCCTGCTATCCGGCACTGAGAATGTTTTGCCCCTTCAGCATACTTAAAAATTGCACAATCTTCGAGAGTTCAAAAAGGAATCCCTGACACAAGAGGAGTGTTTGATGGCTCTAGGCCTATACTCAATGGAGTTCAGAAGGATGAGAGGGGAATCTCATTGAAACCTACCAAATACTGAAAGGCCTGGATGGAGTGGACATGGAGAGGATGTTTCCATGAGCAGGAGAGTCTAGGATCCGAGAGCACAGCCTCGGAATAAAGGGACGTCCCTTTAAAATTGAGATAAGGAGGAATTTTTTCAACCAGAGGGTGATGAATCTGTGGAATTCCTTGCCACAGACAGCTGTGGAGGGCAAGTCACTGGGTGTATTTAAGGCAGAGATTGATAGATTCTTGATTGGTAAATGAGTTAAGGGTTACAGGGAGAAGGCAGGAGAATGGGATTGAAAGCAAAATAGCCATGATTGAATGGCAGAGCAGACTCGATGGGCTGAATGGCCCAATTCTGCTCCTGAATCATCTTAAGAGCCTTTTACAAAAACATCCTCCCAACAGCAGAAGAACTTCTCCCAAAGCAGAAATACAGATTCTGTTAAGATCCAAAACAAAAAAATTGACAGCAACATCATCCATTAAATTTGGCTTTTTAAAAAAATCTCAAAGAACACTTTCGATCCGTCAAGAGGAATCATGGGAGATCATTCTCAAAATGTAGCTACTCCCAAGATTTCATCGTCATTCTCTGCGTGCACCACATGACATGCAAAGTGTGATCCCCACCAACAGATCCTCACCATGATGGACCCTATCCTGGTACAGAGCAAGGCCACACCATTGGATTAATTTTCTTCTCAATCGTCCTCATGGCAGTACTTCTCCCTAGCTACAATAAAGCTTCCTGCTGGAGTGGAGTTAGTCAACAGGACAAGTGGGAAATTTCTGATGCCTCCACTCTAAAACTAAGACCACTCCAACCTTGGTCAGAATTACGAAACAACGATGAATCTCTTGCATGTACATGCTCAGAGGCTGAGCTCCTAATCATTATTGATTTCTTCACCAAAGCATACAAGGGGATGGATTTTACTCTAAATATCTGAAAACAAAAGGTTCTTTGCCAATTTGTCCTTGCTGCACAGTACCATCCCAACCTCCCTACCACCTGCCCCCCCCCCAAAATAATCACAATACAGAACACGACTATGGGCATGTTGAATTACTTCTCGTGTCTTGGTAGCCACCTCTCTGTGAGAGCAGCCATCTCTGCCTCCAGTGTGCCAGCACAGCCTTTGGCTATCTAAGGAAAATCAAAATTTCAAACCCAGCACCAAGCTCACAGTCCATCAGCAGCAGTCCACCATTGAACAGAGACATGGGCAATTTACAGTAGCATCTGTGAAGTTACTTTTCCAAAAAACACAAGCAGTATGGGGAAATCAATGTCAGTGTCCTTTCCCAAGCCAATGTCCCCAAATTCAAGTCCTGATCACATTCATCTATCTCAGTGGGTGGCTCACAACATCCACAGACCTGACATCATATTCCCAAAACAAGCACTCAAGTATGAGCTCTGTCATATCAATAGATTTCCAGGAGGACAGAGAAAATGCTTCAAGGATTTTCTCAAACCATCCTTAAAAATATGCACAATCTCCGACAATTCAAATAGGAATCGCTGATACAAGAGTAATTAAATTGGTGGAGAAGCATTCATATGGCAAAGTGAAATTTACGTCTCTGCAACAGGAGCACATGGAAGCCCAGCTCAGCAGCAGAGGAGCTTAGAACAATCTAAACACATCAGGTTGGTCAAGCTCCACCACCTCTATCCAAGAGTGAATTGGCAAGTCCTTTACTGGACTGATTTGTTACCTCAGAACCCATAGAACTGTAGTGGAAGCAAATCCTTCTCAAGCTAAGGAATAGCCCATGAAGAGAAAGACTATACAAGTCCCTGTTAAATTGCTTCTGATTCCTTCTAGGGGAACTTTGAGGTGCTAAGGGTTCTGGAAAAAAGGTATGAATGTGACCAGGACTAGATCAGAAAATAGAGCTGATTTTACTGAATGAGTTTCAGGGGCAGTGAGGTTGATGCCTACTCTCATTTCTTACATTCTAGATCCTTCTTCAAATGTACCTCTTCAAACAAGCTTTTGGTCATTTGTCCCAATGTCCTCACGTGGCTCAGATTTTGTTCTTTTCAAACCCTCATATGTTGAGATGCTTTTATACATCGAAGGCACTGTATAAATGCAATTTGTTGTATCTTTGCATGGAACCAGCTGGATGAATATCACAAAGAGCAGCTTCTTTTATTTTTATTGCTGCGAACAGAAATAATTCTCTAGCAGTGAGTAAAGGTACTTAGAAGGGGAGAATGCAAAATAAATAAGTGGCTTATGTGTTTTATTTTTAATCGATTGTGTTGCTTTAGTCATAAGTGGAGTGCTGATGAGAGAGTGTTGACACACACCATTGGAGGAAGATCTGCCATCAAAACAAAGAGTTACGTGGAAAAAAAAAGTTCTCTCTTTTGGGAAATGTTTGCATAATTATCTCATTAATTGACAATTGCTGCTGAAATAATTAATTTGAAAGGCATTTAGTATCACAGCAGTATGGTTCTGTATGTATCTGGCCAATAAATTCCTTTTGATTATCTGCAGCATTTCATTTAGAATTTCAAAACAGTAATACCTATATGCCCAAGGCCTTGATTCTCAGTGTACGACAACTTAATAGGTAGAGCTCATTTAAACTGGCTGACTACAAATGTGTGAACTCAGTCAGCGATTCAGTTCCCAGAAGATTTCAATGCACCTCACCTTCAGCTAAACAGAAATGGATATGTACCAAAAAAAAACTCCACATGACGCAGGAAACAGCAGGAATTAGATAGTTCTTCAAAGAGATACTGACTAGCTTCCGTATGAGGTGAATGATACGGAAGATTTGTGCATCTGCTTTGAACTCTTGACTACATTAAGTGCTTTTAACAGTTCTTTACTGAATAAAAATTAATTTTTTTCTGCCAAGAAGGAATACATAGTCTATATTAGGTCCAGACAAATGGCATCTTATGAAACATGTGGTTATCCTATGACTGAAAGCTGGCTCTTAACATTTTAGAAGCTGCCCCACTTGTGCACTCAGCCTAATATTTAGAAAGTGCAGATAAACAAAATCTACTGGAAAGCAGAAAACTGTGGAGTAATGTGATCATGTTCTTAAAACTGGTAATGCTCAGGTATATTAAGGATCAGCCAGAACTCCCAATTAAAATGCAATAGCAGAATGAGAAAATATAAATACAAGCTGAAATGTAATGGATCCTGGCAAGACTATAAGAAACTACATCTATTTTGTGTCTTTAAAATAGTGAAATATCCAGAAACACTTCCCTGAAGTGTTATCATTCAGAAATTGACACAAAACCACATCAGGAGGTGAATTAGGCAGGTTGGTAAAGATATGGATTTTAAGGCAGAGCTTAAAAAGAAGCAGGGGAAAGAGGCTGAGTGAAGGAATTCCAGAACTCAAGGCCTTGAGTTGAACAGAGACAATGGCAGAACAGCAGTTACAGTTGTACGGTATTGGTGAAGCCACACATGGAATACAGCATACAGTTTTGGTCCCCTTACCTAAAAATACTGTAGCATTGAGGCAGTCTATTGAGGTAATTATCCTCTTAAGAGAGGCTAGACAGTTTGACTTTGGATTCCTTGGATTTTAAAAGAATGAGGATATGACCTTATTCAAACATACAAAAGATCCAAAGGGGACTTGACTGGTTAGATGTTGAGATGTTTCCACTGGTGGGAGAGTAACAAATAAGGTGCCAGTCATTTAAAACTGAGATGCATAGAGAATAGAATATTGCTGCCAGGAGTCCATATTCGATAGGTGCCCATTATTTTAGTAAGCATATTTTTATCTCATAAGACATCACTCTGGGATGCCATTTCATCCCCTTCAATGATCCTGACCTGGGCACATGACCTACAAGGATCGAGTCATGGGCTGCTCCTGAGCTGAGTGATCAGGACTCTGGAGAGCACTGCCAACTCAACACTAACCTCAGAGATAACCAAATCCTAGCTTGGAATCTGCCTCCCAAAGGAGAATTTCTGAGAACCGTCGGATCCTTTCATGGTGAGTCATCAAGCCCCACCCATGCCGAGATCTTTGTTTTTGAAATGCAATATTGATCAGTCAGAATGAAAGGCCTTGGAGAAAAATGCACCAAACAGATTACAATTGCTAAACCTTTTGGGTCAAAGAGAATCAAGGAGGAAGAAGCAGATGGAATAGAGAGTGAAAGACAGAGAAACTGGGAGAAAATGGAAGGGGTATGAAAGAAGGAATGAGAAGAAACCAGAGAGAGAAATTACAAGCATGGAAGAAATACATCAGAAGTGGGAATGAGGAATGAAAGAGCAAAAGAACACAGGAAATCAGAACTGAAAATGCAAACTTATTTTGCTAATGAATTTATTAAAAGTCCTGGTATATTTTATGTAAAATTTACAATATATGCATTCCTTTGCTGGCTTTTTGACAATTTGGCCAAATATAATTCATTATAACTTTAAAAAAATATAAGCTTGAAAATAAAAATTGTGGAACTATGGGGAAAGTGAGGGGAGTGGAACCAATCGGATAGCTTTACTAAAGTGCTGACATAACATGATTTGCTCCTCTATTTGGTGTTGGACTTGAATCCACAAACTTCTGACTCGCTGGCAAGTGCTACTGATGGGTCATGACCGACTTAGATTTGGCCAGTGGCAAGGCAACAAGGGTAATTGTCAGTACACAGCATTTCCCATGGGGGTTTTGGGACAGCTTCTTCCCCTCCACCATCAGGTTTCTGAACAGCCCATGAACACTACTTCATTATTCCTTTTTTTGTTGCACTATTTATTTTGTAATTTATAGTAATTTTGTGTCTTTGCACTGTACTGCTGCTGCAAAACAACAAATCTCACTACATACAAGTCAATGATAATAAACCTGATTCTGATGCCAATTCTGACATCCCCCAATTCCCAATATAGGCTCCTAGTTTAAGAAAAATACCAAGCACAAATTCTTAAAATAATTACTTAAAGACACCAATTCTCTGTTCCTCTGCCTAATGAAGCAATGTATTGAGAGCACGATTAGCATAGTTACATTCAATTCGCAGAGCTCACAATGAGGTTTACCTTTCTAATTTTGTGCCCTATACAATAGATTTATCTTGAAGTTATAATAGGCACTACAAGCTTGTCACCAGCAAATCCCTTTTGTTGCTTTGGATGGAACTCCATGGAAATAACTGTAATACTACACCAGGGTCTGATACAGCTGCTGCCCTTCACATCTATCAGCTTTTTGGTAACAGCCGGCAGACTCAAACAGGCTAGCTCATGTTCAGCCATCTAAAAATAAAGCATTTTTGGCAGCTTTCAACCTTGTTTACCGATGCATCACAGAAACTAGCCTCCCCTCCATGGATTGTGTCTATACTTCTCACTGTCTCGGTAAAGCAGCCAACATAATCAAACATCCCACTCACCCCGGACATTCTCTCTTCTCCCCTTCCCCATCAGACAGGAGATAGAAAATACGTACCACCAGGTTCAAAGGTAACTTCTTTCCCGCTGTTATAAGACTATTGAATGTTCCCTAGTAAGATAAGATGGTCTCTTGACCTCACAATCTACCTCGTTATGACCTGTAGTTGTGACACTTCATTCTGCATTCTGTATAGTTTTACCTTGTACTATTCTCAAAGCTCTGTATAATGAAATGATCTGTACGAACAGTATGCAAGACAAGTTTTTCCACTGTAGCTTGGTACAAGTGACAATAATAAACCAATTCATTTGGAGTAGGCAGACTGAACTGGAAATCATTGCTCATTTTCATTGGGCAAGTTAGGCTTCATAAAGAAGCTTCCTTAAGAAGCTTAAACTAAATGTTGGGTCAGTAACAAATGTACCTTTATCAAATACTTCAAGTGTACCATTTAGCTGAATTTTTGTTGTTACCAATAGATTTGTTCCAAGATGGTTCTGTCTGGCCTCCTATCCTAAAACCTCCTGCAAATTACTGTTCATTCAAAACACTGCTGCCTGTGTTCCAACTCATACCAACTTCCATTCACCTACTATCCTTGGGATCATGATCACCTCAAATTTAAAATTTTCTTGTATTCAGACTTTTTCAACCCTTCAAGATGCCGGAGTTCTTCTCATTCTGTCCTCAGTGTGCCCTCAACTTCCATCACTTAGGCTGGACTTCCTCCTTAAACTTGTCCTTCTCTTGCTCTTCCTTTATAGATCCTACTGTTAAAAGTGTTATTCAAATGCAAGTTGTTGCCAGCCATGAGAACAATTAAGCAGGCAAGAAGGATTAAAGAACAATCTAGCAACAGCTCAAAAGGCTGAATATCTCACTTCCTTGTGACTCCCTTAACTTCTCTTGTAGATTAACCTGTCCTATTGCAAGAGCACAATGACTAATATTCTGATTTGATGCTCCTTGTGGAGATCATTATGCATTGGGAGCATAGATCAAGATGTTACATATGTAGTGTTACACTGAATAGCAAGGAGAAAATTTTCAAATGCTGTGGTCCAGCACCAAACTTTGTCAGCTGGAAATCTGGACTCCATTGCGCTTTGATCAATGTTATAACAATGGAGTGGCAGCAGCAATGAAGAAATACCTGGGAAATTCATATACATGGTTGGAAACGTAAAATGGATTGGTACCCAACATAATATATGATAGATCTTCCCTCTGGACAATAAGCCACTCTGGGAGCATTAATTCAGAAAATTAATCCCTGGCATCCTTACTTCAGAGAAAAGAATAAGAAAAATGGAGGAAAATAACTAAAGGTGATGATGAAGAGAGAGATTGAAACAAATTGGCAACAGTGAAGTAACTAAACCTAATCCACTGATGAGGAAGACAACAGCTGTTGTAACAGGGGGCGGGGGCAGGGTTGCACATGTAGCGTTGTTTGCTCAGGTTTTTGTGCATCTCTAGTTTCATTTACCAGATGCAACATTAAGTTGGTACATTGGACAAATACACAAGAGTCCTAACTTGCCAAAAACTGCCACCAACTTGCCATGCATTTCCATCCCATCCCCATGTTCCATCCTATTTAAGAGTTCTGTTTTATTTTTACAAACATTTCATTGTATATTCTTTTCCCCCCTTTTTTTGTTAAATATAAGCTGCCTTCCTCATAAAACTGCAGTAGCAGGGCAAGGACCATCTGAGTACAGTAGTGTTGCCTATGCTTTCATCATGACAAAGTAAAACAAGAAACACATTATAGAGGGTTACAGAGAAGATGGAGTTCCCCATCATCCTTCTTTGCAATAATGTATGAAACAGACCCATCTATTTTCCCCCCAAAGATTGAGTTCTGAATTGAACAGTGGGTATGGTAGTGTAGCAGTTAGCATAACACTATTACGGTGTCAGCGACCCGGGTTCAATTCCGCCACTGTCTGTAAGGAGTTTGTACGTTCTTCCCGTGTCTGTGTGGGTTTCCTCTAGGTGCTCACATTCCAAAGACGTACAGGTTAGTAGCTGTGGGCATGCTGTGTTGGCACCGGAAGAGTGGTAACACTTGCAGGCTGCCCCAGCACATTCTCAGTAACACAAAAAGATATATTTCATTGTGTATTTTGATGTACATGTGACTAATAAATAAACCTTATCACATGTGGTTGTCAAACATCTAAGCCTACTCACTATAGCAAGGATGCAATAGGTAGTAGGAAAATGAGTAAGGTATTTACAGCTGCTACAATGAATATGTTCAGAATATGTCCAGAGATGGTGACTTCTGTAACAACAGATTGTTTAACCTGAAATGATGAAGGCAGAAACTAAGTAGAAACAACCATGGTTGGCCACTGACTCCAGGTGATCACGCAGGTAAGATTTAAGGCACCAAAAATGATCTGCAGACTAATGCAATGTGGATGTGCTGTGAAGCTGAGGTTTGATTTGAATAGCAGAGTTTTTCTTTGTAGGCTTCCAGCTTCAATTAAGGGTCAACTAAACTAACACATACATTCTCTGTGACTTTCAGGATGGCATCTTTTATTTCAGTGCTCCTTTCCTGTAACACCCCAAATTCCTTTATTCCTTTACTATTCAAAAATCTATTGAACCTGGTCTTGAATATACTCAGTGACCGAGCCTCTACTTCCCTCTTAGACACTGAATTCCAATGATTCACCACTCTCTACATGAAGAACTTTCTTCACGTTTTAATGGGGACTGTGGCTCCTAGTTCTAGACAGCTTAGCCAAGGTACAAATTAACCTTCCAACTACCCTGCCAAAACCACATTAGAATTTTGTATGTCTCAATAAAATCAATCTTCATTGATACTACCTTGTACCCATACTACCTTGATATACTTATGTATGGAATAATCTGTCTGGATGGCATGCCAAAAGTTTTTCACTGTATTTTGGTACAAGTGACAATAATAAACCAATTACTATTTTCTAAACAGACAGTGGATAGGTCGAGTATGCTTAATCTCTCCTGGTAGGACAAGCACCCTCACACATCCAACACCAGCCACCCAACTGCAGTAACTAAATTAGTGAAGCTTTACTGCACTCCCTCTGTTACAAGTAGATGAAGTACATGATCCCCATGGAACTGCTAACATATCTTGAGATGGTTTCTTTTGAAAAAAAAAGGCAAATGAAAACACTCAAATTAGTATTTCTTGCTATCTCTTGCGAGGTGAGCAATGGAATATGTATCAGCACTTTCCTGGGCTCCCATTCTCCATCTAAATCTAATAGTAGGTCAATCAGAAACCAGAAGACAGGGAAAAGTTAATAAGGCGAAGGCCCAAAACAAATTTCAGAGGTAATAAGTGACTAACACAAACTCAGTTGCAATGCCACCTTTAATATTTAGCGACTCACCAGGCATGATTATTAACCAATAGAAGGTTTGAATTTTGATTCTTCAGATAATCACATTGTAATTTTAGTATTTGCAACACTTGAGGAGCTTCCAGAAGCTTTATCCAAACAACATAAAAGAACCTCCAGTACAGGTATAAAGAATCACTTACATGTAGATAAGCTCCAAACAAAAAACACACAGATCAATACAGCTGAAAATAAATTAAAATATTTGAAAGTTTGTGGACTAAAGAAAAGATAGAGGCAAACAAAAAGTGGCTAAAGATTACATTGACCCTTTAAGGGTCAATAAAATGGTACAGTCAAACAAAAATGACCTCATTCACTTGCACCTACCTCAATATGCAAGATCCAAACCTATTTGCGGTTCAATGTAAAATACAGATTTTATTAAATATCCATAGCAATTTGCATCACATAATTATCAGGGATATAACTGAAGACACAAAGGTTTGAACCTAATGCTTTAAAGAGCTCCACAAGTATAGGAATTGAAGTTAATGATTAAATGTCATATTGATGTTCAAAATCAGAGTGAGGCAGAAATCCAGGAGCAGGAGATTTGCCAACCCACAAGTGGAGGAAACGTGTTTTAGTTTTTAAGACTAACATTGATCTAAAGAGGTCAGGGGCTAGAATGAATGATCAGTAAGTGTTTAGATAGCACAGCCTCAATATTCCTCAACTCTCGGCTACTATAAAGACAGAGTCCAGTTACATAGAGTTGCTATGAAGGCAATGGAGATTCCTAGGACACTTCCAAATGGACGAATCGCACAGACATACAGAAATAAAAAAAAAATGGACAACAGAAATACTTTGTGAATGATATCAAAATAGTTAAAAAAAAGCTGAGAGATTAGGAACCTCAGACTCAATACTCAAGATGCTCAACCACAACAGAACACCAATCAGTGAATGCAGTATAATGTTGCTCTAGATCAGCCAATCCAAGGGGATACAAGTCCAAAGAACCTGCAGCCAATCTACAGAGTGTTGAATACTGGTTCCAGACTGCCTCCTTTTCCCCCCTACCCCCCAATATTGAGGGGGGGGGCAAGGATGAACTATTGATCAACAACCTAATAGACGTCCCACCACTGTTACTTTATCTCAAAAATAACAGGCAGATCGAATTGGCCGTTTAGAAATCAGCAACTCAGTGCACTACAGCACACTCACCACTTCAGCCTTGCTGTCTCCTTCATCCTGTCTGGCATTTTAT
The DNA here is from genome assembly GCA_030265395.1 of Rhina ancylostomus. NCBI lineage: Eukaryota > Metazoa > Chordata > Chondrichthyes > Rhinopristiformes > Rhinidae > Rhina > Rhina ancylostomus. The sequence goes on from JARFYF010000104.1 coordinate 53,531,293, forward strand.
TTCACCTCAGATTTTTCCACACTATTGCTCCTCAACATTTGTCAGGAATTACTGTCCATAACTTTGTGTGTTCCTGATGGAATATCCTGAAGATCTACTGGCCTCAACACCAACAATCAGTGCACTTCTGAGTTTAATATCATGCTGGGTATGATTTGTGATGCAGAATTGCACTGCAGGAATTCAGACATGAAGGTTAGTAGGATAAAAAAAAGCAATAAGGAGATAAAAGATGAAATATGAAGGTAAGCTAGCCAATAATATAGAAGAGGATACCAAAAGTTTTCTCAGATATATAAAGAGTAAAAGAGAGCCAAGATTGGACATCGGACTGCTGGAAAATGATGCTTGAGAAGTAGTTATGGGGAACACAGAAATGGTGGACAAATTGACTAAGCATTTTCTGTCAGTTTTCACTGTAGAATGCACCTGTAACATGCCAGAAATTCGAGCGAGTCAGGGAGCAGAAGTGATTATAGTTGCTATTACCAAGGAGAAGATGCTTGGGAAGCTGAAAGAACAGAATTGAGGAGGAATCTCTTTAGCCAGAAGGAAGTGAATCTGTGGAATTCATTGCCACAGATGGCTGTGGAGGCCAAAACATTGGGTATATTTAAAGCAGAGACTGCTAGGTTCTTGATTGGTAAAGGTGTCAAAGGTTACGGTGAGGAAGCAGGAGAATGGGATTGAGGGGGAAAAGTAAAAAGAGTCATGATTGAATAGCAGAGCAGACTTGATGGGCGGAATGGCCTAATTCTGCTCTCATGTCTTATGAGTTATGGTCTTAAGATTACGAGGGCCATTTCCTACTGCACTGAAAATCTCAAAGCGTATTCCAGTAGACTTTGCCATATACTGAATTGGGGCCAGAAACAGAACTGTAGCTCAACTTACTTTCCCTTTCTTAACCTTAGGAGTGCTCAAATTAAATATAATAAACCCATAACGGTCACTTCTCCTTGGCAGAAATAGGCTAAACCAGCAGGGATCAAAGGTAAAACCACAGACTGCTTGCATTAATCAAGTAACAGTGTTCAGTGCATTTAGTTTTCAGCCAAGCCATTGTGTTTTGGTAACATTTCACATGAAAGATCAATAGTTTGATCCTTGATATCCCTCTTTGATCCTGCAGTCTATTTCAAGTGCAGGTTGAAGAGTTAAAGAGATGCAAATGCATTGGCTGGATCAATGAAGGAACTAGATATGGACGAGGAATTCAAAAATCAGCAAAAGAAAGAAAAACACAATTCAAACAAGAACAGATACAACCTTCACCGCTGAAGGGCTTCTATTGCAGGGAGGAACATGAGGTGGATGAGTGCAGAATCTTTGGGAAGGAATTCCAAAGCACAAGTCTTTGGTGAGTTGAGTGAATTGAAGAAACAAAACCAGGAGTTTGGGGTCTGGAGTGTGATAGTTATTGGAGCTTTCCCTTCAGGGAAAAGATTCATTTTCAGTGAATCAAACTAAGAGACCATTGTTGAGCATACCTGATCTAATCAGTACAGTTAGATACTATGTTACAATTGGCAACTCACTCCTTAATAATAAACAGCACTGAGAACATAGAAAAGAACAAGGCCACTTAAACCCTTGAGCCGATCCTGCCAATTAGTCAGATCAGGGCTGAATTGTGACCCAAATCCATATACTTGCATTTTCTCAACATCCCTTGACACCTTTGGTTCTCATGAACCTGTCAATCCCTGCTTTAAAATTGACAATTAACCTGAAATATTATTTCAAAGACTTCTTAAAATTGTTAATTGTTACAATAAAGTGATCTTAATTATAAATCTATGAGGTAAAGATGTTGTGTTTACATGGTGCCTTTCATACTCTCAGGATATCCCAAAGTAATAAAGTATTTTTAAAATGTGGCCACTGTTGCATTGTAATAAATCATAACTGGCAATTAGCACACTGCAAATCCCCACAAACAGAATTGAGGTACAATATACTTTTTAAGTGATATTCATAGCCACTCTAGCATGGCAAAAGGTCATGAATGCTATGGTATATTTAGCATTAATTTACTGCCTTTTTATGAAGAGGTTTGATGCACATAGATTTTCAAATTTGTGTCATTTTAGTGGGTTCAAATGCCTAAATGTAATTGACTTAAAGCCAAGAGAAAGGGATTTGAGGAGCCATTGAACCATGTAGAATCATAGAGCCATCATGGGACAAAAAGAGGCCATTCAGTGCTAGCACCTGGTATATCAATCACATCTCTTCCATTTCACCACTTTAGAGATTTGCTTTTACTCTTAAAGATCATCATAAAGTAACTGTGATTTGATCTAAGAAGGGAAAGTTTTAAATAGCCATGTGGATTTGTCATTTGGTGTGTACTTGCAGAGAGAAATAAGATATACTGTATAAAAGATTTTATTGGATTTTATAAAGTGATGCTGACTGGTATTGGTATTGGTATTGGTTTATTATTGTCACTTGTACTGGGGTAGAGTGAAAAGCTTGTCTTACAAGCTCATCATACAGGTCAATTCATTACACAGTGCAGTTACATTGAGTCAGTACAGAGTGCATTGATGTAGTACAGGTAAAAAC
>JARFYF010000104.1:54376807-54386886 GCA_030265395.1 Rhina ancylostomus
TTGTAGCTTAGCTGGATGTAAATATTAAACTTGCCAAAATCTTTCAAAAGAATTTACATAACCAAGATGTGAATGCCCTCTACTCCAATCCACAGTACACTATCTGGTCAAGTCTTGGAATTACAGACTTAAAAATCTGTAAATTAGCTGTAACTTGACCTTCACACCATTTTGTTCTACTTGGACTGGTATGGAATCAAAGAATTGTACTGTACAGAAACAAGCCCTTTCAGCCCATCTTGTCCATGCCAAATGTGTTGCCAATCTACACTAATCCTATTTTCCTGCACTAGGCCACATACCTCTACACCTTTCCTTTCTCAGTATCTGTCCAAAATGCCTTTCAAATGCTGTCCTGATGTTCAAAATGCCTTTCAAATGCAAGCCTTTCAAATTTCCTGCACTAGGCCACATACCTCTACACCTTTCCTTTCTCAGTGTCTGCCTCTACCAGATGACACCAATATTGGTGGTATAGTGGAAAAGGAAGAATGTTGTCTAAGATTACAACAGGGTATTGATCAACTAGAAAATTGGGCAAAGGAATGATAAATGGAATTAATTCAGACAAATGTAAAGTGCTATGTTTTGGGAAGATAAACCAGAGCAGGAAATACAGTGAATGGCAGGGAGTGATGTTGAACAGAAAGCCCTGGGAGTATATGAACATAGTTCCCTGAAAGTGGCAATACAGGTAGGCAGGGTGGTGAAGAAGGCGTATGAATGCCATTGAGTACAAGAGTTGGGACATCATGTTACAGTTGTACAAAACATTGGCTAGACTGAATTTGGAGTATTCTGTGGAGTTCTGATTGCCATACTATAGGAAGGGTGTGATTTAAAACAAAAAATTGTATATTGCTTTATTACTGTCAAATGTACAGTGGAAAAGCTTTGTTTTGCATGCCATCCATGCAGATCATTTCTGACATCAGAAAATTGATGTAGTGCAAGGGAAAACTAACAAAATTCAAATTAGTGTTAAAGCGACAGAGAAAGTACAGTGCAGGCAGACTACAAGGCCATAGCAACGTAGATTGTGACATCAAGAGTCCATCTTACAGTAGAAGGGGACTATTCAATAGTCTTATAATAGCAGGATAGAAGCTGTCCTTGAGCTTGGTGTATGTGCGTTCAGGCTTTTTTATCTTCTGCCTAATTTTGGGCTGGGAGGAGAAGAGAGACTGTCCAGAGTTGGAAGGGTCTTTCATTATGTTGGCTACTTTACCAAGGCAGTGAGAAGTATAGACAGGGTTCATGGAAGGGAGGCTGATTTCCGTGATGTGCTGAGCTGTGTCCACAACTCTACAGTTTCTCGCAGTCCCGAGCAGAGCAGTTTCCATACCAAGCTATGATGCATCCGGATAGAATGCTTTCTATGGTACATCTATAAAAATTGATGAGGGTCAAAGGCGATATGCTGAATTTCGTTAGCCTCCTGTGGAAGTAGAGCTACTGGTGTGCTTGGCCATCGTGTCTATGTGATTGGACCAGGACCAGATTTGATGTTCACTCCTAGGGACTTGAAGCTCTCAGCGCCGTTGATGTAAACGGACGTGTGTGCACCCCACACCTTCCTAAAGTCAATGACCAGCTCTTCTGCTTTGGAGAAAAGGTTGTTGTCATGACACCATGCCACTGGGCTCTCTATCTCTTTCCTGTACTCCGACTCATTATTATCTGAAATTCTGACCACTATGTGAAATCATCTGCAAACTTGTAGACGGAGTTGGAGCAGAATCTGGCCATGCAGTCATGAGTGTATAGGGAGTAAAGTAGGCAGCTGAGGATGGAGCCATACAGGGCACGAGTGTTGAGGATAGTCATGGTGGAGGTGTTGCTGCCTATCCTTACTAATGGCTATCTGTTGATCAGGAAGTTAAGGATCCAGCTGCAAAGGGAGGTGTTGAGTTTCAAGTCTTCGAGTTTGGAGATGAGTTTGCTTGGAATTATAATATTGAAGACAGAGCTGTAGTCAATAAACAATAGTCTAACATAGATGTCTTTACTGTCCAGGTGCTCCAGAGATGAGTGTAGGGCCAGGGAGATGAAAAGCTTGAGTTATAAGAAGTGATTGGAAAGGCTGGGATGGATTTCTGGAGGGCATAGGTTTAAGGTGAGAAGGGAAAGATTTAAAGGGGATTGGAGGGGCACTTTTTCATACAGAGGGTGGTGGGCTTATGGAACAAGCTGCCAGAGGAGATTGTAGAGGTACGTACAATTGCACCACATATTTAAAAAAATATTTGGAGAAGTACATGGATAGGAAAGCTTTAGAAGGATATTGACCAAAAGCAGGCAAATGGGATTAGCTTAGTTAGGCATGTTGGTTGGCATGGACAAGTTGGGCCAAAGAGACCCATTTCCATGTTGTATAACTATGAATATCTACAAACTTCCTCCTGAGTGCTCAATCCACATAACCACCACCCTCTGCATGTAAAACTTATCCCTCGTATCTCTTTTAAATTTCTCACCTTGAACCTTTGGCCTCTAGTACTGACTCTCTATCTTATCTGTCCCTCATAATTTTAGCAACCTCTTGGAAGACACCTCTTTAACCTCCTGTGTTTTAGTGAGCGTAATCCCAGCCTGTCCAGTCTCTCCTTATAACTACAGCCCTCCATTCCAGATATCATCCTGGTGAATCTGTTCTGCACTCTGCACTCTCCACATCCCTTCTGTGGTGTGGCCAACAGAACTCTCCACAATAGTGTTGTCTGCCTAACGTTTTGTACAGCTACAGTATTTTTTTAGTTTTAAAAATTTTATTTACAGTGTGGTAACAGGCCTTTCCAGCCCAACGAGTCCGTGCCACCCATTTTAAACCCCAAATTAACCTATCCGTACATTTTAGAATGTGGGAGGAAACCAGAGCACCCAGAGGAAACCCAAGCAGACACGGGAGAACGTACAAGCTCCTTACAGTGACGGGACTCGAACCCCCAAGCTCTTATTCTCTTGTACTAAATGCCTTGTTGTGTGAAAGTAAGTGTACCAAATGCCACCTTTGCTACCCTATCCACCTGTATCACCATTTTCATGGAGCAATGGACTTGCCACTCCAAGGCCCCTCTGTACATCAATACTCCTAAGATTCTTGCAGTTTACTCTGTATGTTCTACTAGAATTGATTTCCAAAACTGCATTATTACCACACTTGTCTGGATTGAATTTCATCAGCCCCTTCTCCAGCTGTATCCTTCAACAACCACCTTTAGTATCTATGACTCCAATTTTGTGTCATCTGCAAATTTACTAATCAGACCACCCCATTTTCACCCAAGTCACACAATTATTACAAACAACAAAGGTCCCAGAACTGATTCCACTTCCAATCAGAAAAATACTCCATTCACTTCTACTCTGTACCTTCTATCACCAAGCCAATGTTGGAACCAGTGTGCCTAAACACCTCTGATCCATTTGTCTTAAGGTTCTCGATAAGCCTACTGTGCGGAATCTTGTCAAAAGCCTCACAGAAATCCAGGTAAACTACAACAACTGTGCTGCCTTCATCAGTGTTTTTTTTGTTGCCTCCTCAAAACTAGACAATTGAATTTGAGACCTGCTCTTCCCTCCACAAAAACCATGCTGCCTTATTCAACTCGGTCCCTGACTTTCCAAGTGAACATAAATCCTGTCCCTCAGAATTTTATCTATTAACCTCCCAACTACTAATGTAAGGTTCACCAAACTGTAGTTTCCAGGCTTCTACCTACTGCTCTTTTTGAACAAGGGGACAATATTAGCTATTCTCCAGTCTTCTGGAACCTTGCCTGTGGCTAACAAAGATGGAAAACTCTGAGCCCCAGTAAATTCCTCCCTTCCTTCCCTTAGTCCTCCTGTGATAGATTCCATCCTGTTGCACTCAGTTCAGGTGCATAGAGACACTTCTTGCATCTGGTTATTTGGGTAAACTCACTGGGAAGTGCAGGGGATTTAGCACAAAATTTGCACTCTGCACTGAACTCTAAAGTTTCACTGTCTGGATGCACTAGTCGAAGAAAATACTATTCCCAGTTGACAGCTTCTTTGTAATTTCTGCAGGTAGCTGCTGATGTTTCAATCCTTGTGTTTAGTTGACTATCACTACTTCTGTTGACTTTTGTTTCGATAATGTTTTGCTGAGTCTGAGTCAGAAGTTCCTCTGTCAAGTTTAACATTGATACTATCTGCTTTGGACGTCTTGTTTTTCAACTAGTTGGTGTGGGGTGGCAATAACACTGAACTGGATAGTGTACTGTGGGCTTGACTAGAGGCCACTCACATCAAAGATAAAATCGTGGTTGAGGAATTTTTAAAATTCTCTTTCCAATTGGTGATAACTGCCTGTCCATACGTAATGGGTTCTTCATTTTTGCTTCTCAGCCAAATGGCCCCAAAGATTTTTGAGAGGCAAGAGTTTGTGTTTATTCCTAAGAATTTTAAGCTGTTTATGGGCTTGATATTGTTGAAGAATCCAGACATCATCATTGGGAAATACTGGGTCTCCTGTGTTCTTTTGCTCTCTAAATGAGCAGCAGCAATCCTTGTCCTTTGCACTTCAGGGACACTTCGCACTCCTTTGCAGTTTATCTACAGCAGGCTACTCAAAGTACTGGAGACTGGAGAAGTGCCATCAGTGCTGTCTCAATAATTAAAACAAAATCCCTAAACCCACAGGCAGGATAAGTAAACCAACATGATCATCCTCTTGAGACCAGCCAAGAGATTCCAATTATACTCGATCCACTCATGTTGGCCATGTATTTGCCTGCCCAACACTAGACTCCTGTAATATGTACTTGAGTCTGAGCTTAGTCTTGGCATGAGATCAGCAGGAGGGCAGATAAAATGCACTGAAGTTTTCGGACAGGGGTGGGGTGTGGAAGGTGAATGTAACATCCTTGTCATCCCTTGGGAATTTCTGCCCCATGATAATTCAAAACAGAGAGGGAACATTTATGATGTCACTGACTCTCTGTAGGGTTCAGGGACTTGTGATAGAAGGGGTACACCATGTGCCAGGCTACCCACCCACCTGCCTTGTCAAGTAGCACTAGCCCCAGCTGTGCCAGAGCTTGCTAGTTTCAGATTGGTCTCATCAATCAACTTGGAATCAATGGAACTGGAGTGAAAGCAAGTTGTCCTTAACCCCGAGGGTGTACCTAAAGAAGCAGAAGTCTCTATATCTACTGCTTATCTAGGTCATTCTGTGAAATGTATTATTGAAATAATTTGCCAATCTATCTCCTTTTACCTTGTTCCCTAATTTACAGCAAACTATCGTTCTTTTTATGCTAACTCGCAATTTTTTTTATAACATGGAAAATTATATCCCTTGTAGTTCCCTGCATTGCAGGGATAATGACCTGAAAGAAAGTACTTTGTTTATTATTTCTAATCAATTGTTGTTATTATTAATGTGTATCACTCCCACAGGTAGTCAATAGTTTTGCTATACATTTCCAGCTCTTTAGATGTTGAGTCCGCAAGATTTTTTTAAACTTAGGACACCAGTTTAACATCATTAAATATCAGCAAACTAAAAAAGAGACTGATAACTAGTTGAACTAAATGACAGCAGTTATTCATCACTTCGAGCAACTCAGCAGAGTAAATGAAACGTGTTTTAGAGGGCAGTGGAAGGGCAAGATAAAGGGAATTGCCAGTGCTATTTCTTGTGACTAAGAACAAAGAAGCCAGTCTTAAAATTGGAAAAAAGATTTTTTGAATGGGAAATTAGGAAGCAATTTATCAATAAACTGCCAAAAGACTGGGTCAATGAAAATATTCAATACAGTTTCATAGATTTTAATTAGACAATGCGATCAAGGTTTTGAGAAATGGGGATGTGGTACAGATTGGCCTCCAAAGGGCTAAACAGGTTGCTATTGTGCAAAGATTTAAATTTGTCTCTTGATATGCAATTCTTTTGAATATTTAGGACGTCCAGTGACTTGTTACTTGGATCTCTCTCTCTGGGTCTTAACTGTGTTCTATTGACCAATCAATGTAGTTTTTAAAATGTTGCTTGTGAATGCAGTTTTACTTTAAATGCTGAATGGGCAAGGGTATTTAAAAACATTTAAATCTTTTATTTGTAATGTTTTCCAGCTTCATCAAAATCTCGGGGAAAATGGAGGGAAAAGTTAAGAACCCAAATAATTCAGTAACTTTGAAGAAAATCAGTTTTTCTTCAGAACATCATTAAGTGTCAACATAAGATAGTTAATCAAATGGACAACAGCAGTTCATATACCTCACTTCATGGTCTTCCATTCTAAAAATAGCAATAAAATTTGCCTCTTCATGATTTAACAATACTTTTAATCTTAGACTCTAATATTTGCACCCCGTGTAGTAGTGATAGTTAAAATTTCATGTCTAAAGCAGCAGCAGTGCCTTGTACAGCACAAAATTCTTTTCAAGTCTGATGCTGAATTTTAATTTTCCAGTAACTGTTATATACACAATTATAATCATGAATTGCAAAATATCCATTTTGTTTATAGCATCATTAATCATTGAAAAGCAACATTTCTAGAAAAAAAAATACTGGTAATAGGCAGGACGAGCAGCATCTGGTGAGTTTTTCTTGCTGATGAATTCCAATAAAGGATCATTAGCGTCCAGTCACCTGCATTTTGAGCTATTCTTATTTAATTAAATAATAGAGACTCTGCTCGCCACAATTTGATTTGGATGTTTTACATTTTCCTTTTACATATTCTCTGATTCAGAATATGCAGCAGACTTCATCAGAGTTGAAACTAAAATACCAAAACTATCTGAGAAGCACTAAGAATGCATTATCTTCCAAGGCAAAAGCTCGAGAGGTTTTTAAGGAAAGAGTTTCTGTTGTGTGTTCTACAAATGCTTTGAAGACAATAGAAGAAATTGAACATGAAATGCAAACGCTAAATCAAGACCTTCAACTTCAAAATGAAGCAGTTCAGGTATATTTTTCTTGTCTTCAAAATGAACATCACTTTAGTATATGGTTTTTCTGAAATGGCCATGTTGAGCTGTGAATGTTCTACTTTTAGAAATCTAAATTATTTGATATAGGAATCCTTTGCTCCCCAAGGAGGTTGAGCTTTTAAATAATGGTCTTGCTTTTGGTGCACAGCATCGTGCAATTCCACTTTAAAGGCATGCAAAATGCATCAGTCTTTAGTGACCAGCAGTGGATCATTTTCTACCATCTCAGCATAGTCTGTTATAAAAGACCTGGTATACAGTAGTATCTTGCATTATTAGTTTGTTAGGATTGACTGTAATGATTATAGTGAAGGATGACTCCATGTTTGATTTTCATTTGGCTCCTTTTTTTAGTATGACTTATATTGACAATATTATCAATTTTGTAGCATAATAGGCAAATAAAGGTGCAGATTATTGATGTTCCTGTTTGGTTGCCCACATGTTTTCACCTTTTTCGGAATTAGTGCCAGTGGAATTCTATTAGGCTATCAATTTTTTTTGGTATTATAACATTCATAGAATATTTTTTCGAGGTCCTTGTCCTTGTGTGATTTCTCCCACCCTTCATGTATTTCATTAATTATAAGTCCAATTGTGCATGGAGAACAAACCACATTCAATGAGGGAAGGAATCAGTGGAAAACAAATTGAGAAACATTTTTGAAGTCTTTCTGTGCAGTTGCTTTGGTGTACTAAGTTGCTAAAAGTGTATTTCTCTTTACTGTACCTTCAGAATGAAGCTGCGTTTTCCAAGTCAGTGCAGACTGGATATGTAAAGTACATCAGGAATTCTTGTAATGAGATGACTAATCAGAAGAAAAAGAATGATGAGCTGCTTTTGGAAATTGAAACTTTCAGACAACAATCATTCAGCAAAAATGGCTGTGATCCAATATTGGCTGTGGAAAACCAGAAGCTGAAGAAAAAAATGAAAACCGATGAACAATTGCTTCAGGTATGTAAACAGCATTAATTCTTTGTGTTGAGCTATTCTTTTTGTTCAACAAAATTTTTAAATTACAATAATTTAAAAAATAATGTATATTGTTGTTCATTATTTGGTAGAATTTGTTAGTTGGAATTTGAAGACCCTGGAGATTAGTTTCTGAAGTAACCTCTGCGTAGAGCAGTTTTATGGTGTTGTATTTTCATATCAACACAGGAATATGGTAATTCTAAAATGCAATTGCATTATACTCTATGGACTGGATTGGTCCAGACCTTCTTGCAGAGGGCAATATGTCAGAATCCAAGGCATCATTGGCCTCATTCTCCAGAAGGAAGAAATCAGAAGTTGTCGATCTATCTCATTACTTAATACAGATCAATGATTTGGTTTAAGGTCATTGCCAATCAAGTTAAGTCTGCTCTGGGGCTAGTGATTCTGTGTGGCATTCCAGGGGGGGAAATCTCTTGACAGCTTTGTACTGTTCAGGGATTGGTTGCCTTCAAGCTGGCTGGGGAGGGTATACAATTGCTTAGTCAGTTGGAACTATAACAGAATATTTCTGTTAATTCTGATCTCTTCTAGGGAAAGTATGACCTGTACAAAAGGGATGGGTTACACCTGAACTTGAGATGGACCAATGTCCTTGTGGGCAGGTGTGCTAGGCTAGGGCTTTTGAGGAGGGTTTAAACTAGGTTGGCAGGGGGATGGGAACCAGAGTGTTAAGGCAGATGATGGAGCAGTTGGTATAAAGGTAGATGCGATGTGCAGATAAGCTGTGGAAAAGGATAGATTATGGAATGGGCATGCATGCAGACTGTTGGATGGATTGAAATCTGTTTACTTTAATGTGCAAAGTATTAAGAATAAGGGTGGTGAACTTAAGAGTGTGGATCAGCACGTGGAATTACAATGTGGCCATTACAGAGACTTGTCTGTCACAAGGACAGGATTGACTGCTTGATCTTCTAGGGTTTAGATGTTTCAAAAGGGGTAGGGAGGGAGTTAAAAGGTGGGAGAGCAGCATTGCTAATCGGGGATAGTATCAGAGCTGCAGAAAGAACATCATGGAGGGATCATCTGCTGAGTCAGTGTGGGTGGAAGTCAAAATCTGGATCACTCTATTGGGAGTATTCTATAGGCCCCCCAATAGCCACTGGGATGCTGAGGAGCAGGTAATAGGTAGATTTTGGAAAGGTGCAAAAATAACAGGGTTGTTGTCATGGGTGACTTCAACTTCTCTAATATTGATTGACACCTCCTTGGTGCAAAAGGTTCAGATGGGGCAGAATTTGTTAGGTGTGTCCGGGAAGGATTCCTGACACAGTATGTGGACAGGCTGACTAGAGAAGAGAAGTGGATCTAGTACTAGGCAATGAATCTGGTCAGGTGACAGACCTCTCGGTAGGCATGCATTTTGGAGATGGTGACCACAACTCCCTGACCTTTAGCATAGCCGTGGAGAGGGATAGGAGCAGACAATCTGGGAAAGTTTTTAATTAGGGGAGGGCTAATTACGACGGTATTAGGCAGGAACTTGGGAGAGTAAATTGTGGATAGATATTCTTGGGGAAATGCACAGCAGAAATGTGGAGGTTGTCAAGGAACCACTTGCATGGTGTTCTGGATAGGTTGGTCCCACTGAGACAGGGAAAGGATGGTAGAGTGAAGGAACCATGGTTGACGAGAGATGGAATATTTAGTCACGATGAAGAAGGAAGTATACTTAAGGTTTCGGAAGCAAAAATCAGGCAGGGCTCTTGAGAATTATAAGGTAGCCAGGAAGGAGCTTAAGATGGGACTTAGAGCTAGAAGGGGACATGGAAGGCCTGGTGAGTAGGATTAGGGGAAACCCCAAGGCATTCTACATGTATGTGAAGAACAGGAGGATGACTAGAGTGAGGGTAGGACTGCTCAGGGATAAAGGGGGAAATATGCCTGGAGACGGGAGGTCCTTAATGAATACTTTGCTACAGTTTTCACTAGGGAGAGGGACTTTGACGAATGTGAGGACAGCATAGAGCAGGCTAATATGCTTGGAGCACATTGATGTTAGGAAAGAGGTAGTGTTGGAGATCCTGAAAAGCATTAGGGTAGGTAAGTCCCTGGGGCCAGATGCAGCATAGCCCAGGTTATGACGGGAAGTGAAGGAACAGATTGCTGG
>JARFYF010000104.1:54537366-54547733 GCA_030265395.1 Rhina ancylostomus
AGGCCCAGAATCATCAAATGCTCCTTGTATATTAAACCTTTCATTCTTGTGAATGTCCTCTGGACCCTGTCCAGGGCCAGCACATTCTTCCTCAGATACTGAGTCCAAAATTGCTCTCAATATTCCAAACACTGTCTGAACAATGCCTTATAACCATCAGCAGTATATCCTTGCTTTTATATTCTAGTCCTTTCAAAATGAATGCTAACATTGCATTTGCCTACAGAATCAACCTGCAAGTTAACCTTGAGAATCCTAGTTCAGGATTCCCTTAAGTTCCTTTGTTCTGATTTCTGAATTCACTCCCCATTTGGAGAATAGTCTACACCTTCATTCTTCCCACCAAATCGCATAACCCCACACTTCCCTATGCTGTATTCCATCTGCCACTTCTTTGCCCACTCTCCTAACCTGTGCAATTCCCTGCCTCTGTGACACTACCTGTCTCTCCACCTATCTCAGTATTGTATGCCAACTTGGCCGCAATGCCATCAGTTCCTTCATCCAGATCATTAACATATAAGGTGAAAAGTTGCAGTCCCAACATTAACCCCTGTGGAACTCCACTAATCACTGACAGACATCCTGAAAAGGATCCCTTTATCCCCACTCTGACTTCTGCTAGTCAGTCAATCTTCTGTCCATGCTAGTACCTTGCCTCTAACACCATGGGTTCTTATTTTGTTTAGCAGCCTTGTGTGCGGCATCTCGTCAAAGACCAAACTAATGGACTCTTAAAATCTTACCAACCACTGAGGTCAGGCTAACCAGCTGGAGTTTGGGGACAGCATGTTCTGGTAAGGTTGAAAGGAAAAACAATGGCAAGATTAGGAAACTTGGATGACAAAGGTTATTGAAGGCTTAATCAGGAAAAGCAAGGACGTGATCAAGCGAGTCCCTTGAGGAATTTAGAGAGTGCAGAGGAATACTTATGCATGGCAAAAAGAGGTAGTGAAATCTCTTTGGCAAGTAAGATTAAGGAGAATCCCAAATCATTCTGTATTAGGAGCAAGGGGGTAGCCAGGGAAAGAGTGGTACCTTTTTAGGGGCCAAAGGGGTCACCTATGTGTGGAGCTGGGGGATGTAGGTGAGGTCCTTAATGAATGCTTCGCAACTGTTTTCACCAAGGAGAAAGAAGTGGATGATATTCACAGAAGGATACATTGATTATCTGAAGTGTGTAGGTATTATGGACGTGGAGGTGTTAGATGTTCTCAAACATGAGGCCAGATAAATCCCAGGGCTGGATAAGATCTATCCCAGAGTGCTATGGGAAACAAGGGAGGAGATTGCTGGGCTCTCATGGAGATTTTTGCTTCTTCCTTTGCCACAGGTGAAGTACCAGAAGACTGAAGGAGAGCTAATGTTGTTTCTTTAATGAAGAAGGGTAGCAGGGATAAATCTGGTAACTACAGGTATGTGAACCTTGCATCAGTGGTAGAGAAATCATGTACGTATGGAAAGGGAGTGATTGGGGATAGTCAGCATGGCTTTGAAGGGGATATCTTATTTCACTAATTTGTTAGTGTTTTGAGGAGGTAGTCAAGGAGATAGAGGCAGAGTGGTAGATGTTGTTTATATAGACTTTAGGAAAGCATTTGACAAGGTCCTGCATGGTAGGCTGGTCCAGAAGGTTAAGGCCAAGGGGAGCTGGCTAATCATTTCCAAAATTTTCTTTGTGGTAAGAGGCAAAGGGTAGTCCTGGAAGGATGTTTTTCTGATTTTTAAGTTGATGAGCAGTAGTGTACCACCAAGATTGCTGTTGGGACCTTTGTGATTTAATATTAATGATTTGGATGTGAATGTATGAGGTATGATGGGTAGGCTTATAGATGACACAAGTTGCTGGTGAATAGCAAAGAAGGTTGTCTAAGACTACAGCAGGATACAAGTCAGTTGGAAAGTAGGGTGGAATGTTGGTGGATGAAATTTAAACCCAACAAGTGCAAGGTGATGCATTTTGTGAAGTTGTATGGGGTAGGACCTGTAGAGTAATTGGTAGCGATTTAAAGAATTTTGATGGGCGCGTAGGTCCTCCGTTCAAGTTCATAGCTCCCTGAAAGTGGCAACGCCGGTCGATGAGGTTGATAAAGAAGGCATGCCTGCCTTCATACGTCAGGCATAGAAAATAAAAGGTGGCCATTATCGTTGCTATTTTGTGAAACACTAGTTAGGCTAGGCTTGGAGGATTGTGGACAATTCTGTTGCCTTACCATTGGAAAGATGTGATCGTGCTGAGGAAAGTGCAAAGAAGTTTCACCGGGATGTTGCCTGGATTGGAGGACTTTAGTCATGGGAAGATATTGGATAGGCTGGCTTGCTTTCAGTAGAGTGAAAGAGGCTGAGGTGTGACTTACTAGGTATATACAGTAAATTATGAGAGGTATAGATGGGGTATATAGTCAATATCATTTTCCCATGGTAGGGGTATCAAAAACAAGAGGGCAAAAGTTGAAGGTGAGAGGAGGGAGTTTTAAAGGAGATCTGAGGGGTAAGTTCTTTAAGAGTGTTGTTGATATCTGGAATGCGCTTCCAAAGGAAGTGGTGGAATTGGATATGATTACTAGGTTTAAGAGATGTTTAGACAAGCACTTGAATAGAGACACAAGAGACTACAGATGCTGGAATATGGAGCAAAAAGCAATATGCACATTTCCCTGCTCTACAGTTCTATTACTCTTTTTTTAAAAAAAACTCACAATGACAATCATACAATTTTGAGTACTGATCTTGTGTAATTTATTTCCCATTTTCAGGAAGATCATTTGAATAACAATGTCCCAGAACAAGATTCCTGGAAGTTCAGGATATGCTTTAATTGGTGATAAATCATATGATTTCTACAAGGATCCTGTGCATTTTTGCAATAGCCGAATTGATAGCTTTGGGAGCAGAATTTTCCAAGCGCGTCTCCTCAACAAGCCTACTATATTTGTGTGTTCTGTGAAGGGGATGAAAGAAATACTATGTGGTAAGTATTAAGCTGTCAAATAGGATAAAGGTTGTTGTTGTCATGTTAATGGGGGAATTGGCTGGTATTAGAATGGGGTTATTTTCTTTGTCCTGCTTTGCATACTAGTGTGTAAATATAGAATATAGTTCATTAACTTGTTTTATGAGGATGAGCTTTAGGTGAATCATAGCTGCGTGCACTCCCAGTGTGTGGTGCATTAGGCTCTAGGAGTACCTGTTAGGAAAATTAATATCCTCTCCATAGTTCTCCATTCATTTATCAAAAAAAGTTCCCTGGAATTGTCTGCAAACTTAATGTGTGTCTCCAATGTAAAGTTTGCCACTTTGATGGGCAGCCTGGAGCAATTACCTCCATTCTTGGTGCAGGTTTTTTTACATTCATCAAAATAAGAGACATGCTGAAACTAAGCCTACCAGCCATGTTAATGCTTTGAATGATTCTCTAACTCTAATTCCAACTATTAAAGTGCTGATTTAAGAACAATTACCTAATTTATTTGTGCATTATAATGAAATGTAAAACCTAATTGCTACATACTCAGTGACTTGTCTATTTCTAACTTCTGAGTGTTTCCATGTATGTATAAATTCTGAGAGAAGGCTTTTATTTTTATTATAACCGTATTTAGTGTCCTACAATATACATTCTTGGGATGTAGCAGGCTCTGGCCAAGTTTTAATTGTTCATCCTTGGTTGTCCTCCAGTGTAGCCAGTGCTGTGACAGTGTGCAGGATGTTAAACCAGTATTGAGATGGTGTTAACTATATCATGTCAGGACACTTGGAGCTTGGAAGTCCTCTCTGCTGCTGATGTCCTGCAGTTTGTAGTTGTGGAAGAGGGTTAATTATCTAATTCAATGGATTTTAACTTTAGCAAATCACAAGGTACAAGTGTGTGGTGCAGTGGTGCAGCTAATAAAGTTGCTGCCTCACAATGCCCAGTGACCCTGGTTCAATCCTGACCTCCAGTGCTGTCTGTATGGACCTTGCATGTTTGTGCTGTGACTGCAAGGGTTTCCTTGGGATGCTCCATTTTTCCTCCTATATCCCAAAAACATGCAGGTTGGTAGGCTAACTGGGCACATAAGTTACCCCTACTGTGTAGCTGAGTGTTAGAATCTGGGGGAGGGTGTTGATGGGAATATGGGCTGGATAAATGGTTTGGGTTGGGTTAATGTATATTTTTAAAATTTAAAAAAAAAGGTGCTTAGTGGTTGGTGCAGGTTTGATGGGCTCTGTTTTGTATCTCTCTGAAATGTTCTTGTTTGCTATAGTCAATGATTCCTGTTAAAAGAATGATTTAAATGTTAAGCAGTTTGGTAGTCTTTACCCTTGTCCATAGGTTGGATATTAAAGCTGCTAATTAAATCTGCAAGTTAGGTACAGTAGGAAAATTAATTTATGCGATGGTGAAACTTGTTCCAATTATTTATGAAAGCAAGTCATTATAAATCTTCAATGGCAGCATTATTACAACTTTCACTGGGTATTATTTTAATAAAGTTAAAACGTAATTTGCAATAATAATGTACTTGTATCCCACTTTAAGATTGTAAGATATCTCAAGGCTTGTTATTGGAAGTAATTGCTTCTGAGCAACATGGAGATGGTATTCAGATGACCAAAGATATGGGTATTAACAGATGAGGAAGTTGGAGAAACTTGGAGAGAATTACTGAGTTGATGACCCACACGGTGGAATGTGAGATGTAGGAAATGTGAGATCTGCAAATGTAGAGTTATGTGTACGTCTAAAGAAGAGATCCATGAAGATGTGGATCCTGGAAAAACAGGACTAGGTGTGAATTAGGATATGGCTTCTATGTAGTAGAGTGGTTATGAATAAAGTACAGATGGCCAAAACTAGCACTTCCTCAGATAGAACAAATGCATTCAAAGGTGACTGATCTGTTTCTTAAATTGGTTCCTGTTTATGGTGGATATGAATTCTCTGTAAAGTTAGTAAAACAATTTGCATGTATTTTGCTTATATTCAATACATGTATAGGTTTGCAAAGTGTAATTCAAAGTTTGCAGTAAACGGAGGATGACAACAGACTTTAGGGGAAGATATGTACTGGTGGTTTACTACAGAGGATTGATTGTTTTTTCTGAGGAAGAATGAAGAGGCAATACACATAAATGTGAGTCTAGGTCCATAACTCATCTTAAGGCTGCAGCAGAAATTGAGAAAGCTGCTTAAAGCAGAAGTGATCTTTAGCTTTATAGACAAAATGCACAACACAGGAGTTTTGTATGATGGTTAGCCACTAAAGTAATGTGGTGCATTCAGGTACCAATGTCAAGACTTTGGGTTGTACAGGAGTTTACTTGAATGGTGCTGAAAGACACAAGAATCTGGGACACTTTGGTTTTAGACCATTCAAGGATTCAATAGCTTGACGGGTTTGATAATTCAAGAGGGCACTAATAATGTGAATTGGGGAATCTTTAAATGTTTTCTGTGTAGATTTATAAGGATCCAAGAGTGTGAAATTGACAGTAACCTTGAGTTGTGGACTGGATATTGTTTGAAAGATGTGAGACAAAAAGTAAAGATGTTCTCTGGCAGAATGTGACAAATGCTTGTCTCTAGAGATCTGTACTGGAACCTCAGATTTTCCATCATGTGTGATCTATAGATACTTAATTTCAATTGCATACTTGTTTATAAAGTCATAGATATGTACAACAAGAAACAGGCCCACAGCATCTATGCAAACCATCATGCCTATGTATATTAATATACTTCCCCCTCATTAAATCCATATCTCTTGTGCCTTGCTCATTCTGGTACTTGTCCAGATACCTCTTAAATATTGTTGCTGTTCATACCTCCTCCCAGCTACTCTTCCAGATACCAACAACTGTCTGGAAAAAATTTACCCCTTGGATCCCCCTTTAAACCTCCCTCTTGCATTAAACCTATGCTCTCTGGTTTCAGAAACCTCTACCATGGGAAACTCTGATTATCCGTGCCTCTCATTATTTTGTATACCTCCTATCTTTGCCTCCTTCACTCCAGAGAAAACAGGCCCTGCTTACTCATCTCTTTGTATAACTCAAACCCTCCAATCCAGGCAACATCCATGTAATTCTTTACTTTACCCCCCTAGCTTAATCATATCTTTGCTGTAGTGTGGCGACCAGAACGCCACACAATACTCCAAGTGTGGCCTAACCAGAGTTGGCTGTGTACAAAGTTGGAATAAGCAGTAAGTTTTGTGCAGAGGAGGGTGTAACAAATAAATTAGGTTACAATTAAATGATTGTGCAAAACTGGGGTAAAGCAAATTTAATGTTGGGAGATTTGTTATCCCTTTTGGATTCAAGAAATCAAAAATAAATTGTTTATTTAATGTGGGGAGTATTAGAACTGTGGAGAAGCAAAGGAATGAAACTGACCATATACAAAGTATACTAAATGTTACTGCATTAATGCAAAAGGGAAAATCGAATGTTGGCCTTCATCACACCTTGGATTGGAATACAGAAAAGGGAAGGAGCTCTCTTTCAGCTATACAGAGCCTAGGTCAGACTCTATCTGGTGTACAGTGTTCAGTTTTGGACAGTGTATCCCAAGAAAGATTTGTTGGTTTTGACAATAGTACAATATGGATTTGCTACTTGGACTTGCATAGAATTTTTAGGAAAGTAATATAATCTAAGTTACTTCAAGAATGTTGTCCAACAAAATTTAAGGCAGCCATATGGGATATTGAGATGGAAGAGGTCAGATTTCATGAGAGCACATGGGGGAATAAACGTGTTAAAGGAGTTCTAGCATTTTGGCTAGATAGATGAAATGTGCACCAGGCACAAATTGACGAAAATCAGGGTGCCTGCAAGGCCAAAATTAGATGAGGGAAGAATGGTATGTTTGAATAGTTAAGTCTTGAGAACAATTCACATAAACTTGACATGTATCCTAGAGTTTAGAAAGATGAGGGAATCATCTGATTAAGGTGCTTTAATGTTCTTGGATAAATTGGGTAGATTTGGAGGTATTATTTCTCTGTAGGTATTTAAAACTTGAGAAAGGCCACAGGCTTAAAACGAGAGCTAGAACAGTTGAGAGTGAAATGCAGGATAGTGTAAATCTCAAACTTGCTCTCTCAAATAGTGAAGGCTACACTTGTTAGTTGCAAGAAAAGTATTCAAAAAGTTTTGTTGGGTTGAGGTATGTAGGTAGAAAGGTTTGAGAAGTGGAATGGATGTAAAGGATTGTATAGTTCACAGCTGTCTTGATGGAAAGATGGTGCATGAGGACTTAAGTTTGGTAGATTGTCCATGGATGTACTGATGTAAAGCAGTAGGGGTGTGGGTTTGATTTATTTTTTTGGACAGGGAGTGGATTCTGATCAAACCACAGGCCCTGTGTTGGGAAGATTTTGCCTGGGTAATTTGTAGAATATTGCATTGCAATGCTTGCCAGAGCCGAACGTGTTAAGGAGAGTGTAATATTTACCCTGAAAATAAATAATGCACCGAGGAAGAAGTTATTTCAAATTTTGTATTGTGATTTAAGTTATTACGATTGCTGTTTCCATTCAATGCCCAAGATAGAGTTTTTACAGGAGCATATAGGTCAGTAAATAATCCCGTGGAAATCAAACTGGGCAGTACAAGGGAAATACAACCAATGTTTTAAAACTTTTTTTCCAAAAAAGAAGTATTTTCTAACATTTCTTAAAGAGGCAACCAATGCTTGCAAACAGCAAACTAACAATTACAATGTTAAGTAAATGGATTGTCTTCATTGTGTTGGTTATTAGCCAGAGCTTTAAAGTGCAATTTCTTTCTGTTCCCTTTCAGTGATAGTACTTGAAATACTTAATAAGATATTGAAAATGCAAACAAGTTATTCCGTGGAATTGTACAGACAGTGGCTGTGGTGATTTGGCCATTGTCCCTCTGTAGAACAATCCAGTTAGTTTACTTTGTACTCTTTCCTCCAATCTGCAACAAATATTTTCTTACCTTTTAAAAAGTCATTTAGGTTAGCAATCAAGATTAGCAAAGACTATACAGGTTTTTTTCTCCTGTCCTCCCTATATTGAGAAAGTTGAGACTAATTGCCAAAATGATCCAATTGAGCATAGACCAAGATTAAATATAGGAACTTCCTGTTTTATACGACTCAATTTCAAACTGGGTTTGTTATACTCAAGCCAAAATGTGACTCACTGCATCAAGGTATAAATAATTTGCAAGTATGCATGACAAGGCAACTTCTAAATGGACTGATTGTGTTCCAGCTCTTTAATAATTTCTTTGGTTTTGTGGGTTCTGAGGTGACAGATGAGGCCAATGTGGGAACCACAGATGGGGCAGGAGGTGCCTGGCAGGTCAGGCAAGAGGATACTTTGAGGTGGTTTGCTCCTCCTGTTTGCACAGGATTGGTTTGTGTTCCCAGTGCATGGATTCAAGGTCCTTAGTGCCATCCTGAATGCTCCTTCTCCACTTTGAATAGTTATGGGCCAGTGATTCCTTGGATTCAGTGCAAATGTTACTTTTGCAAGGAGGCTTTCAGCATATACTTGAATCTTTTGCTCTCTCCAGCTGCTAATTTCTTCCCATGACAGAACTCAGAACACTATCAGCATCAGGCATTTGAACGACATGACCTTCCCAAAGTCACCAAATGAGTGTAACTGAGGCTTCCAAGCTGGGGAAGTTAGCCTGGGCAAAGACATTGACATTGGTTTGGTTATCCTTCCAGTAAATTTTGGAGGAGTTTGTAGAAATGCCATTGGTGCTAACTTTCCAGTGTGTTGAAGTGTCTGCCGCAGGTCGTCCAGGTCCAAGACGTGCAATAGGGCAAGGATCACTGCTGCCTGGTTGACCATGGGTTTTGTGCTAGATATGAAAGATTTTCACCATTCAATTGACTAATGGCAGTGCATATGCATTGAAGGTGAACTTCGTCATTGATGTCTCCTTTCATTGAGAGGTGGCTCCTGAGATATCAGTAGTCATCCAAGTTTTTCAGAATCTTGATGTGAACACTTTTCAGAGGGCAGTGTTGCACAGTGGGGCAGGTTGTTAGATGATCTTTGTCTTGTGGATGTTGATGCAAGGCCCATCCTCTAGTATGCTTTAGTTAATGAGAGGGCAGTGGCTTGGAGCTGAATCTCCAATGGTATGTAAGCAAAAGGATCATCTGCATACTGCAGCTCAGCTACAGATGTTAGGGTGTTTCTATGGTAACTACACCTCAGAATAATTTCCCATTAATTTTGAAGATGAGCTCCACTCCTGATGGAAGTTTGTCAAATGTGAGGTGCAGCATTAAGGTGAGGAAGGTTTGGGGTTTGGTGGGGTGGTGGGTGGGGTGGATTGGGTTGGTGCCATGACACAGCCCTAATTGGCATTGGTTAGGATCATGATTTGCATGCCTTGGGACAAATTTCTATAGGCAGCTGAATTTGAGGATGGTATTCTATAGTTCCTCTTGGTTGATGCAATCAAAGGCTTTAGTGAGTTTCAAAAAGATATTTTATACAAAGTGTAGATCATGTCCACTGTGCCTCTAAGATGGACAGAGTAAAAACTGATTTAGGGTGCAGCTGTTCAATCTGCTGGAAGGAGGTAGTTGAGCAAGACCCTAACTTTTCCTGTGGTGGACAGCAGGGAGAGGTCTCTGTAATTACAACTGTTGGACTTGTCTCCTTGCTTGTCGACCACTGTTTGCAGGCATTGGCTGTCTTCAATTTTTTTTAAATCAAGTTAATGTAAGTAAAATGCTTCTCTTTGGAAGTTTAAGGTTGGTTGCATTTCCTTTGAATTTTCCTGTTTAGTTTCCACCTTACCCCTTCCTGATGCTTTTAAAACTTTTGAATGTTTTGGGCTGTATTTGCTGTAAATGTCATCATGTTAAATGTGTCTCACCACAACTGAGCACAGTAGTGTGAGAATCCCTACAAGAAATTTCTGCTTTGCTTTATTTCTAGTTCACACCAAGTTTGGGTATTTGTACGACATCTTGGGAATTCTCCATGATGTTGGAGATTGGAAGGATCTGTGCAGAAGTTACAGTTCCACAAATTTAGCTTTGATTACATCACATGGAATCGAGGATGAGCTATCCACTTGGATACAAAATTGGCTTGGTAGAAGGAGACGGGATTGGTGCTGGGTCCACTGCTACTTGTCATTCATATTAGATGGCAGTGTTATTAATATGGTTAGTAAGTTTGTGGATGACACCGAAATAGGTTGTGTAGTGGACAGTGAAAAAGGTTATCTAAGGTTATAACAGGATCTCGATGAACTGGGGAAGTGGGCAAAGGAATGGCAGATGGAATTTCCCTTTGGCAAGGGTGAAATGTTACATTTTGGTAAGTTTTTAAACCAGTGCAGGACTTGCACAGTAAATGGTAGGGCCCTGGAGA
>JARFYF010000104.1:54596451-54611263 GCA_030265395.1 Rhina ancylostomus
AGTGTAGGGCCAGGGAGATGGCATCCACTGTAGACCTGTTACAGCAGTAGGTGAATTACAGTGGGTTGAGGTTGATGCATGCCATGACCAGCCTCTCAAAGCACTTCATGATGGTGGATGTCAGAGCCACCGGTCGATAGGCATTAGGGCATGTTACCTTGTTTTTCTTTGGTACCGGGTTGATAGTGGTAGTCTTAAAACAGGTGTGAACCTGAGATTGAAACAAGGAGAGGTTAAATATGTCTGCAAGTATCCCACCAGCTGATCAGAAGAAGATCTGAGCACTCGGCCAAGGACACCATTTGCCTCAGATGCTTTCTTTGGGTTCACTCTCCGGAAGACTGATCTTACATCCTCGACGGTGACCACTGGTTCAGTTGCATCGGAGGCTGTCAGAGTGGGTGGTGCAATCCACTTCCCTTCTGTTCAAACAGTGCATAAATAGAATGTACTAAGATCACCAGGAAGGGATGCACTGTTGATAGGATATGCTGCCTGACTTCATTTTGTAGCCCATTATAGCGTGTAAGCCCTGCCATAACTGGCTAGTCTGGGACTCTATTTTGAACTGATATTGTTTCTTGGCATTCCTGATAGCTTTCCGGAAGTCATATCTCAATTTCTTGTACAGGTCAGGATCACCAGATTTGTGTGCAGCAGTCCTCTACTTCTGCAGGGAGTGGATCTCCTGGTTCCTTCATGGTTTCTGGTTTGGGAACACTGTATTCTCCTCTTTGGTACACAGTCCTCAACACACTTGCTGATACAGTCTGTGATGGTGGTGAAATAGTCATCTAGGCTGGCAGCTGAGTCTTTGAAAATGGTACGGGCCACTGACTGAAAGCAGTCGCATAGAAGCTCATTTGTTTCCTCAGACCAGCACTGCATGAATCTCTGTACTGGATCCTCCCATTTCAGTTTCTGTTTGCATGCAAGGAGAAGGAGCACAGCCTGGTAGTCCGATTCACCAAAGTAAGGGTGAGGAGTGGCTTGAAAGGCACCTTTGGTTGTATAGCAATGGTCAAGGGTGGTAGGGATCCTGGTGGGACAGGAGATGTGCTCGTAGTATTTTGGTAACACACTCTTGAGGTTAGCCTGGTTGAATTAAAATTTAATTTGTGCTGATCAGCTGGTGGGGGTATGTGCAGACATATCTAACCTCTCCCTGCATCAATTCCAATTCTAGCCCCTTTAATTTCCTCTGCATCTTGTGGCTTTGCTGAGATAAAGCATTCATCTTCCAAACTGATGAAATGGAGTGGGAGAGGAGCAGTGTGAAGAACTCATTGCTGTGTAAGAAAGCATGTGATTGTCACCTTCCATCTGCCCCCACAGAAGCTGCTTGACCTATTGAGTTCCTCCAACAGATTGTTTGTTGCTCCAGAATCATGCATCTGCAGTCCCTTGTGTCAGCTGCCATCTTGCTGTGTGAGCACTAATCTTTTCTGTGTGGAGACGGAACATAGAACAGTACCGTACAGCACAGGAACAGGCCCTTTGGCCCACAATGTTGTGCCGAACCAATTACATGAGTCATAACATGCCCAATATCCTACTTTTTCCCTCACATTCATGCCTATCTAAGAGCTTCTTGAAAGCCTCTATCGTATTTGCCTCCACCACCACCCCAGTCAGTGCATTCCAGGCACCCACCATACTCTGAGTAAAAAAAAACTTGCCCCACACACCTCCTTTGAACTTTCCCCCTCTCACCTTAGACACCTGCCTGTGTATTCTATCTATGCCTCTCAAAATCTTACAAACCTCCTATCAGATCTCCCCTCAGCCTCTGCCGTTCTAGAGAAAACAACCCATTTTGTTCAACCTATCCTCAGAGCACATGCCCTCTAAACCTCTTCTGCACCCTCTCCAAAGCCTCGACATCCTCCCTATACTGGGGCAACCAGAACTGAATGCAGTACTCCAGATGCGGCCTAACTAAAGTTTTATAAAGTTGCTGCATAACTTCCTGACTCTCGAACTCAATGCCTCAACTAATGAAGGCAAGCATGTCATATGCCTTTGTTACCACCCTATCAACCTGTGCAGCCACTTTCAGGGAGCTATGAACTTGGATCCCAAGATCCCTCTGCTCATCAACACTTAAGGGTCTTGCCATTAGATTTACATTTGATCTCCCAAGGTGCAATGCTTTACATTTGGCTGGGTTGAACTCTATCTGCAACTGATATATATCCCACAGTATCCTTTGCCAGTCTTCTATGCTATCCTCAACACCACCAATATTCATATCATCTGCAATAACATGTTGGACAGAAGTCCCGTCTGTCTTCTCAGATGTAAATGAGCCCATTGCTTTATCTGAAGAGGAGTGAAGCATTCTGTCCAATGGCATAACCAATAATCATTCCTGAACCAATATTTGGTTACCTATTTAATTATTGTTTGTGGGAACTTAGCACAGATTGATGTTCAGATCCTCCCCAGGTTGCAGCAGGGTTCCATTCCTGTGAACTGTTTGTAACCTGAACATTTAGCAAGTCGGAAATGCTGTCGTGAACCAAGATTCCACATGACACAAGATCCCTGCAGCCTCACAGCAGCCGGCAGCTCCACCCTGCTGGTCTCCCATTTGTGTGTATGGGCTGTACATAGTGGGACACTCATAAACTGGGGAGGACCTGTAGATTTACATATATTATAATACTAATTACCCTTAAAAGTATTTAATCAATTGTGGAAAAAAAAGAGTTCATGAAGGATGCCACTAAAACTGATTTAATTATTAAGGAAAGAAAAATCACAAATTAAATTGTGATGGGCCTGATTAGTTGACTTACTCCTGTTCTTTGATTCTTTGGCCTTCCTTTCAGCTGCTCCAGAATCTCTCGCCATTTGCTCAACCAATCCCAGAGCCCAGGCTTTCCTGATTTTTCAGCATGAACTCTGTAACCAAACCTGTCACATTCCTTGATTAGCACAATGATCTGTGCACCAAGGGATAAGTGTTCCAAAAATAGTTACTAAGGTAAAACACTCCAGATACGTAATCGTGTGATTCAAATGAATTTTCTTAAAGTATAAAAAAAATTTATGTAATTCACCTTTGCTTCCCCTCCAACACCAAGAAGTTACTATCTTTTGCAATTTACTACAATTAATAAAAAAAGTATATTTGTCAATTTTGTTCTTGTCTGCAAATTAACCACAATTTTGTTTTTGAAATTGTTCTTACTCCCAATTTCCGTAGGGGGTTAATTAATATTGTTCAAAATTTATTTTGTTTAAAAATAAACAATCATAAAATAATGTGGAATGGACAACCAGTATCTTGTACATTTGAGACTAGAGCACAAACTTTAAGGTGACCATGCATGGCAGAACAGAGGGGGCGCTGCAGTCTGAATTGCTGCCTCTCCAAGGAGATGTTCAAACCACCCACCCGCTCAGGTGACCATGAGGAGGGCAGTTCCATGATTTTGAAAATCTGGCTATTATCCCTCAACCAGCCACTCAATTAGACGATTGGAACCTTTATCAGTGGTGTTTTTGGGAAGTTGTGTGGAAATTATGCACATTTCCTTTCTTTACAACACTGATTAAACGTCAAAAGTGCTTGACTTGTACTTGAGACTTCTTGAGGTCAAGGGAAGTGCACAGGTAGACTGGAGTTGGTATTGCAATGAAATCAGCCATAGCCTTCTTAAATGAAGCAGGCTTGAATGGCCAAGTGACCTGCTCCAGCTCCTAGTTTGTATGTTCACCATGTGCTACATTATTACAAGTACTAATAATTAATATAGTAATAAAGACTAATATGATGGAGTTAAATTTTCCCAATTCAGCCCTGATGAAGAGCTTTACCAACCACCCACCATCATTGGTGGATGTTACTAATTTTGAAACCTGTTATCCAAACTTTTGAGTCCATATTTGTCACTGTCAGTAATATTCTCAGCCAGATTATCACTAGGCCTTTTTAGTGTATTATTATCATATGATCTGTTCTGAGAGTTAAGTGATTCGCAATGCTGAAATATTCTTTCCATCTGTGGTTTAGTGTATTGTGCATTCATCAGCATCAATCTCATAGTTCCATTATTGGTTGATTATCCATTTTATTTGTACTCCCACCCCCATTTCCATTTTAAATTTCCTGTGATCTTTCCCACGGTTTCTTGGAACAGGAGATTAATTTTTATTCTTGAATACTCCCAAGCTATACTAATGGTTTGGCAAACTAAAGTTGAAAGTGAAATTTAAGTTTTACTAAAACACAGAGTTAATAATTGTAATCTTATTTTGCAGAAACGCTGGCCAAGAAACGCTCTTGTGCTGCTTTGGAAATGGCTCTAGAAACTGCATTGGTATTGGCTTGAACAACTTGATACTGAAGGTATTCAGATTATATAAACTGCAGTAAACTGAGAAAAGTGCACTCATGAATCTTCCCACATACCATACTTTTCATTTATGTAAGGAGGATGCAAGATGGTCAGCAAGCTACAAAATCTCACTATTCTAAGGTCTTCTCAAAGGTTTCTTAAGTATGTCTTGGTTTGGTTAGTCGCACACTTACTGTTGAATTAACAGCCATGGGTTCATGTCCCACTACAGGACCACTTGTGATTTAGGCTATGTTCCAATCATTAAAGAATACTTCCTTGTTTGTGCTACACTCCTTCAGATGAAGTTCCATAAACTGGAATTCTTCTTGTGTCTTCCTATGGTTATTAAAGATTCCAGGAAGAGGAGGGAGTTCTCTTGGTGTTTAGCTAACATTTCACTGTCAACCAATAACCTCCCTGCCCAGCTTTCACTGACAATATAAAAATGCAGGATCTTGCTGTATACAAATAGTTATTATTTAAGTGCATGATAGAAATTGTACATGGAAGTAATGTTTCAGACTGATGTGATGAATACCAGCATTTGACTGCAAAAGATACTTCTATTTTTGAAGTGTGCAAAACAAAATATTAATTGAAAAATAAATGATGACACAATTTCTCCAGTTTGAGGGAAAATGGTCGGACCTAAGAATGGCAAATTGCCTTTTAATCTATGATTAGGCATTCTTTGAAGAATATGTATGAAATTTTATGCAAACCTCAAAATCAGTCTTTTACTGTTTCCATAATGCAGTATGTACCACATTACAATCAGTTACTTATACTGGCCAAGGAGTTATAGTGACTATTGATTTGTATTGACATGATTTTTCAAAGTTGCCTGATTTACCCCCAGAAGCACTCCATTTATTTTGAGTAGAAATATGTTTTAACTCACCAGTTCTCTCTTCGTTGTGTACTGAAAGAGCCTTAATGCAATAGAGTATGTCTTTATTTCTTCTACAGTTTGAAATGCAGAGATATCCAGAGTATCCAGAGATATATCCTCCAGATATTTATTTAATGTTCCCCAATTCCTTACAAACTAAAATGTTCATTAAGCTTTCTCAAGTAGAAGCAAGCCAAGAGGTAACAATGTCTGAGGAAGCTGACCCATTCTTAACAGTGCAGATTTTAGAGAAACACTGCAGATGCTGGAATCTGGATGAAATATGATGATGCTGGAGGAACTCAGCAGGCCAGGCAGCATCTGTAGAGAAAAACAGGTGGTCAACGTTTCAGGTCAGGACCCTTCTTCAGAATTGAAGATAGGAAAAGGGGAAGCCCAATATCTTGGAGAGAAAAGCAGAGCAGTGATAGGTGGACAAAAGAGAGGAGTTGGGATGGGCACAAGGTGGTGATAGATAGATGCAGGTAAAAGATAATGATAGGCAGGTGCGGGAGGAGGGGAGGGGGGAGAGCAGATCCACCGGGGGATGGGTCAAAGGTAAGGAGAGAGAGGAAACAAAAGGTAGAAAAAAAAGGCTAGGACCTAGATGAGAGATGAGATGGGGAAAAAGGTTAGAATTGGAGGAGACACCAGAGGTAACAGTAAAGGCATGGAGAGAGGAGTCAATGATTCTCCGGTTAAGAGTTGATGGAAAAAATTGGAGTCAGGCAAATAAGATCCCCTGCAATTAATAATCAGTGCAAGGAGGAAGAAGTTGCTGGCAAGGTCAACATTGTCAAAAGCAGCAGACAGGTCTAGATGGATAAGAAGCAAAGGATGACCTTTTACATCACGTAGGATGTAATTAATGACTTTATTAAGAACTATCTTATTACAGATTCAGAAACCTGTTGGATGTAATTCAAATGCAGAGTTTCTGTAAAGATGGGCACAAATATTGGAGGCTACAACACATTCAAGAGGAATGGGAGACTGGTTATGAGAAAGCAGTTTGTAAGGGTTGCTTTCTTAAGGGTAGGGCAAAATTGATTTGAATAAAGGGAAATGTTTTTGGCAGCATGAATTTTTGTAAAGTGTGTGAAAATTCAAACTGCAGCAGTTGCTGGCCATTGTTGAATTAGAGAAATCTCTGGGCTGTGGAGAGTTGTGCAGTTAAACAATGAGAAAGAGAAACAGCATCTTCTAAAACATTCAACAGTTGATGAGAGAAACCTTAGGATCCAAGCAGGCTGTTAGCCGATGAAGCAGGTGCCCCCACTTCCTAGCAATTGCTCACACTCTGCCAGCCAAGGTGCATCCCTGAGCTCCCACCTCAGCATTGAGTGGCTGCACTACTCACCTGGTCTGCCTAATACCTGTCCTCATATAGCCTCTTGCCACCAAACCATGTGCCACTCATTACAGTGGGGAAGGCAGGAGTTTGCCAGGTTCCCAGTACATCAACACTGTCAATAACACATCCCTATATATACTAGAGTGACCCTTTTGGCACTAATTTCATTAAAGTTCTTGTACCTTGGAACACATCCGAAGGACTAAGCAAGGTTCTAGTGTAAATTACATCAGCTATGTTTTCCTTTAATTGCTCATATTTTTCATTTTATACCTGTACATGTTCAACTGTATCAAATAGGTCTCCTCTGGTGTAGCGCACAGGACGATCCCATTGGCAGTATAAAATCTGCTGCTTGTTAATCCACCGACAAATCTGATGGTTTCCTAGAAAATTAAAACACAAAATCTGACCTAATTTGACCATTGAACAACTTTGCTGATATTATGTTTTTGGAGTATCACAGATTTTATTTTATATTCATGATCTATATTACTCATCTGATCTTTTTTGGAAATTAGGCAATTAAATATTGGCTTCAGGATAGTTTATTACATATAATGTAAAAGCAATATTATAAATAGATGTATTCAAATTTCTTCAACAAGAATTTAAAAACTAAATCTTTTTTTTTGTGGTACTTCATTAACCTCTCTTTATTGTTAATTAGCACAAATGGTATAATACTTTGACACAAGAGATTCTGCAGATGCTGGAATCTGGAGCAAGACACACAAAGTGCTGGAGGAACTCAGCAGGCCAGGCAGCATCTATGGAGGGAAATAAACAGTGACGTTTCAGGTCGAGATCCTTCATCAGTCCTGAAAGTCAATTCAAGAATTCAAAATGGTTTGAGACATTCTCTTGTTTAAATTTGGCCCCTTTACTAATTCTGAAGTGTTTTCCTCCAAAAGATCAATCTAGCTATAGGGAGCTGACAATAATGAACGTGACCAAGTTGTTTGACAGCTTGTACCTAAAGGCACTTGTCAAGTGAGTCCGAAAGCAAGATCAGAAAATACATGTTCAGACGGTGTTGAGACAAGGAAACCTCTACCAGCCAGGAGGACAAAAGCAGCAGGTGCAATGGGAACACCACCACCTACACGTCCCCTTCAATCACACACCAAGCTGATTTGTAAATATATTGGCATTCCATCATCAATGCTGAATCTAAATACTGGAACTTCCTACAAAAGAGCAGCGAGAAAACACCCTTGCTGGAAGACCACAGAGCTTCATGATGGTGCTCACGACCACCTTTTCATGGCAATAATTGCTAGCCTTGTCAGTGATGACCACATTCCAGGAATTAAAAACATTCCTCAGAATATGGCTTGCCCAAATGGATTTGTTGATTGATGGTTTTTTTGATAGTGTGCAATTCATAAAAATGTTGCACTATGCAAAAATTGATTGAATTTACCAAGTTGAGTCTCTTTAGCCATTTGCGTTTCATGGATTATGTTTCTCAGCAGCTGTTCATCTTGCATGACTTTGTGCTTCTCCAACAATTCCTGCTGTCTCAAATAATTATCATGTTGCCTCTGGTACTCCTTCAGTTCATTTAACGTCCGCTGCAGAGATCTAAATAGATGAAACAATGTAATAGATCTAATATGCAAATGCAAAAAAAAGTGTAAATGCAGTAAATGTGTGTCTCACATAAATGTGTGAATTTATTTGTGCTCCATATTAATATTTTAAATTGCTTCTTTTTACAAGATTATTTAAGCAGGACTGGAAATAGTGCTTCTGCCCTACCATTTTCATGCAAGGATCTTTGATGTACAACTGTTAGAAAACAGTAAAAAGTTATTGTCAATTGGAATTAGTTACATGCACTATGGGAAGACAAAAATAAATTTCTAATGAATTCCCCCACAAAAGCAGCAGAAGTGATTGCAGCAAGCCAATGGCAGGAAAGAACATTTCAAAGAGTTAAAAAGCTTCCACAGTAGCCTTTAAAGAGAACTGAATAAATACTTAGCGGAAAAAAAAGGTCAATGATACAGGAAAAGAGAGGCAAATGGATCTAGTGGAGTATGGGATGAAGAGAAATGCTCATCAGAAGAATGCCTGTTATATTCTATGGTAAGGACAAATTAGTATCCTTACTTCTCCACCATACCATACCTGTGCTGTGCCTCCAATTTTTGCTCCAGCTTCTGCTGACACAGGACAGCATGCTTCCTTTTCATTGCATGTTCAAAGCCAGGCCTTATAAGCAATGCCTGATCATAGCACAGTACTGAATGGTTATATTCTCCCAACATCTAGAAAAGAAAAATACAAATTTCAAATTTCATTCACAGTTAAACACAGTTTCAATATTTAAAAAATTCTCAAACACTTGGAGAACTGTGTACAGTTTTGGTCACTCTGTTATCAGAAAGACGTGGTTAAACTGGAAAAAGTGCAGAAAAGATTTATGATGATATTGTCAGGATGAGAGGACCTGAGTTATCAGGAGAGGTTGGCCAGGCTAGGACTTTATTCCTTGGAATGCAGGAGTATGAGGGGCAGCCTTACAGAAATGTTTAAAATTATGAGGGGCATAGATAAGGTGGGTGGTAACAGTCTTTTCCACAGGTTAGGGGAGTCCAAAACTAGGGAGTATAGGTTCAGAGGTGAAAGGGGAAAGATTTAAAAGGGGCCTGAGGGGCAATTTTTTCCCATGCAGAGGATGGTGAGTATATGGAATGAGCTGCCAGAGTAAGTGGTTGAGGCAGGTACACTAGTATAATTTAAGAAGCACTTGGATAGGTACATGGAGAGGTGGGGATTGCAGGGGTATGGGCAGAATGCAGGAGATTGGGACTATCCAGGTGGACAACGTAGTCAGCATGGACTGGTTGGGCCAAAGGGCCTGTATCCATGCTGTATTGCTCTATGATACCAAACAGAATAAATTTTCCCTCCATTTGTTCAATCATTCTTTCACAAAATTAAGCACAACTGGTGTTTGAGAGACATAATTCAATCCACTGTCCCAGAACTTCCCCAAAGCCAGCAGTTCTCTTCATAACTGTGTGGACATTCGGGACTTCTGCACAATAAAGTGGAAATCCCAAACCTCTGCAAGGCTTTCCCCTCCCTTCTGTCCTAAAAATGCTCTAATACTAGATTTCCAATGGGGATCACTCTGTCAAACCAAGGCCACTTTACACCTGGTGAAGGTTCAGGATCTTCATTAAATTGGAGAGGACTGGCTATGAGGGAAATAAGTAAGTTATAGACGATGTACATGGTTTTTAATTCATTAATTTATAAACACTGAATTGTTTTTTGTGTTTTCTACTGTTTTAAGTGCTTTGTTTTTTATTTCATTTTTTAAAACATATTAGATTTAACTCTCAGTAGCTTTTGTATGTTAGTTTGAATAGGATCAATCAAATCAGACCTGGCTTTTCTGCATAAATTTGCAGAGATATCTGCACAAGATCAGTTCAGTTTTGGGAAATCGGCAACCTCAGCTGAAAAGCAGCCTTGTGGAAACTTAAGGCCATGATATTCCGTAAAGGGAATGGTCAAAATTAGAAAAAAAGGTGCAACAAACAATCTGCTGTAGGAATTCAACAGGTCGAGCAGCATCTGTAAGGGGAAAGGAACTGTCGACGTTTCGGGTTGAAACCCTGCATCAGGACAGGTTTGTGGCTCTCTTTAGAAAAAAGGTGGACAGCCAGCTCACACTTAAGCAGTGCCT
This sequence comes from Rhina ancylostomus, assembly GCA_030265395.1. Taxonomy (NCBI): domain Eukaryota; kingdom Metazoa; phylum Chordata; class Chondrichthyes; order Rhinopristiformes; family Rhinidae; genus Rhina; species Rhina ancylostomus. The sequence goes on from JARFYF010000104.1 coordinate 54,606,753, forward strand.
AATGAAGATATGAAGCAGGCAGTACGCTGAAGCAGAGGAGATGTAAAAATTCAAAACTGAAGTGGGTAGGTATTTGGGACAGGGCGTTGAGGTACATTGCGTGGTGCTTCTTAGATTCTATCACCAAGCATTTGGTATTCCCATTTATCAAGGAACAAACTGTCAATGGGACAAAACTTACATCTTTCTTTCATCACACTTATGGTACATTATAACATACTGGTTACGTATTTCACCAGTGTTCCAGAGGGCATGTTTAATAGATCTGTCGGGGAGGGTTTAAACTAATTTGGCAGGGGGATGGGAGCTGGAGTGATAGGGCTGAGGAAGGGAAAACAGGAATAAATCAAAGACAGCACGCAGTAAAGAGGACAGGCAGGTGATGGGGCAAATTTACAACCAGTGGGATGAGTTGTAGTGCAATAGAGTTGCAGTGCAATCAAAGCAAAACGTACCAAATACTGGACTTAACATATTATACTTAAATGCACACTGCATAAGAAATAAGGTGGATGATCTTGAAATACAGCTACAGATTGGCAGGTATGATGTTGTGGCCATCACTGAGACGTGGTTAAAGGATGGATGTCTATGGGAGCTGAACGTCCAAGGATACACGGTGTATGGGAAGGATAGGCAGATAGGCAGAGGGGGTGGCATGGCTTTTCTGGTAAGAAATAATATTAAATCATTAGAAAGAGGTGACATAGGATCGGAAAGTGTAGAATCTTTATGGGTTGAGTTAAGAAATCGCAAGGGTAAAAGGACCCTGATGGCCGTTATATACAGGCCTCCAAACTGCTGCCATGATGTGGACTACAAATTACAACAGGAAATAGAAAAGGCTTGTCAGAAGGGCAATGTTATGATAATCGTGGAGGATTTTAACTTGCAAGTGGATTGGGGAAATCAGATTGGTACTGGATCTCGAGAGAGAGAATTTGTAGAATGTTTATGAGATGGCTTTTTGGAACAGCTTGTTGTTGAGCCCACTAGGGGATCAGCTGGACTGGGATTGTGTAATGAACCAGAGGTGATTTAGAGAGCTTAAGGTGAAGGAACCCTTAGGAGGCAGTGATCACAACATAATTGAGTTCACTTTGAAATTTGAGAAGGAGAAGCCGAAATCCAATGTGTTGGTACTTCAGTGGAGTAAAAGAAATTACAGTGGCATGAGAGAGGAACTGGCCAAAGTTGACTGGAAAGGGACACTAGCAGGAAGGAGAGCACAGCAGAAATGGCTGGAGTTTCTGCGAGAAGTGAGGAAATTGCAACACAGATATATTCCAAAAAAGAAATTTTCGAATGGAAAAAGGACACAACCGTGGCTGACGAGAAGTCAAAGCCAAAGTAAAAGCAAAGGAGAGGGCACATGAAGCAAAAGTTAGTGGGAAGATAGAGGATTGGGAAGCTTTTAAAAATTTACAAAAGGCAACTAAGAAAGTCATTAGGGAGGAAAAGATGAACTATGAGAGGAAGCTAGTAAATAATATCAAAAAGGATACTAAAAGCTTTTTCAACTATATCAAGAGTAAAAGACGGGCGAGAGTAGATATAGAACCGATAGAAAACGAGGCTGGAGAAATTGTAATGGGAGACAAGGAGATGGTAGAGGAACTGAATGAGTATTTTGCATCAGTCTTCACTGAGGAAGACATCAGTAGTATACCAGACACTCAAGGGAGTTAAGGAAGAGAAGTGTGTGCAGTCAAAATAAATTACAACAGAGAAGGTACTCAGGAAGCTGAATTGTCTAAGGGTAGATAAATATCCCGGACCAGATGGAATGCATTCTCACATTCTGAAGGAAGTGGCTGTAGACATTGCAGAGGCTTTAGTGATGATTTTTCAAGAATCAATAGATTCTGGCATGGTTCCAGAGGACTGGAAAATTGAAAATGTCACTCCACTATTTAAGAAGGGTGTGAGGCAGCAAAAAGGAAATTATAGACCTGTTAGTCTGACATCAGTGGTTGGGAAGTTGTTGGAGTCGATTGTCAAGGATGAAGTTACGGAGTACATGGAGGCACATGACAAGATGGGCTGAACTCAGCATGGTTTCCTCAAAGAAAAATCCTGCTTGAGAAACCTACTGCAATTTTTTGAGGAAATTACAAGCAGGCTGGACAAAGGAGATGCAGTGGATGTCATGTATTTGGATTTTCAGAGGCCCTTTGACAGGGTGCCACACACAAGATAAGAGCCCATAGAATTACAGGAAAGTTACGAGCATGGATAGAGCATTGGCTGATTGGCAGGAAACAGAGTGGGAATAAAGGGATCCCATTCTGGTTGGCTGCCGGTTACCAGTGGTGTTCCGCAGGGGTCCATGTTGGGGCTGCATCTTTTTACATTGTATATCAACGATTTGGATAATGGAATAAATGGCTTTGTGGCTAAGTTAGCCAATGATACAAAGATAGGTAGAGGGGAGGGTAGTGTTGAGGAAACAGAATCTGTAGAGAGACTTGGATAAACCAGGAGAATGGGCAAAGAAATGGCAAATGAAATACAATGTTGGAAAGTGTATGGTCATGCACCTTGGTAGAAGAAATAAATGGGTAGACTATTACTTAAATGGGGAGAAAATTCAAAATTCAGAGATGCAAAGGGACTTGGAAGTCCTCGTGCAGGATACCCAGAGAAGATTCACTAGAATGAGAGTGTTAACATATGAGGAATGTTTGACAGCTCTTGGCTGTACTCCTTGGAGTTCAGAAGAATGAAAGGGGACCTCAGAGAAATATTTCAAATGTTAAAAGGCCTGGAGAAAGTAGATGTGCAAAGTTGTTTCCCGTGGTAGGGGAGTCTAGTACAAGAGGGCACGACTTCAGGATTGAAGGGCACCCATTCAGAACAGAGATGCAGAGAAATTTCTTTAGCCAGAGAGTGGTGAATCTGTGGAATTTGTTGGCATGGGCAGCTGTGGAGGCAAAGTCATTGGGTGTATTTAAGGCAGACATTGATAGGTATCTGAGAAGCCAGGGCATCAAAGGTTATGGTGAGAAGGCAGGGGAGTGGGGCTAAATGGGAGAACGGATCAGCTCTTGATAGAATGGCGGAGCAGACTCGACAGGCTGAATGGCTGACTTCTGTCCCTTTGTCTTACAGTCTTTATTGCTCTGAATGGGTGAAGATCCCTCTGCAGTGCACAAATCCTTCAATGGAACCTGTTCTTTGGTGATTGGTCAACGAGAGTGCTACCCAAAGCTCACTGTCACCACCAGGGAGCTCACAACATCTTTAAAGAAAGGATAACACCAACATATCTGCCTGCAGCACAGTAGTGCAGCTGGTAGAGCTGCTTCTTCATGGCTCAAGTGACCTAGCTTCCACCCTGCCTTCTGATGCTGCCTGTGTGGAGCTTGCAAATCCTCCTGGTGACTTTGTGTGCTTCCTCTAGGGTGTTCCCATTTCCTCCCATATCCCGAAGATGTGTAGCCTGGTAGGTTGATATTCCATTGTAAATCGTCCTGGTGCAGGTGTGGGAAAATTGATGAAAATAGGTGAAATTAGTGGGGGAATGGTATTGCCCTGTGGGCTGGCACAGACTCACTGTCCTAGTTCTTAAGGAAATATGGAAATACATAACTGGCAGTTTGCATATGGAACAAAAGCACGAAATAAACAAAGTCCTGGTCTGTAAAACTAGAGAGTTTACTGGTTTTACATATCAGTCAGCCTTGTTAAGAAATATGCTCCTCATTTTTGGTTGAAGGTAAAAAAACCTGCCACAAGGAGAAAACATATTGAAACAGTGAAAATATGCACAACTGTTATGAAGTAAAGAGAGCTGCGAAACAGGGATCTCAGTTTTTATCAGTCTGTTGAAAGCCAAATGGGATGAACATGAAAACACAACACTGGCTTGTAAGCAGGAGATCCTGTGATCTCTTTGTTATGCCAGTGAGATTTGAACAATCCACTGATGTCTAATCAGACTCTGTAAGCTTCATTTTTTAACAGCATCTTGTATATCAGAAGGCTGAGATTCAAAGCAGATCTTAGGGATGTTGATGGCAGGTCACTCCAGATTGTTTTCCACTCACAGCAAAGACAAAGTCTCCCACAGTTGTTTCACATGTCAATTAAAATCAACCTAAACAGAATGGGGAGGTTTGTATGGAAAACTGGGAAACAGCCTGATTGGATGATGGAATGAGGGCAACCAAACTTCTTGTTTCTTTGAGAATTTGTGCTTTAAAGCGTATAAACCACATAGAAGTAACTAAGGCTGATTTGACTGCATCCTCACACTTTGGCCCCAATAGTAACTCCAAGGCATATCAGACCATTGGGGTGCAATATCAGGCAGGCATCCAAGAAGTACTTCTAAATTTAAATTTTTAAAATTTTTAAATTTTAAAATTTTTATTTAGTGTGGTAACAGGCCCTTCCGGCCCAACGAGTCCATACCACCCATTTTTTTTAAAACCCAAATTAACCTACCCGTACATCTTTGGAATGTGGGAGGAAACCGGAGCACCTGGAGGAAACCCACGCAGACACGG
>JARFYF010000104.1:54613559-54626292 GCA_030265395.1 Rhina ancylostomus
ATGATCTCAGCATTTATCCACATAATGCTACGCTTGCCATGCATATGCCCACTCACTCAACCTGTCCATGTCACACCAGAGGCTCTCAGCATGAAGATGTTATTTTTAACTCCCTCATCTAAATTGTCAATATATATTGTGAACAACTGCAGTCCAAGCACTGAAACCTGCAGTCCCTCACTAGTCACTCCCTGCCTTCCTTAAAGACCAGTTTATTTTTTATTTGTTTCTTGTCTGCCAACTAGTTGTCTACCCTTATCAGTATATTCCCCCAATTTCATGTACTTCAATGTTGCACATTAATCTTTTACGTGGAACCTTGTTGAAAGTCCAAATGTATCACATCCACTGGTTCTCCCCCATTCACTCTACTGGTTACATGTTCCAAAAATTCCATTTATTTGTTGAGCATGATTTCTCTTTCATAAATCCATACAGACTTTGACTGTTCCTGTCACTGTTTTCCAGTTACTTTATTATATCTTTAATAATAAACAGAAGCATTTTCCCACTACTGACATCAGTCTGAGCAGCCTTAAATTCCCTGTCTTCTCTCCTTTTTTTAAATATGGGGTTACATTTTCTACCCTACAATCCAGAAACCAGAGGATGCTGGATGACCATTGATGAATCCACTATTTCTAGAGCTACTTTCTTAGGGTATTCTGAGATGCAGACTACCAGCTCCTGTGGGTTTATCAACCTACCCTAACACCTAGTACTGATATTTTTTTTCCTGAGTTCCTCCAGCTCACTGGGCCCTGGGTTCCCCAACATTTCTGGGAGGTTATTTATTCTCTGAAGACACGCCCAGAAGTATTTGTTCAATTGGTCTGCCATTTCTGTCCATAATTTCCCTGTCTTAATTAACCCGGCTAACAGTTCCTGGTCCTCAGGGTTTGCTGCTTTCTCTAGACAATTAAATGTTTCCTCCTTGAGTCTAATACTATCCCTAATTTCTGTTGTTATCCATAGTTGAGCCACCCTTCCTGTTTTATTTTTGTGCCAGGCAGAATTATTGCCTTTCATTAAGGTGCTGCTTAAATGTTTGCCATTGCCAATCTACCTTCAAACCCATGTAATACTCCCTAGTCTCTGTATTAGTCAACTCTTGGTGTATGCCACTGTAGTTTCTTTTCTTTAGTTTCTAGATCCTAGTCTCAGAATTATCCATGTCACTTTGCATCTTAATGGAGAGCTCTACCAGGTTATGGTTGCTCTGCCCCACGGGGCCTCCCATGACAAGATTGCTAACTAATCCTTTCTCATTACACAATACAGTCTTGGCTGGCCTTCTCTCCAGTTGGTTCCTCGATACATATATCCAGAATATCGTGTACACTGCAGGCATTCTTCCTCCACAGTTTACTAATTTTATTAGTCCATTCTATGTGCAAATTAAAGTTGGCTATGATTATGTTTGTAGCCTACTTTTTGTTCCATTGTACCCCTGATGTATGATTCCCATTCCTGATCACTTTAGTGGGCTCTTTTGTTTAATGCAAAAGACAAACTGCTGGAGGAACTCTGTGTGTCAGGCTGCATCTGAGGAGGAGGAAAATGGACATTTGACGTTTCAGGTCAAGACCCTTCATCAGGACTGAAAGAGGGGAAATGGCCAGTATAAACAGGTGAGGGGAAGGGGTGGAGCAAGAGCTGACAAGCGATAGGTGGATCCGGGTGAGGTGGGGTGATAGGCAGATGGAGAAGGGAAGAGTGGAAATAGCAACAGAGGCTGGGAGGCGATAGGTGGAGGCGACAAAGGGCTACAGATGGAGTCTAACAGGAAAGAAGGGTGGAGCATGGCACCACAGAAGGGAGGTGAGGTGGGCAGATGGGAACAGAGGGAGAGGACCCAGTGGGAGGAGTGTGTAGGTAGGTGGAGGAGGGGAAAGAAATGGGGATGGGTGGTGGTGATAGGATGAGTGTAAGAGAAACTGGGTAGATTGGGAGGAGAGAGGGGGAGAAAAGGGATAGAGGAAGAGCAGGTTACCTAAAATTGGAGAATTCATTGTTCATGCCATTGGGTTGCAGTGTCTTAGTTGGGCCCGCATCTGAAGGAAGTGATGTCTGCTTTCATTTTAACATCAAAGCAGTGACTATTTCACTTAATGATTTACACAAGGGCAGTTGGATGAACATTTTTTTTTACCCTATCTTTAGTCTGCTTATTATTTGTGGATGTCATATGGAGAGCTATAGAAGAATTGGGATATATAATTTTCCATGCAAGATTTTATCATGTTATATGAGGGATGACCATTGAATGCAAGCCTTAACATAATGCATGGCCCTATCTGAATCGATACCATCCTCCAGAGACACCCTAAAGTCCTCTATCATTCTGTAATATCCCAATTTAAAAGCAGTATCTTCCTGCTATCACTAAAGATATTAATGATATGCTCAGAGGGCTTTATTATTGCTAGACAGGTATTCACGTGATACAGAAACTGTTAAAACTTGGGAATTGATAATTTCCATGTAATTCTAAAGGAAATTTTAAACAAATCATTGATCCCATCATGTCTATGTTGATGCTTATGCACAGCACCCAAAATTTCCAGTGCCAGTTGTCAACTTCCCCAAATTCCATTTCCTCCTTCAACCATCTGACTGACCTGTTCTTAAACTCTCGGTTTGCCCTCCAAAACTTGCAAGCCTCTCTGTGACCCTCAATCCTCATTAAATTGTTATTTAATCTTACTCATTTTCAATTCTCAGACTCTACAAACGTAGAGTAAATTTTGGTCTTCACTGCCAACACAGATTTGACACTAAAAATTTCCTCATTGCAGAACCTACCTGCCTTTTATTTAAATTGAAAACTTGCTCACTTTTATATCTAATTACACTGTCCAATCAACTAGAATTGTAACTCTTCGCTATTTAAGTATTATATCCTCAGATCCTTGTATATCCATCTCATTTAATTTGTTACCTGCAAAGGATTATAGTCTCATTCATTTCACTAAAGTGAAGCACTTTTAACATCTAGTTTAATTTGGATGTACCAAAATAGACAGCAGAAAATTAGGACCATTAGTCGCATTATCGTTTAGATAGAAATCTCTGCTATTACCAGACTTCAGGAAGAAGGGGGAAATACACACTGGCCAATTTGAAAAGAGCTTGTGGATAATTCTTCCCAATTTCTCAGGGGCACAGAATATAGGCCCAAACTGTCTAGCCTCTTTATAACATAGAAAGATGATAGTGAAAGCCCATTAATACTTTGCTGCATTTTAAATAAGACTGGTTAACGTGGACTGGGACCTGAACAAACAGCAATCTTTAAATTGAGTTGTGCAGTTTCTGGACTCTAGTGCAAAGGAATAAGGAGAGCAAATACTGAATTAATTGCCCTAGCGACTGGAACGGTGTTCCTATTCAACATTTAAGATTTGGAAGTCGAAGTGTTAAGTACCCAAAGATTTAGCAGCTACCAATGATTCCAGAAGAACTGGAGTAGAGTGGAATGTAGATGTTGAAAAGGAGAAAGTAGCCAAAAACTTTCAAAAAGCATTTGCTAAATATGTTAGACAGTTGTGTGACAGATGAAATTCAACATGGAAGGGCAGAGTGATAGAAGGAAAAGCTGATGTTCTAAGTAAACTATGGATGGTATAAATATAGTTAGAGCTTAGAAGATATCTGAAGTGAAGTAGAATAGCTACAGCATAGCCTAAGACAAGATGTTAATTATACTCTGAGGCCAGTAACTATAAATTAGTATTTGAAATGCAGCACAGTCAAAGCACCACAATCTAACTGGGTACTTCAAGCTTTCACAGGATATGAGTGAATAAATTGAGACAACTGAAAGGAATATTGCAATAAAATGTTTAAAAAGAACTTCATCTGAATCTTATGGGGGGGCAATGGCAAAGGGGCAGCAAGGAGTGGAGAATGTAAATGATTGGTTGGATGAACTTAGTTGAAATGAATGACTCCTCCATTTTGGTTTCTCTTATATGCAGTGCTCTGAGTTACCTTAAGTTATTTGTCACTGCCCTTTTTTAATTAAAGGGTAAACAATTTTAGATTCAATGATTCCTCCACACAGCATGTTACTTTAAATTTCATTGTTCTGCCTACTTATTATGCTATTTTGCAAATCATCTCTGCCTGAAAGTTTATACTTGAGTTTGAAAGAGCAGTTCCTTAAATAAAATGCAACCAGTATACATTTTGTCATTGCAAGGATACTGTGGATTTATTTTTAGTAGTTTAATACTTTTTCTAAATCAATATCCCTGGGTCATGGCCAGAGGATTAATCAGCTGTATTGCATCTGGGAAATGGAATTGTACTGTCAGTTGCGGCTCAAGTGGTGCTCACAACTGAGGTAGAGGCATGGCATCAGGCTCCACTTCTGGAACTTAACCAAATAATTGAGGCTAACATCTCTGCAGTGTTGAGGCAGCAATGTATTAGGGATGTTTCTTTTTGAATGAGATATTAAATCAAGCCCTTAAAATAGTGATTGATCAACACCAATTACTGAGGTAATTTGGTCAGAAATTTCACAAAATTAAAAATCAATAAATCAATGTGGCACATTGGCTATCCCATTTGAGAATACCACACAAGGTGTACATACAAACTGCAGCAGATTTATTAAAACGGCAATGTGCCAACCACACAGACAAACTAGAGTTAGTCCTCATGGGTTCATGAATATTAATTTGGTTGTGTTCATCAGATTCACTTCAACAACAGAAGCAGTGACTCAAAGTTTGTGCCATCTGCTCAAAATAGAATTTTACCCAGATTTCTCTCCTGTGGTGATAAATTTTCTCTGATCACTGGCTCCAGATACTGAATGAATATAACCAACTTTAGACAGTAATTCCAAATTACAGAAAGAATGGAAGGTCAAGTATAATGTCTTTCATGACTTTAGATTTTCCTAAGTATTTCTCTCTGAGCAGCATCATAAACATAGTGCCATTGTGGTAATGCAGGAAATGCGGCAGCCAGATTGCACAGAGCTTTGTCCCAAAAGGACCAGTATTCCCCTGGATGATTTTTTTTATCCTAACTTAATGCTTTCTCTTCTTTGTTCTTGTAAATTTTTTTGCTTGCCTTTTCTCATGACTCCAGTCTGCAAAAGTGAGTTTTAGTTTCTTCTCTCAAGGAAGTGAAAAGAAATTTTGACAAACTAACTAAACTTTTGTAAACTGAGATTTGCTATATCATGCATGATTTATGTCAGATGGAATACCATAAGAGGACCTACGGAGGCCAATGCGTACCACACTCTTCTGATTAGTCCCAAAGGCAGGAAGCTCTTTGTTGTCAAATAATATTGTTACAGCTGTACAGAATTGAGATAAATGCACAGACATTGGGGACGAGAGTTGATTATCCTTGTAACTTGTTGTTGCAGATTTTAACAGAGCCCTTGTTACTTATGATGCTCTTATTTCTTCCCCAGCCTTTGAATCCATCTTTAGTGCCTTAAGAATTTCCAATACAAGCAGAAACTCCATTTTAAAAAAATTGTAGTGATTTTGGAATGGGGCTGGAACAACTTTACATATTTTCTTAATACATGTCCACCGACAGATTATTAACCTACCTATATCTAGGGAAATACTGCCCATTTTCTGGAGTAGTGGGTGAGGAGCTCACATAAATGTTCATCATAATAAGAGTAGAATGAAGTGACTTTTCAGTTTTCAGGTTCTTGCTCTATTTTCTGCCATAATCTCTACAGCAGTTTGGAGTGAGCAATAAAAAGTAGTCATCGTCTTGGCTGGACTCCAGCAAAGATTTCAGTGCAGGGAAATTTTTTTTTAAAATTGTGAGACCATATTGGAAGTATGTTTTTAAATATTCATCGTCAGAATATGGTCATTATTGGCATATATTTTCCATTCCTCCTGGATACAATTGAATAGGCACAGTTAAGGGCTGTTGTTTATGGGAATCCATAGACCAGGACTATATGGACAATAGATTTTTTTTCCCTAATGGATATTTATGAACCATATGAGTTTTTTTTTAATGGTTAAACAAAGTTCAAAAACTACAGCCATTTTAAGATTTAAAAAAGCAGATGCTAAATTCCAAGAAGTGATGTCTAGTGTGTGACAGGTGCTATTGACGTTAATATATCAACATCAATCTCCCCTGACATTGACATGGAATCATTGGACTATGAATGAAGAGGGACTTTTGACACTTGAGTATAGGGCATGGTGGTGATGGGGAGGGGGGGGTGGGTGGAGTAGATTTGGGAAGGCAGAGTAGGAATAGAAACCAGTGATGAGGGAACTAGGATGTTAGTAGGATATAATAAAGGATAGAAGGTACTAGAAAAGGTGGAGTGGAATGGAATGAGGGGACTATCAAATCCAGCAGCTGAGGGGACATGGAAATGGGAGTGGGTAGAGTGGGCTTAGAAGAGGGAGATTGGGAAAGGGGACGGTGGGGAGGATGAAGGAGAAGCTGGAGATTTTATCTTGCATATGTACATCAGCATTGAATATAAATTACAATAAAAAAGGTCCTTCCTATCGCAAGCCCAGCTATCGAGTGAATTTACCTTCATGTGGAATGGGGAGCAGGCTGAGTGTCTAGGATTGCTTAAATCCAGTCCTGCACATTTTGTTTTAAGTTGTAATTTTTCTCCTGTTCTGAATTTCTGAAGTTCTCTTTGTTTCTTTTTGAAGACAGCTGTTGGATACTTACTAAATAATTACAGCTGGGAAATGGATCCTCCCACTCAGTCACTGCATTACAAATGGCTCCCTGTCACCCGGCCCTGTGAAGACCTCAAAATAAAATTCACATCATGTTCCTACAAAGATCAGTGCTCTCCCTCAACTCCTGATTGTCCAGTACATCAAAGATCTGTGTGATCATCACACTCCAACAGTGCACCATCGGCAAGAGATGAAATTGAGTTGTAATTTGCAAAAATTTTCATCATTGTGTTCATACTGTCTAAATCTGTGTAAGACTTTTGTTCAAAACTGTTGAAGGATAGAGTAAGGAATTTAACTATTATAGATATTTATGACAATAAATGTATTAAAAGTTTTGTTACACTTAATTTCAGAGTAAATTGTGCATGGTGCAGAGCTTGTTTTTTTAAACTTTGTGTTGTCAAGGAGTCTTCCCAGACAGCATTACTTATTGCAAAACTGTGCATATTTTTCCAGCTATCAAATAAAACTTCAAAATAGTTCCTTCATAGAATGCAAAGAACTTTAGATAGATTATATAGCACTTTTTAAGGATCTGCATGCACAGTGACTGTTGAATTCAATAAATCTTCCACTTTATTTCCATCATTAGAATTTGTCTTGCACTGCTCTCTAGGAGTGCATGCATTGTGTGATGTGTTTCTACTATTGGAATCTGATCTGACTCCTGCTTACTTTGAACACCACCTTCTATTGAGTGCTCATGCTTGAATATGTACCTTTCTCACTTAGTGCCAGCAGTCTGGTCGCTACCAACCACAGCATAAAAGTGGAGAAGATCGGTTACAGTGGTAAAGTAAGAGAATATTCAGCTGATCTAATCCTGAGCCACCTCTCCTTCATTCCATCTTGATGTTTCCAAGATTTGTGCATTCAACTTACCTGAAAATTGATGTATATTTTTAGTAAATCTTCTGCAATAGTTACCCTGAATTCAAGTTAAGATTTTGAACTCTCTTTAAAAACATCTGGAAATGTGGTTTCTTTGGAAACCACACAGTGGATTCACTAGTAGGGAAAAGAAGTAGGGAGAAAAGCAAAGGAATAGGATCATTTAGATAGTTCTTCCAAAAAACCTGCACAGATTCAAGGGGTGGATGTTTCATGCTGTATCATTCCACAGTTCCATAAACTCCTTTAACATAGAAAATCTGCTTTGGTTATCTAATCAAGTGTATATGTGACTAATTCCATGCTAACTTTGCAAGGTGTCAGTTGTCATTAGTTCTCAGAGTTGATTTAGAATGCTGCTGCCAGCAAGGCAAGTTGAAGGAGCTCTTTGGGCAGGCAGGGATGATCTCTAAACCCGTATCTTGAAATGCTATCAAGTCTCTATATACTGAATTGAACCTCGTGTATGCATTGGACATAACTCAATGGTAGGTGCGTACACCTCAAGTAAGGAGAATACCTCCAAGCACCAGTCTAAGGATTAGTGCTCATAGTCATAATCAGCATCAGCACCTCAGAACAGTACCAAGGATGTCAAAGTACCACCCTTCATAGCCCTTGTCTATTCCCGCAGTTTGACACAGTGCCATTTCTTCTAGATGAGACTGGTTGAGTGTCTTTGCCAATATTTGCTCCTCAACCATAGGCAGTGTGCAGTTCTGTCATTTATCTCATTCTTTTTGTAGAAACCTAATGTGTATAGAAATGACTACTTCAGAAGTACATGTTGGTTGTCATACTTTGAAACATCCTGAGGACAAAAGCAGCATTGTAATCAATAATTGTATCATTACTTCCAAGAGCCCTTCCAAATAATACTGTGCAGGCTCAGACATGTTCACATTCCCTTAATCAGTGCTGGGTCAATATCCTAGAATTCCCTATCACTCCCCATTGTAGAAATGCCTTTGCCATTTCAGGACAGCTAGGAATAGGAAATAGCTGCAGATTAACCTATGTCACTTCACCCAGACATTTTGGCCTCCCTCTGAGCTGGAGTTATATAACAACTTCTGCCTGCGTAGACTTTTTGAAAGCACTATCAGTGTAGCTGTCCATCTGAGCTCTTTCCTCATATCCCTGCAGATATTCCAAGTATTAATCTAATTTCCCAATGAATCTGCTTCCATCCATTCCAGATAATAGTTCACTATGTAACAAAATTCCCTTTTTTTATAATAAATGCTGATGAATTTAAACCTGTTTCCCCATCAGAAGCCCTCAGTTTTGAAAATCCCTCAAAACTTCTGCTGTTTTGGTAGCACTGATAGTTCTGAGCTAGATCCTCTCATTAGTGATAATACTACCAAACAAAGAGGAATTCCTGTTCACTTCTGTCAAGCCTTAAACATAATTTATTCCTTTTGTGCTTTGCATCCTAGCTAACAGGTTGGGGTTAGCCCAACTGTGAGTACTCTCAACCAGATAATTTATTATTACTGGTCATATTATTAGTCCTGGTTAGTTTTCCTGATGCCATCAAACCTTTTTAAACTTGCTGCTCTGTTTGATCCAGATGAATATTGCTGCTATAATTGATTTAGATTAATCTTTCTGTCACCATTGAGTAGAGAATTATTTTTATTAAAACTGAACTAATCAAGTAATACTTTAAGGTATATAAATTCTCACATAGCTAGAGTAAGATAAATTTATAAAAAGATGACTTTACAGCAAACACTTAAGAATGTTACAAGTTTTAGCATGCCACTAAATCTTAGAACTTGAAATGTGATGTGATGAATTGAATGACCTTGAATTTATGTGTAACTTAATCATTATATGCTTAATTCTAGTGAAATGCAATAAATCATTGAACTCCATTATCTTGCTGTTGTGAGACATTCGAAAGGTCTTGAAAGTATGAAAGTAAAAGACTCCAAAAACAGTCTGGCAAGGAAGGATTTTATTTAGAAAGACAAACACGGGAAAAGATAATTGGGGCAATACACACCAATGTGGGGTGGTGGGGGAATCACAACAAGGGTGAGATGCGTGCGTGTGCACACACACAACAAACTGGGTACAAACAAATCAAGGAAGAAACAATACGTGGCCTGCCACCCCTTGATCTCAGTGCAAGCAAGGCTCTATAGTCCCAGGGATCCTTAACCAATTACTAAGCAGTGTACAGCTTACCTCTGCTTCTCTCAGAGACAACAAAGAGAAGAAAATAAACGTGACTCTCTTTATACTGCCAGAGGGCTGGGTGGTCCAGCCCAGGTAGTTCAAACAAGCCAATGGCTCAGGGCCAGATACAAAGGTGTTTACAGAGGCCAATGGTCAAGTGTGCCCTGAGGGGCAGAGGCGGAGCCAAACCTTGATTGACAGTGGTGTGTATTCCAACCAGATGGGGTCAGTGTTGTCATGTAACAGCCACGACCCTCCATAATACAATCCACCCCTCGGAAGTCACACCACTCACCAATCATTACATGGAAATAACTATTTCCAAGCTTAAAACTACATGTTATTATACAATACTAGTGAAGAGCAGACATGCTCTTAATAATCTGGCAAGCACAGCACAAGATACAGATAGCAATGACAATGAGAACAAGAACAGTTGCCCAGTGGATGACAGCTGCCCACCATCTCCCAGAGACCCAAACGGCCACCAGTTTCCCCATGAGGTGTCATCCTGGAGGAGCTGGTCCCTCACTTTTTGAATTTTGGCCACCAAGTCCCGAATGTGAGCAGCCAGGTTGGTGATGTTGCTGGACTCATCACCAATAAAGGTGCAGCATTCCTTACCAATCACTGCACAGGTACCACCACCCACAGTGAGTAGGTAATCCAGGGCCATTCAATTCTGCAGGGCTACCATCCTGACAGCAGCCAGCTCTGCTGCTGTCCTCACCAGGGCACCTTCGGTATGTTGCAGTGCCACTGCCGTTTTGTTAGCCAGGGTGTGGAGCACACTGGTCATCTGGATGACCTCATGGGACAGTCGGGCTGTGTCATACATGGGTAAGGCTATCATCCAGAACATCTCTGCCTCCATAATGACCCGCTTGTCCCAGTGGCTGCTGTATGCTGGGTGCTCCCAAAGGTCATCGAGAGTGTGGATATGGGGCACCACGAACACTGGAAAGCAGCAGCAGTACCAGCTCATGGGGAGCCACGGGTAGGCACAGTGGCCACAAATCCAGTGGGTCCCATTCAAAGTCCAGGGAGCCCCCAGCCTAGCAGCGCCACTGGCGGTGGTTACTGAGGCACCTGGATACCAGTTTCGCTCGTAATCACTGTGGCCAACTGAAAGAGTGGAACTGTGCTCATTTGGGAGTCTGCACCAGCATTCCCTCGGCCTGCTTAGTGGTTGTGGAATGACTCGGAGGGTTGGGACTCGGGTGGAGGTCAAATTGTAGGAGTAAAATACTAGTTCCTGAAACACCCACCCCATCGGGGATCACTGGAAGGGATGTGCTGTAGTGGTGAGAGGAGTGGTGGGGGACTGCCATCCGCTCATGCCCCCCCCCCAAACAGATATGCCAAAACCCACAGGAGAGAAAAGTCTATGTAAGCAGTTCATTTGAAGATCATCCGGGGGATTGGTGTAAGTGGTAGAGCTTCACCAACGTGTGCTGGGGTTCAGACACAAGTCCAGCAGTCTGGTTTATTGGAGGTGCTGGTGAATTCATAAGCAACTCTGTGCCCTTGGATCTTCTGCCAGAGGCTCCATTCAGCGACCGTCTCACTGGCCAAGACCTGCAATTCAAAAGGGACACCTGCCTGGCAGGGAGCAAGTGGCAGTGCTTGTTCCACTGTGTGCTGTTTCAAAAGCAGCCTGTTGTTCGGGTCCCCATAAGAATGTGGCTTCCTTACGAGAGATTAAGCCGTGGCAGAAAGTGGGTCTATGAATATCTAAATCCACCACTGCCTGCCAAGGCTTGTCCAGGCACCTTGCAATGGCCTCAGTGATATCTTGGCATCCCTCCGGCACTCTGTACTGTCGGCTGTAGCCTGTAGCCCGTGCAACCCCGAACATAAACTTGCCCCGGTTAGTATGGAGGGACTGTCCCTTAAGATATTGATCCCTAGGATGCACTCAGGTGAGTCTGCTGTCAACAGTTACGGGTTGAGGAGGTTGGTTCTGATGACCATATGGATTGTGACTTCCCTTGCAGGTAAAAGGAAACCCCCAACCCCTCTATTTGCATCTGTATCCCTTTTCACCCGGTGGGGTCACCCAGGATGATGGTGTTGGTCACCCGTGTCAATGAGTGCCATCTACCTCTGTCTGTTCCCCCTTCCCCAATGTACAGCGATGGGTATATGTGGCCTCAGGTCTCCTGGGCAGGAGAGGGAAGTGGAACAAATGCACCAAGACCCCTGGCCTTCATCCTGTGGGAGGGGGTAGAGGTCTGCCACCCCATGGCTGAAGGTTCCTGCTGGTGGAGATGGGCCATTTTCTGTCTCAGCAGGTCCCAAAGCTCCGCCTTGAGGGCAGGAGAGACTGTTTCGAGTGGGGGAGGGACAAAGGCAGTGTGGTTGGGGGCAGCCCGTGTGGTCCAGAGGTTGGGGGGCTTGATCCCAGGGTAGTTGTGGTTTTTCCCCTGGCCAGATGTCCCCCACAACACCCTTTGCAGAGCACATAAATGGCAGAGGTCAGGATCCCATCTATGCCGGTGTAATATGAGGGGTTGTGTCTCCAGCCCTCGTCTTTGCCCTACAGACCTGGGTGGGCGCCTCCCACTGCAAGAACTCTAGCCCTTCCAAGGGGGTGATGGTGTACCACACGGTCTTCCCATTAGCCGGTCCCATGAAGAGCAGGACCACTGGGGCGTGCAGTGGTGCCCAGGTATCCTGTTAGCGCGCTGGTGACACTGGTGTTTTCCAACAACTCGCGATCGCCGGGCCTCTCATAGAGGCTGGTCACCGGAGCCCATTCCCTGATGGCTCTGGTGCCCTCACTGACTGTGCTCCACTGCGGTTGCCCGTATAAGTCCCATTCGAGGAGGGTAGGGTGCCGGACCTTCACTGCGGTCACTACCCAATCCCACAGGGTAGTGTCATTCCCAGTCCCTCCTGGTGGCGCCCGCAGGGCATTGTTAACACTCTGTTGG
>JARFYF010000104.1:54736994-54749352 GCA_030265395.1 Rhina ancylostomus
CACTCTCTCATATGATATATCCACCATCCCAAAAATCAGTTGGGAGAATCTTTGCTGTATTTATTCCTGAGCAAGTAAATTCATTTTTAAGTATGACGGCCAGAAGTGCACACAATGGTCCAGATGTGGTCTCACCGAGCCCTACATAATTGTAGTAAGACATCTTGTGCTCAATTCCTCTAACAATAGGATTTGCCTTCCTGATTGCCCAGTGCAACAGCATGTTTGATTTAATTGACTTGTGTGAATGACTCCCAGATTCTTCTGAACATTTCGCAATCCATTTACAAGTATTCAGCATTTGTCTTGTCTGCCGAAATGGGTAACCTTGTATTTTCCCTCATTGTACATGACCTGCATGTTGGTTGCCAACTCACCTTGCTTGTTTATATTCCCTTGAAGCAATTCCGCATCCCCAACATTACTCACACTTCCGTATTTGCATGTCATCAGCAAATTTACAAATATTATATTTTATTCCCTCAGCCAAATCACTGATTATAGTTTGTGAATAGATGGGGCACCACAATCACTGCAGTATTCTGCTAGTCACAGCTGCCAAACTGGGAAGGACCCGTTTATTCAGACTATTTTATAATTGTTAACCAATTGTCAGTCCGTGCTAGTACATTACCCCAGGTGTTCTAACCTGGCTCAACAACCTCGTGTGGGGCCTTAAAGCAAACCATGCGAAAATTCCAACATATCACATCCACTGGTTCTCATTTACTATTTTAGATATATCCTCACAGAACTCCAATAATTTTCAGAATTTCCAATCCATGAATCCGCATCAACTCTGCTAAATCATGTTATTTTCTAGGAGTCTTGATACCACCTTCCTTATTACAGATTACAGCAAATTTGATGAAGCTAAATGCTGTGTCTGAAAATTGTTTGAAGTGAAATGCTTTAAGACCCTCTTATGAGCAGTAGAATTAAATGTAATGCTTTCATCATTGTGTCTTTTGGACTTTGAAATAATTAGCCAGTTTTATGTTGGTGTAGAAGTGGTGCTACATTTTGCATACAGTATCTTATATGCATAAACTGGTCTGAAGCACCTTAGTATGCTTGAAAGGAAAAGTTATAGAGTAAGCAATGAATAAAAAGGTGAGCACCACTGAATCATGGTTTTCCTTTACAGTAAGCATGCAAAACATTTTTTATTTTGAAGCTTTCAGTGACTCACCATGAAAGAGCATCCTTTCATTGTGATGATTATGATTTTCCTCTGCTACCTCCTTCTGCCGGTGAATAAACCGCTCCCTAAGTTTCTTGTTCACAACTTTTTGAATCTGAAAAATATTTTTAAAACATTTGAGCCAAAAATAACAGATCAACCTGTAATTAAACTAGATGACCTAGCTCCATCCCTCATTGTGTAAAATACTGCCTCATCCCAAGTCAGTACTTGGGTTGAGGCAGTATTTTACACAATGAGGGATGGAGCAGCAATGACCCAAAATACAACAATCAAGAACTTCACTATAATAAAGGAAGTGTCCTTTTCAAATATGATGCCTTTGACTACTCAGTCTTGGAATCTGGGTGTCACTAGCAAAGCCAGCATTTATTGCTTGCTTTTTAATGTGGTGTGCTTTAGTCGAATCAAAACAGCTTGGTACACCTTGGTATCAAGCTAGGTATCTTCAGAGGGCAGTTAATTAACAACCATACTCATGAAGGTTTGGAGTCACAATCAGGCTACACCAGACACAGAGTGTGTTTCTTCCCATAAATAACACTAGTAAGCCAGTTTGACTTTTACCAATATAACCTTCAGCTTATTTCCAGATTTTAACTTCCTTAAGTGAGCAAGAGAAAGGAAAACTAAATGCAATGTTCCCATCACTTTGTCTTTTTGACGCTGAAATAATGAGCTACTTTTATATCGGTGTAGCATTTGCAGTGCTATTGGTTCTCTGGTGACCAATTACATGGTAAACTCATTATTAATAGAAGGTGCTTAGCATTTACAATGAGAAAGTAATCTTGTGTCCTGATATTTATGCTGGTCAAAGCAATCCTGAACTTGGAGGAGAGGAATATATTGCAGATAGGTCAAAATGTCACAGTTTGAGTGAAGGCGAGTAATTTGGAGACATCTTTGTGAAACTTCAGCTTCAACTTAGTTGTAAACAGATATTTAACCATTTTTGTTTGGTTAGAATGAAGGGGATCATACCAAACCATGCCGGGTCTGCAGATGGTTATGGATTGGATTAAATTGTTTAGAAGGCAAACAGGTTACTGCAAGAACTCCTTCAAGTTGAAAGAAAATGAAAACCATCTCCCCACAAGTTCTAATTCAATAAAAGGTGCAACAGAATTGAAAATGTGGCCAACATAAAAAAAAGCTAAAATAAACTTTTTCTGTGTGCAATATATATAAAATTTGCTGATTTGGGATAAAAAGTATATGAAACAACATTTAGAAGTTATAAACATGGAGCAAAGGACCATTTTGAAAATCTTAAGTTAACAGCCCATCAAGTTATTTACTTCATGAATTACAGACAATGCAAAGACTGAATGTGCGTAGATAGCAGGTATTAAAAAGCAGTGGTGCTCAACCTCATAAGACAACACGCTAGCAGTGACAATCTATGGAATAACTTTGACAGCCAGTAAAACCAGTGCAACATTCATAAGCATTCAAAATATCCAAAGACCATTAATTACTCTATTGAAAGTTAAGTTAAAATATAAAAATAAAATTAAACAAATATTCACCAGATTTTCTGGTGTAACTTATTTGGGGGAATTACAGGAAGTTGACACTGATGCAGAACTCCACAAGAAGCCCATCACCAGAGTACAGTTGGGAAATGGTTGACAAGTACCTCACAGCAGGTTCAGGACTTTAGGCTCACACATATTTATGTGGGAGTACCAATCTTCCCTGGCAGTCCCAGTCTATCCCAGGTAAACTTTCAGTAGCATGGGTGCAAGCTAAGAATCAGAAAAATGCTGAACTTCAGGATGCACACAACTCTTAGGGGGCAGACCAATATCCCACTGCCACTTTCTTAAAACTTGTTGATAGGTATGGACATTGCTGGGAAGACCAGTATTTATTGTCCAAAAAAAATGAAATAAAATTGCACATCCGAAATAAAAAAAACTGCCAGACACACTCAGCAGATTAGGCAGCATCTATGAACAGTTGAACAAAGTTAGTACTGCAGGTCAAAGACCCCACATCAGAAATTATTTTATTTCAGCATTTATTATCCTTCTCTACTTGCTCTTGAACTGTTTGGCCAGTTAGGTAATTTCTGAGAATTGTTAAGAACTAACCACTAGTGGAAGCTGAATTGCATTTAGGTCAGATCAGATAAGCAGATTTCTTTCCCTGAAGAATGTTTTGTGATAATGGCATTACAGCAATATATTCCAAAAGTATTTAATAATTTTAATTTAAATTTTCCTTCTACTGGGTTAATGGTCTTGGCCTCTCGTCACTAGTCCAGCAACTTAATCAATGCATTTTTGCATCCAATATTGTCTCTGCAATAAATGCAGAGAGAAATCTTGTTCATACCCTGAAGTCCTGAAATTACTCACTTTAAAATAGATTTTTGTCAACACTGGAATTCTCAATAAATCAAAGCTCTAATAATTATTTTAAAATACTGAATGCTAAAATATGTTAGTAATTTCTTACCTTAATGATATGGTATCTGTTAAAAACTCCACCTGCTGTCCCACCATCTCTGTGTTCACGGATAGTACTTTGCATCTAAATGACAACATCTTTGTTAGTGCCTATTCCAGACACTTAAGTCAAGACCATCCGCACAATGACATGAATACATAAGGCAAGTATATCTTTCACATAAAAACTGTCAGCCTCTGAATATCATGACTTGTTTCACAGCCAATTAAGTATTCCAAAGTGCAGTGACATTAATGCTATATGCCATTGGTATGCTACATTAAACTCTCAAAATTGATATATTAGCTATAGTGACAATGTAGCAAACACATTTACACTTAAAATGAAAAAAAAGATCTTAGCAGTATCTACTTACAATGCTTTCACTAGTAACATACACAGAACCAAGGGCACAAGGGTTTTTTAAATTTGCATGCATCTCCCAGAAGTCCAATCTAAATTATGACTGCAGGCTTTTCCTAACTTAAATTAAAAAGAGCCACTTATTTCAGAGGCAATAAAACTTTCTATTTTTGTAACAGAGGCAAAATAAGTTAGTTCTGCTTATATTGTATTTTGGTTCATGGACTGTAAATTTGGTAATTATGCTACATGTGTAGCAAGGATTCAAAATTTTGAACAGTTGAAAGCCTGAAGAATCTTGTTTTAAAGTATTTTTTGATAGTGAAGAGGAGAAAATTTATGAGTGTAATGCTGCAGTACACAACTTATTAATAATTCAACTCCACCTAAAAACACACAGACTATACCTCACAAACTATTGAGGTTGCTAGCACCTTAATGGGGAGTACTTTATTTACCTTTGTTTCCCACCCCCCCCCCCTGTCAATTGGGCCTAGCATCAACTTTTTAAGTTGGGCTCCTTGTTAAAAATCTCAGCTTGACATAAACAGGACCAGTTATCCAGACATAATTCTGAAAACTGATCAAATCTACTTACTTTTTGACCTAATTTTCCAATATCATAAATTCAAAAAAAGTAATAATAAATAATGTGCAATTACTTGAAAACTGAACATCTGAACAGGAGATTCCACAAATAATACTAAGCATTGGTTAAAGTGACATAGCAAAAGAAATACAGAACTAAAAACAATCAACATTATGTAGCTCTTTTAACAAAGGAAAATAGTTCAAAGCATTGAAAGGATATATTCAGGAAGTGGAAGGTGATACTGGGAGGAAAAAAGGGCATGTATTTAAAGAGCACATTGCAAGACCTCAAGGCCTCCCAAAACACTGATTAAGCCTTTTTTTTGTCCGAGTGCAAGAAATTTGGCATTTGCATACCAACAAAAATGAGATATGAAAGCTAAGCATTAGTCATGACACCCAGATTAATTCTCGTTTCACAAAAAATTGCCAAGAGATAACATTATTTATCTCATCTGAAAAATGCCACCTCCCAAAAGATGCACAAAATCATAACTGAACTTGAGTGTTAAATTAGATTGTATTAAATCTCTGATGTACCACATGAACCAATAAGTAACTGAGGCCAAAGGCTTGTGAGTTGAATTATAGAATGGTTACAGCACAGAAGACCATTCAGCCCATTGTGTCCAAGACAGCTCTCCACCAAAGCAATTCACTAATTCCACCCCTTTTTTTGTCACCTTGCAATTCCTCTTGAAGGATACAATGGAATCTGCCTCCACCACGTTTGCTGGCTGTGCATTCCAGATTCCAACCAGGCACTGCATAAAAAAGTTTTTCCTCATGTCACTCTTAATTTCCTTCTCCTTTATTTTATATTTGTGACTTCTAACCCTCAAAGGGAACAGTCTCCTACTATCTATCTTGCCCCGAGCCTTCTATACTTTGTATTTCAAATCTCCTCTCAGCCTATGAAAAAATGTTGCAACCCCTCCAATTTATTCTTGTAACTATAGTCTATCATCTCATAAATTATTCTCAAATTTTTTTCTGGATCCTCTCCAATCCTCTCACATTCCTCCTAAAATGTGACAGCCAGAACTAAACAAGGCCCGACCAGTGTTTTACAACGGTTCAGCATAGCTTCCCTGCTTTAATATTCTATGCCTCTGTTACTAAAGCCTAAAATTGTACATATCGAGGCAGGTGCCAACTAATGTAAAGGTTCTGTTCCTGAGAACTGCCTGAAGGTCAATTTCACTGCAAGACAGTAACAACCATTTTCATCTCACTCTACATTCTCTTGCTATCATTCTTTCATTTCATTGAATGACCACTTAACACTACCCATAATTAAACTAATAGTATATATGCCATATCCAGTCATTAATGAATCCCATGAAGCATTTTATTATGGTTACTAGCTTGAAAAATACTTGAAAAATGTATGGGAGAATTTGTGTAAAGTCAGATTTCTACAAATCAGGTCATTCATAATCCAAGGAAACCCAGTACTACTTTCTCAAGCTACCTTACCACCTGCAGTGATTTGTGCAGACCTATGTCAGGTCCCTCTGTTCCTGCACCCCATTTAGACCTGAACCGTTTTTTCCCTATACTGTCTCTCCTCATTCCTCCCAGCAAAATGCATTACCTCATTTCTCAGCATTAATCTCCATTTGCCATGTGCCTGCCTGGACCTTGCTGAAATCTATCACTATCCTCTGCACAATTCACAATATTACCAAGTTTTGTGTCAACTGCAAATATAGAAATTGTGGCTTGTACCTCCCAAATCAATGGCCACGACACTGGGGAAAGCCACTATTCAGCTTCCATCAGTCTGAAAGACAACCATTGTCTGCAACGTTTTCGTCTGTTGCTCAGTCAACTTTATAGTCACTTTGCCGATGTAACATGTTTCAACTTTACGGGAAAGCCTATAATTTGGCATCGTATCAAAAGCCTTCTGAAGTCCAAATACACCACATCCAATGTACAGGATTGCAAGAAGCTGCAGAGAGTTATAGACTCAGCCAGCTGCATCATGGACACAACCCTCCCCACCATCAAGGGCATCTTCAAGAGGTGATGCCTCAGGAAGGTGGCACCCATCATTAAGTACCGTCACCATTTGGGGCATGCCCTCTTCTTGTTACTAGCATCAGGAGGTGGTACAGGAGCTTGAAGACCCAAACTCAAAGATTCAGGAACAGATTCTTCCCCTTCACCATCAGATTTCTGAACGATCCATGAACACTACCTCACTATTCCTTTTTCTTTGCACTATTTATTTTTGTAATTTTATAGACCTTTGTCTTTGTACCATAATGCTGCTGCAAAACAAATTTCGCATCACTGCATTACCCTCACCAAACATTCTCTCAAAAATTATCAGATTTGTCCTTTACATATCTGTGCTGGTTTGACTTAATTAATCTATTTTCCAACAGATGACTATTAATCCCATAGATCAAAGTTTCTAAAAGCTTTCCCATTACCAAGGTTAAACTGAGATTAGCCTGCCATTGCTGAGTTTATCTTATTACATTTTTGACCAAGGGAGTAATGTTTGTTTCTCTCCAGTCCTCTGACACCACCTCATATCCAAAGGGAAGATTATGTTGACCATACTGGCAATTTCCTCTTCTGCTTACCTCAAAAATCCTAGGATGCACCCAGTTCTGGTGACTCACCGACTTTAAGTTCATAGAACTTTTCTAATAACTCCTTGCAACAAATTTTATTGTACAGTATATTAACTATCGCACCCTTCACCATACTTTGAAAGTACCTTCTCTGATAAAGACAATTGTAAAGTACTCAAAGTGCCCCCAGCATCCACGTGCAATTTTCCATTCCTTTTTAAGCCCCAGTCCTCCTTGTGTGTTCTTTTTGCTATTTATATGCCTATAGAACATATTCTGTTACCCATTTATGTTGGCAGCCAATCCTTTCTCATATGTTCTCTTGGACTCTTAATTTTTACTTTTCTTGATTCTTTTTGAATCAGCCTGGTTCTCACTTACAACACGACATTTGCCAAAAGAACAGTTCTCCACCACCACCCCCCCCACAATCTTCCTCTGCATCTCTGTTATCACCCAGGGAGCTCAGGATTTCCTTGTTCTTCCTTTGCCCCTCATGGATTGAGCTTCAACTGCACCTGAACCATCTCTTTCTTAGAGACAGCCCTTTCTTCTATAACAGTCGTGCATCAGTTATGACACCCACTCACTGAAATTGGCCTTCCTATAATTATTTTTACTTTGGATTGCTTTTTCTGCTTTTCAATAACTAACTCATCTCCTATATGTCCCACTCATTCTCTAGAACCAAATTCAGTACTGGTTCCTTCCTCGTTAGGCCAACAACATACCATTCTGGAAAACTATCCTGGTCACATTTTAGAGACCACCCTCTCTAACTTAGGACTATTGTTTTGCCAAACAGCTGAGTTTTAAGCAGGTGGAAAATGAAGAGATAGATCCATTTAAAAAGGAAATTCCAAAACATGCATCAGTGTTGCTGAAGCAAAAGATGACTGCTTTTTTTTTATTGGCAAACCCAAGAGATGAAGTACCTCTTCCTCCACAGACTGATATTCTTTGTCATCTGGTGCAAGATCAATAAGAATGGTTCCTTGGCTGGCACAATGGAAAGTCAAGTAAGGATTTGTACCTGGGAAGAGGGTAATCAACATTAACTTCTGTAATAAATTTAATGACCCCAAAGACAGGCAAAGAGGGGCTGGGGAAGGGTGATGGTGGCAGGACAGTGCAATGCCTTTAAGAACATACTACATGTAATAGGCAATTTCATTCATTTATTCATAAAAGAGTCATTGACAAACACTGATGTAATACAAAAAGCATCAGAAGAGAAACAATTAGATGGGCATCAACAACCTACTCATCCATTCAATTACAAGGGCACACACAAGCAATTAAAATTACAGGGGCTTTCTCTTGAAATCAAGAAAGGCATTACAAAAGCTCTCTGGAAACAAAACTGAACAATTGTACACGTAGCATGTCATGACTTTGCTATGGGGATTAAGCAATAATGCATAGGTATCTCAAATTAGGGCATTTCCCCAAAATCGATTATGATTAGAAAATTTTCTTTGTAAGGGGTCTTGAAATGACAATAATGCTTTGGTACACGGGGATGAAAGGGATTACTAAAATAAGTTTTGACAGACTGGTAGCATTGCGTGTGGCTATTCTTATTTTATATACTTTGGCTAAAACAAACTGCTCATACTAGTCAATTAAAATAAATGAAATTAAACCTATATTTTTACATTTAGAAAGACTTCAGTTTCAAAGGTTCAGCTCACCCTATCCAACAAACCATGCTACAGTAAAGTAAGATTTCTAGCTTAACAATTTTGTGCATTTTAAATCTTATGCTATCTTAAAATCCAACAGCATCCTTGCTCCCAATGCAAAATAAGCCAACACTATAATTTAGTTTACCTTGTTGTCCCCCAAGCAGTCGTTCAACACCTTTGATTAATTTGTGACGGTGTCCATAGGCATTAATTCCAATTTCTTTCAGCTCTTCATGTCCCATGTCGGCCAGCACATCCAAAGTAATCTGAAAGTTAAAATTTGTCAACAGAAATATTCAATTTCTTAAATACACTTTTCAAACAATAGAAGATTTACTTTTTTCACTTACCTGTTCCCTTTCAAAAATATCTCGCAGGTGTTCCAAGCCCAGACTTTTAAGGAATTGGTTTATGTTCATATCAAGTACGGTAACTGGTGGAAAAACATAATTTTTATACTTTTCACCATCGAATTACGGTAATGCAGATTTATTTTCATTTTATGTAACGAAACATGAGATAAGTACTGCTGCCTCACAGCACCAGTGACGTGGATTCAGTCCTGATCTTGGGTGCTGTCTGTGTTTGCACTTTTGCCCTCTATAATGTGGGAGGAAGCCAGAGCACTCCGGAGAAACTCACATGGTCAGAATTGCGCTGATAGGTTAACTGGCCATTGTAATTTGCCCCTGCTATAATCGGTTGGCAGGAGAATCAGGGGGAGTTGATGGTTATGTGAAAGAGAATAGGTTTCAGAGGGATGTGAGAGAATGGGACTAATAGGTGCACTTCGAGAGCTGGTAGGCCAAATGGCCTCCTTTTGTGTTGTAAGGCAATACAAGATATAACACAGCAAAACTTCATGCCACATCAATTCTCATTAATGTTCATGCTGTCGGGTTGCAGATTACCCCAGGTGGAATGTAGAAGCACCCTACCCATCCCTCCCTCCCTACCACTTCCTGCACAACCAAAGGTGTAACACCTGCCCCTACATTTCCTCCCTCACTGCCATCCAGAGACCCAAGCAACCTTTCCAGGTGAGGCAGAGAGTCACATGCAATGGAGAAGGTTGGAGGTGGTGCATTCGGTACTCCCGACATGGACTCTTCTACTTCGTCAAGACCAAGCATAGACTAGGCGACTGCTTTGCCGAGCATCTGTGCTCTGTCCGCAATGGCATCTGGAGTCCCAGATGGAAACCAATTTTAATTCCCCTTCTCATTCGCACACTGACCTTTCTGCCCTTGACCTCCTCCACTGCTAGGGTGAGGCTAAAAACAAACTAGAACAGCACCTCATATTTTGTCTGTGTAGTCTACAGCCCAATGGCATGAACAAAGAATTCTTCAATTTCAGGTAATGCATTCCCCCTGTCCCCTTTTCTCTTCTTCACATCTACCCAGGCCCTTTCACACACACCCTTCTTTCTAAACTGTTCTCTAGCCACCCCCCCCCATCTCCTAGTTTCTTTCCCCTCCCCCACCTACTCCATCAGCCCTCCACCCACACATAGATCTCATTAGGTCCCCTCACCCCACTATTCTCATCTACCCACTATACTTCCCTTATTTGGTTCCTCTTCACCTTCCTTTACTATCAAATTCCATAAACTGCAGCCCTTTGTTGCCTCCACCTTTCACCTCCCAGTCTCTATCATTATCGCCACTCTTTCCTGACTCCCTCTAACAACCAACCCCTCCTCAGCTGGATCCACCTATTGCTTGCCAGTTCTTACCCCACCCCTCGCCCTCAATCCTTTATACTGGCTATCTGCCCTCTACTCTTTCAGTCCAGATGAAGGGTCTTGACCCGAAAAGTCAACTGTCCATTTCACCCCACAGATGCTGCCTGGCCTGCTGAGTTCCTCCAGCAGCTCTTTTTAAAAATATACTGTATTCATGCTGCTGGTTTAAGTGTAGCATTAACCATGGCATCTATATTCTGTATTTATCTTCCTAACTGGCCATATCTACCAGTGCAGTCAATTTTTCAAGGAAAGCATCCAGCATCAACTTAAAAACCACTGGAGAATTTACTGAAGACAAAGACAACAGAGATTCTGCCCACAATTGACATCAATAGAAGAGTGTTTCAGTCAGCCTACCTTCACCCTCTTTCCTCTCAGTGCCGGTAGCGCCATCAGCTGCACCCGAAGAACCACCAGCAGCCAATTCTGCAAGTGGGCCGCTCAAGTTATCTATACTGCTGGCAGCAGACAAGCAAGAAGGAGTTGAGGCTGGAGAAATCACTGCTGCACTAACAACAGTTGCCTGAGGTTTATAACAACTCGGGAGGGCTTCTGGTGGCATAGCATCGATGAGCAAGGCCCTAATATCATCAGCCTGAAATAAGAAAAAGACACGCTCAGCTTTTTAAATTTACATCAGTCTATAAGCCTCATTTTAAAAGTCACTTTAAGCACTAATGTAAAAACCTATTTTAAAACATACCGTAGCCAAATCTAAAGGAGTCTGGCCTTCCTGGTTCTTCATGGTAGGGTCTGCCCCATGAGCCAGCAACAGAGCACATAGTTGTGTTCTTCCTTTCTGTGCTGCTTCATGTAATGGAGTGAAGGCCCACTTATCAGTTGCATTTACACAGGTGTTGTATTTGATTAAAAGTGCTGCAATATCCACATGCTGAAACAAAAGCAAAATAGAGCTATAAAGATGTAACTTAATTTATTTTAAAAATATAGACAGACAAGAGCAAACTGCGATAGCTGAAGATCAACTAAATAGTCTTTTCCTGTGTTGTAACATAATATAAAGATCAAAGATATAAAATTTTTGCAGTATCTTTCCTAAACCTAGGCACCCATTGACCCAGATTTTGTGTGATAATGGCATCAAAATTACTGGTGTTGGTGATCATTATTCTGATACTGAGAGAACATTAGGATTTACAGAAATATACAGCTTATTGTGGAAATCTCCATTACTCTCAACGTTTCAGCCTACATTCACAGGCTATGCTGATTGTAGTGGAGAAGACAGCAAGTAAGCCCATCATTTGGAGTGTCGTGAACTTAAGCCACGTACAAAACAAATATTAAAAATTTTGTTTTCAATACAATGTCGTATACTTATTGGTTAGCAAACCATCTGGCCCTAAAATAATCATATTTATTGTAGAATATCCTTGTAAGATAATTAAAGTATAAAGCATTGTTATTTTTTGAAAATGTTTACTTATGACATTTCAACTTCTATTTAAATGATTGGTATGCATTCCAATCTTTATATGACACTCCACATGGTGTTTAGCAGATTAAAATTATCAAACAGAAAACCAGGAAGTATCATCCTGTTCAGACAGCTTGATGAGATACAGGTGTTGGGCATGAGGGTTCAATCTCAAATGACATCTGAGAGCACAAGACATTTGAATTTGTAATTGGTTAATTATTGTCACATGTACTGAGATACAGTGAAAAGCTTTTGTTTGTATGCCATCCAGAC
>JARFYF010000104.1:54763312-54778748 GCA_030265395.1 Rhina ancylostomus
ACCTCCCACCATCACCCTCTGCTTTCTACCATCAAGCCAGTCTTGTATCCAATTAGCCAGCTCTCCCTGGATTTCATGTGATCTAACCTTCCAAAGCAGCCTACCATGTGGAACCTTATCAAAGGCCTTACTAAAGTCCATATAAACCACATATACCGCCTGCCCTCATCAACTTTCTTGGTCACTTCATCAAAAAATTCAATCAAGTTCATAAGACATGATCTCTCATGCACAAAGCCATGCTGACTACCCCTAATCAGCCCGTCTTTCCAGATGTATGTATATCTTATCCCTTAGAATCCTCTCCAGTAACTTACCTACCACAGATGTTAGACTTACTGGTCTATGGTTCCCAGGTTTTTCTTTGCCGCATTTCTTAAATAAAGGCCCAACATTCGCTACCCTCAAATCTTCCAGCATCTCACCCACGGCTAACGATGACACAATTATCTCAGTCAGAGCTCCCACAATGTTCTTGGATAAACCTGATAAAGCCCTGGAGATTTGTCTACCTTCATATCTTTTAAGACATCAGGCACCACCTCAACTATAATGCAGACTATCTCCAAGACCTCCCCATTTACTCTTCCTAGCTCTGAACTCTTCATGCCTTTCTCCATGGTAAAAACAGGAGAAATATTCATTAAGGACCTTGCCCATCTTCTGTGGCTCCACACAAAGCTGTCCCCTTGAGGGGGCCTGAACTCTCTAGTTTTTTTTCCCCCTTAATATACTTATAAAGTCTCTTTGGACTTTCCTTAATCTTTTCTGCCAAAGTTATCTCATACTCCCATTTTGCCCTCCTGATTTCCTTCTTGAGTACAGTCCTGCATTCCTTATACTCCTCCAGGGATTCCCTTGATCCCAGCTGCCTGTACCTGACCCATGCCTCCTTTATTCTGGACAGGGCCTCAATATCCATCATCATCCAGGGTTCCCTACTCCTACCAGCCTTGCCCTTCACTCCAACCAGAACATGGCAGAGCTTGAACTCCCACTATATCAAATTTAAAACCCTTCCACTTGCCTGTGATCAACCTACTCCAATCAACCTTTGCAAGCTGTCTCATGCCATCAAAATTCACATTGCCCCTAGGGCCCACATTTAACAAATTCCACCCCATCTAAGCCCTTAACAGTATGGCAGTCCAAGTCTATGTTAGGAAAGTTAAAATCCCCTACTACGACAACCCTATGATTCTTACAACTCTGTAAAATCTCGCTGCATATTTGTTCTTCTAATTCCCGTTGACTATTTAGGGGCCTATAGTACAACCCCAACAATGTGATCATCCCCTTCTTATTTCTCAACTCCATCCATAAAGCCTTACTGGATGATCCTTCAGTAATTTCATCTCTGACTACTGTTGTGATATTCCCCTTAATCAAAAATGCAACTCCCCCTCCTCTCTTTCCTCTGTATCTATCCCGCCTAAAGCGCCTGTACTCCAGAACATTAAGCTGCCAGTCTTGTCCCTCCCTTACCCACGTTTCCGCTAATGGTTATAATATCCCAGTTCCACGGAGCTATCCAAGCCCAAAGTTCATCGCCTTACCTGTCAGACGACTTGCACTGAAATAAATGCAATTTAATCCAATAGGCTTTCCTCACTCCCTGCCATTCTCCTGCCTGTCATGCCTATTCAACTTGCTGTCACTGACTTCTGCACAACTTTCCAGCCTCTCATTTGCCTCTCTGATGCCTGGGATCCCACTACCCTGCAAATCTAGTTTAAACCCACCCTAGGAGCACCAGCAAATCTGCCTGCCAGGATATTGGTACCCCTCCAGTTCAGGTGTAACCTTTCACTCCTGCACAGATCACCTCTGTCCAGAAGAGATCCCAATGGTCTGAAACTCTGAATCCCTGCCCCTTCCACCAATTTTTCAGCCACGCATTTATTTGCCATATCCTCCTATTCTTATTCTCATTAGCACATGGCACTGTAAGTAATCTAGAGATTACTACCCTCAAAGTCCTGTTTTTTAACTTCTTCTCTAGCTCCCTATATTCACTCTGCAGGACCTCGTTTGTGCTAATGTGCACAACAACTTCTGACTGCTCACCCTCTCCTTTTGAGAATGTTCTGTAGCCGCTCCGTCACGTCTCGATTCTCCTACATAACTATCTAACTTATACCTCAAGGCTTCAATAAATTTGTGATTCTTTTATATCCTCCTCTGCCTCCCCAAAAAATCCTGTACTCCTGGACACTGATTTACTTCTCCTGCCTGTCTTTCAACCATGTTGCAGTGATGGCAACAATATCATAGCCTCACATGTTAAAGCTTTGAGTTCATCTACTTTACTAGTTGGACCCTTTTATTAAAATATATGCAGTTAAGCTTTGTTTTTCCTTGATGTGTAGTTACCTGCCAGCTCTGACTACTAGACTTACCAACTTTCTCCCTTCTACGTGACTTGCCATCTGAACATCTACTCTGAGCCCGTCAACTCAGCAGAACCAGCAAACTTCCCAACAAGGATGCTGATTCTACTCCAGTTTAGGTGCAACCCATCCCACCTGTACAGATCCCACCTTCCCCAGAAAAGGTCCCAATGAATCAGGAACCTAAAGCCCATCCTCTATATCATCCCTCTAGCCACACATTCAGCTGATCTATCCTTCTATTTCTATACTCGCTAGCTTGTGGCACTGGAAAGATATAACCTCTGGTATGCCACAGAAATTGGTGCTGGAGCACAATGTTCTATCAATTTATATCAAAGACTTTGACAATAGCACTGAAAATACGGTTCTAAATTTGCTGATGACACATTGGTAGGAAAGACTTGTGAGGTGTCATCAAAAGGAATATAGAAAGGTGACATGACTGGCTTACGATCTGGGCTATGGAATATATAATACAAGAAAATGCAAAATTGCTCACTTTGGCAGGAAAATTTTTTTTAAAAAATCACTATCTGAGTAACAAGGGATTGCACAACTCTGGGTGCCTTACTGCATGATTTGCATAAGGCTAGTATGCTGGTAAAACAAGTAACTAGGAGAGCTAACACAATATTATTTTTATTATTGCTAGAGGAACTGAATACAAAACTAAGGAGTTATACTTCAAATTACATAGGGTATTGGTGAGACTATATCTTCAAAATTTTGTGTAGCATGTCTCCTTATTTAAGCAATATAAATGCATTGGAGCAGTTCAGAGGTTTACTAGGCTGATATCTGGAAAGCGAGAGCTTCCCATGAAGAAATGTTAGGCAGACTCTGCTTGTATCCTCTAGAATTTAGAATAGTGATGAGTGACTGCATTGAAACATGTTAAAATCTTGAGGGGTCTTGACAGGGTTGACATGGAGAGGACATTTTGTCCTGTGGGAGAAACTAAAACTAGGGGTCAGCATTTAAAAATTAGGGGTTGCCCATTTAGGGCAGAGTGAGGCAATTTTTTTTCCTGAGAGTCACGAGAGTTTGTAACTCTCTTCCTCCAAGGGTAGGGAAGAAGAGAATTTGAATATTTTTTATGACAGCGGTATATGGGTTCTTGTTAAGCAAGAGGGGAAAGGGGGAAAGGCAGGAATACAGAATTGAGGTTCCAATCATAACAATTATATTGAATAGCAGAGCAGGCTCGATAGGCTGAGTGGCCAATCTCTGATCCTAGTTCAGTTGTAGTAGCTAACAGATCATTGTTTCCGAAATCATCAAAATTCTGACAGATATCATGATTTCACATAAACAATTTAAACTGACTGTACAACATTATTGTTTCATAGTCTTGTAATCACATTTTAAAGTTCATGAAGTGTCTTACATTCTGGCCAAACAACAAAAAAACCAAATGACATATTTGGTAATGGGGTTAAACATTAAACAGTAAAAATCACTTTTGAATAACTATACAACTCTAAATGTCAAAGTAGGGTACCTCAACATTTCATTAGCTGACGGAGGTTACTCTTAAGTTACAATAGCTGACCAGAAGCAGCATGGAAAAAACAATTTTGAATTTTCCTTGCAAAAAAACCTAATGAATGAGGAGTGCCACTGGTAATCAAGTGCCTCCATTCATGCTACAACTGGAGTTAGACAGACATTGTAATGAGTAGATAATCAGCATCTTTATCTCAAACCAGTTGCACAGGGAATGCATTTACCAGTGAAGCTTGAGGTGATTGTTATACCAGCAAGTGTACAGCTATTTCTCAACAAATTATGCTTATCTTTTAACTTCAGCAAAAAAAGAAAAACACAGAAGCACTATTCTTTTACTAAGAAAAATTAAGTACCTTCACAGTTTCCAGGTCTCCAGCCTTTGCTGCCTCCAGGAGTCGATAATCAACATCTGAATTGTGTAATGGAACATTCTCTAAACAAAAATATGCATAAGAAGAGTTAGCATCCTTACACTTATCACATTTAAAACCTTTGCCCAAAATATTGCAGTGCGCAGCTTTATGTCTCTTATTTAGTCCATCAACCTGAAAAAAAAAATTCACTATCTTTCACACAGGTGTATTTATACAATGCTTATCCAGAGGGGAATGTTGGCTTGCACCCTGCCCTGCTTTTCTTCAAATGGTTTCAGGTGACTTTTTTTAAAATAACGCCAGAACATCCAATACTCCAACAATCAACTCAAATTTCAATTACTAACTGCATGTATTATTTTTTCCAGTCCAAAGTGTAACCACTTATGCTTTGAAACACAAGTTCCATTAATGTGTGTTTGGATAATTTTCACATTATTTCCTATTCTAAACTATTCCACCATCAGTAAGTCTATGTGTGCATTGTTGCATATGCAATTGAAAAAAGGCAAACCAGAAAGCAGAAAGAAATCTGTAATGTTAAATTTACTTCATTCATACATTTCTCAGTGTTTAATATTAAGGTTTCTTCCTTCCTATAACTGGATAGAATGAGGATAAGGCATAACATATGTACCTGAAATAAACACGCATAATCTGGAGGGTTTCCCATACTTCACATTCTATTTTCCATGTTTCATGCATTGTTAAAATGAAACCAATTTGCTTAGTATTATTGGGAACAACAATCTCACAATATACAATCTGAGGTATTCTCAATATGTGCAGATTAAAACATTCATGTCTGCAGGCAAATTTACTTTAATACAATAAAATGTTTTCTATTTGCAATATTTATGAATAAAAACATCAGTGTAACCAAATGATGCAAAAATCAGACTACTATGTTTGCAGAAAACTGAAATAAGAACTTAAATGGATGGAAATATGAAGTACGTGAGACAACATCTGTGCAGACTGTCCTGTGGATAAGGCTGTCTACGTGGATGGCAGCTCATCTAAACATTTCCAGCCTGTTCTCCCACCTAATGAGGTGTGCGATGCACTTACCATTAAGTATCTGCTGCACAGACTCATTCCCCATTTGTGCGGCTGTAAACCCTTGAAGAGACAAAATGGAAGGGTCGCTACCATAACTTAACAAGAGGCGACATGTCTGCAAGTGACCACCATGCGCTGCTCTATGTAAAGCTGCTTGACCAAGCGTATCCAAAGCATTTATCTGCGAAAGAGAATATATTAGTCAGGAGGGATGGCATAGGAGAGGTTTTAGTTGCTCATACCATGACACAGTATCAGCTCCGTATTCAACAAGAATACAAATTCTTTTATTACAAATTTATATTACAACTAGCTGCTATACCCAGCGACTTTCGAGTTATTATGCTGGCAATCATACTGTTTGCATTTACTTCCATGCAATCAGTTTTGTAAATGAAGTAAAGTAAAATCTAACAAGTATATAATTATTCCATGAATAATATAGTGGATTAATATTATGTACTTTAGTTTAACTAAAGTTACCAATGAAAACATTCACACTGAAAATGTATATAAAAATTATATTTAATGTAATTCTCTAATTGGGAATGTACAATGTGTACACTTACTTGATTTCAATATTGAAGTCCAAACTAACTATATTTCTTTCATTTGAATCCAGTGTAAAATTGTGTCGATTACGTTTATCTCCAATTATCTCCAATTATGGAGCTGACCAATGGGAAAAGCATTGCATTTTGAGATCAAGGCCATTAACTTTCAGTGATTGTCCTTGCACTCTGTTAATTCTCATGGCAAAACCAAGCTGAACAGGGAACTGAAGTCACTTTAATTGAAAAGGTAGATCAGACAAGATAATTGGTGTCCAAGGGATGAACACATTTTCCCAACAGAATTATCAGTCATTATTACATCCTCAATTACATGTGGTAGTAATTATTAAACTGATAATCTTTTGCCATTGCATATCATTGGTGGATCCAAATTCCTGAGTAGCATAATTGGACCTCTTTCTTTTAGTTCAAGTTTATGTGATGGCATGTCAGGTAGTGACAAGTGTTTTAAAAATTCAACAGGAAAATGTACAGCCTCAATGTCTGTCATACTGTCAATAGATTTACAATGTACAGGTTGCCCTGGAAGCTTCAAAAGGTGGTCCTTATAGCTTGCACTGCATCATTTTCTGGTGTTAAAATTGCTCTTTCATACAATACTGGTAATTCAAATAGTGTTGAGTAGCATTTAGGAAAGTAGCCAACATCAGATCATGAAGTGATGTAACAATTCAGCCAAAGTTTTTTTACTGAAATCATTCCTGGTGAGGCTCCATTTTCTAATTTGAGTAAACTCTCTCACAGATGGATTGCCTGTCAAATGTGCTTGTATTCTGGCTTTCAGATGTAATCATTTAGTTTTTGCCCCCCAAATATGTGATGCTCTTATACAAGCTTTCATTTGGTCTTCTTTAATGCCTCATGGAATTATTGATGAAAATTTTCAGTTAGTACTAAAGTAACACCTCCCATTAATTTATTACTGCAACTGAGACCTTGCAACATTCAATCTAATGCTTCAATGGATGAATTATGAGCATTCATCCTAGACAATGTTTACAACTTTTTCCTTTACAGTTCCCTGACCAATGTCACATGTTGGAGTCTACACATTTGTCAAATTTAAAGGGAATTTAAAAGCCAAATGTGCTGTTTCCACCCCCCATCACAGGCAATGAAGCAATGTCTGAAGATGCTAAGGCCAGGGCAATCATGTTTTGTATTTGAACTTTAGTCAAAATGAGATAGGGAAACGTCACTGTAAACAGCCTCTGTAATGGTAGCTATTTCTTTGGTATCTCACTAAACTTGATTCTCTCTCTCTCATGTATTTGTCTAACTGGTTTAAATCATAGCTGATCTCCTGCAGAAACTTGGTGCATAAATTTTCATTTTCTCTGTGGTTCAGGTAGACTGAAAGTACTTAGGTCAGCTCCACCCAAATATTTAGTACCTCAAAAATAGATCTGAAAAAATCTAAAATTAGTTCTCTTTTGGGCTAATGGAGGGCCTCAAATGGGGGTTTTAGAAAAAAAACAAGAGTGTAGCACACATCCTTATGCTAAACCTAATGTACAAAATTTCAAATTTTGAGGTTATTTCGTTATTGAGCTATGCGCAGGATATGGACATTCTATTGCATTACAGATCTTTAGATGAAACTGAATGAATCATTACACCATCAAACCAAGCAAAATTGTCTAATTTGTTATTTTATACATAGGGCACTATCCAGAGCTTCAAGAATGTTTGTGGTACGGTTTCTTAATTTCATTCTATAATTGGGATTGGTGTCTCTGAGATAGGAAGGAAAAAAAAAATCATCTGAGATTTTCAATCTCGAATAAGCATATCAGATCTGGCTGGGTTATGGTATTCTACTGAACCAAATGGCCTGCCAACAATCACTGGCCTAATGAAAAATGGGCAACTGGGGGAGACACCAGGTAATTGCTGCTTTCTGCACAATCACATTCTACCAAGAGACACCACCTACTGGAGAGTAATTGGGTTAAAAAGTAAACAACATACAACAGTACGCCATTTAGTTGAGTTCCCAGATTTAAGGTGAATGCTGTTATTTAATCCAGTATGGCATTGTCTACTAAACAAAAATGGACTGTTCAGAAATTCATAAGCTTCACAATAAAATGCGTGTAGAAATATATTACAAAATGGCATCAAGCAAATAAGTAAAAATTTGTCCTAAAAATTGTCCAAATTAGAGGATTCTTGAAAGGGTATTTTCTAAAGCATCAAAAAGAACATGTTGCTTCAATTTTAGTCCACATTGAGTGAGAGGAACTTATTGAAAACTGGTCATAACAACTTGTTATGTTGTCTTAAAAGAGATTGGAAGCAACTGTGACATCTTGATTCAATAGCCAAACAATATTGGTAGCTCAAAATGAATAAATTCTCTCTGCACTAGATAGCAAAGCTCTGGAACTACCTCCTTATCTGGCAAAGGCACATAATCCATTTTCCTTCCATGGATGATTTCATCAGTATCACTGTCTTCAGGGATAAATCACTACTGGCAATAATGACACTATCTTCTGAATGTAACCTCTCCACATGTGTACAACTTTTATCACTTGCCCTGTCACACTCCAACTGGTTCTCATTACCAAATTACCCTTTGATTTGTCCCTCCACAAATTTGTCCCTCTAGTACCTTTTGAACATTTAACTTCACTTCACACCTTTAACTCCCCTATAAAATCCTCACTCTCTATCACCTGCTCATGAACAATGCCAAGTTTCCAACTTTGCCTTGCAGCTAGTACTAGATGAACAGAAACTTCTTCCAACTAAAGACTTGAGGAAGACCATTTTCTTCAGTCACAAACACACAGTCCCATCCTCAGCCATCAACTCCACCACTTTCTCTGGCCACAGTTCAAGGTCATACAAGATTGTTCATAACTTTTCTGTCACAACTCTGATGAAGTTCTAGCCATATACCAACTACACCATCAAGAGTGATATTTTTACCTCTATAACACTGCTGATTTCCCAGCCTAGTGGCCCCCGTAAACATCATTCACGCCCATCATCCAACATTCTTGTGTCTAGCCATCCAGCTACACTCTACAGGCTTGGAGATTCTTCAAAACTTTGCTGTCCATATCCAAAGGTGCATCAACTTATGCCTGCTAGTCTACATGTCAGCTGATTAGCTTCCCAGTCAAACAAAGATTGAATTTTGAAGTTCTCACTTTACAAATTCCTCCAGGGCTCATCCCTCCCCTATCTCTGTAACTCCTTCCAGTCCTACATCTCTGATGCCTTTGTGCTCCTCCAATGCTGCCCTCATTTTATTCTCTCCATTACAGGCCTTAGGTCAAGGTCTGAAGTTCTGGAACTACCTCCTTAAAATTGCTCCACCTCTTCCTCCTTCATAAAGCTACACTGATTGTTTTGGCTCAGCTCCTGTTCTAATGGCCTTTCATGGGGGGCACTAAAAGAAATTTGCAAATCTAATTTGTCATGGTGTGGAAACAAATGATATTGCATTAAGTTTGGGGAGGAGTGGTTTGAAGAAAAAACATACCTTCGCTCCATGCTTGTGAAGAACTTCCACCACATCATTGTGTGCTCTTTCTGCAGCCACATGTAGTGGTGTAAGAAAACTGCAAGAAATGTAAATTTTGAAATTTTGTAAATTATGTACAAAGGTAAAAAAAACTGCAGATGCCTGAAACCTGAAATTGAAACAGAAGATGCTGGAAATAGTAAATCAGGCAGCACTTGTGGAGTGAGAAACAGCTAATATTTCATCTGAATGATTCTGATGGAAGGTCAAACTTAAACATTAACTTTGGTTCTCCTACAGATACTGCCTGAAATGCTTAATTTCCAGCATTTTCTGATTTTGTTTCAAAATTCATTTATTTGTCACCATTTTGTAGATACAACATACTATAAAATTGTTGATCCTAATGTAAGAATTTTAACACTTTAAAAACAGGTTACTTCAAGTTATGACATTTTGTCTTGTATAAACTAAACTACTGCATGTAAAAGTACACATTATTTTTAAAAGGGAAATTTGCTAAGGTAATCCTCTTATGACAATGTTAACCTATGTGGTTAAGATAAGCATTACTAATCACATTTATATAAATCATCACATGGTCAATCCAAGGATCAGACCTGTAAGTTAGCTACTTAATATAATTGCAGGTTCAGAACTAGTTATTTTACACAGTCACCCTATAGTGTTTTTCCCTTCACCATCTACAATACAAATCCTCCTTATAGTCCACCATTTTTAAGATGTGCAATTTAACACAGTGTCTAAAATTGGTTTAACAGTTTAAGATGACAAGTACAATCTATGAATAACAAAAAATACTTACTCTTTATTTTTTTCATTCACATTTGCTCCTTTTCTCAAAAGCAGCTCTGTTACCTGCTTGCGTTTGGGATGCTGTGAAGCCACAGCACAATGCTGAAAAAGGAATTCAGATATTACTTTCCACATTTTAATAGCTTTCAACTAAATGCCAACAATCAGCGTATAGGATACAGTACATATATCAATGTAGGATTTTTTTTTAATGGAGACACAAGAGACTATTGATGCTGAATCTGGAGCAACACAAAGGGCACTGGAGGAGCTCAGCAGGTCAGGCAGCATCTATGGAAGGAAATGGACAGTTGGTGTATTGGGTCAAGACCCTTCATCTGGACTGGGAAGAAAGGGGGAGATAACTAGTATAAAAAGATGGAGGGAAGGGGTGGAGCAAGAGCAGGGGATAGGTGGATCCAAGTGATAGGTAGATGACGGCTGGAATGATGTCAAAAACTGGGAAGTGGTAGGTGGAAGTGACAAAGGGCTAATATGATGTAATATGATAGGAGAGGACAGTGGAGCATGGGTGAAAGGGGAGGTGGGCAGGGGAACCAGTGCGAGGATTGTGTGGGTGATGGGCAGATGGAGAGGGTGAGGGAGGGGAAAGACACAAGATGATGGGGACCAGTTGGGTCAGGAGGAAAGAGAAAGAAAAGGAAAAATGGGGGAAAAATGGTTACCAGAAGTTTGAGAATTCTACGTTCATGCCACCAAAGTTGGACACTGCCCAGGCAGAATGAGGTGTTGTTCCTCTAGACTGCCCAGGTAGGATATAAAGGTGATATTTTTATATCAGTGGCCAACTAGCCAAAAGAAACATCACTGTAAAGAGACACTGATCATGACAACAGAGTGAAAAATTACAATAATTCTGATTCAAAAAGAGCTGGAAACCTTAACTGAATTGGAAAATCATCAGTGAATTAATGCACA
Source organism: Rhina ancylostomus (assembly GCA_030265395.1). Taxonomy (NCBI): domain Eukaryota; kingdom Metazoa; phylum Chordata; class Chondrichthyes; order Rhinopristiformes; family Rhinidae; genus Rhina; species Rhina ancylostomus. Next base: position 54,774,459 of record JARFYF010000104.1, read on the forward strand.
CATTCGCAAAGCAATATAATTTTCAAATTGTCATTGAAGTTGAACATATTCAGCTGATCAATACATTTTTAAATAGTGGCTCAGTTTAAAAATTTTGCTTTAGCTCTGAAACATTCAGAATATTGTATCACTTTTATAAAAAGCAGCATATAAAAGTTAATCAAGGGAAAATAACATACTGACGTGGGGAAAAACAAGGAGAATCATAACTGAATGGGTTTCCACCAGGATTGTCATCATAGTATCACAACCTTCTCCCATTTAGCAGTGGTTTTATTATGGATTGGATTCCTCCTGATACAGAACTAAATGTGCCAAATATTCAAATCATAATATGATTAGAGGTATCTAAGCAATTCCCAATAGCAACTGGTAGATCAAAAAAGATGAATAGTGGGCCCAATTGGATCTATGTAGAAACTGAAACTCCTTTGAAAACTTGAGGGAGACTATACCTGCTCTGAATAAGGTTCACTCCCTGATCCCACCAGTTTAAGACAACTGTGTTTGGAAATAACAGGCAAAATTGTTCTGGGTAGTTGACATGTAAAAAGCTTACGTAGGAAACCTTCCTATTTTGGCATAAAAAGGACAATGCTCAAGTAAAGCGAGCTCTAACATTCCCTAATAGGTTTAGCTCTAACAGTGATTAACTCAAGGAGATGCACTTTGCTTAACTTGCTAGCAACTATGCAAAAACAAATATCCTGTTGCTCACATATGTAAGCCTCTCTGTTGGCAAACTGTTTTATCCATCCTGGAACCTATACTTTGTAGATATCAAGCAAGATCACAGAACTGCAATTCCCCAAGTGAAAACAACACTGGTAAAGAATGGTGCACTGGTACAGCAGGTAGAGTCCCTGCCACACAGCACCATGAAGAATTTCTGAGTTTGCATGTTATCCACAACCGCTTAGGTTTCCTCACCCATCCCAAAGACTTGTGGGTTGGTGGGATAAATGGCCACTGTAAATTGCTCCTGGTGTATAGGTGAGTGGTAAAATTTATGGGGAGTTGGAAGAACATGAGGGAAATAAAACTGGGATTAATGTACATGGCTATTTGATGGCCTGTGCAACCTGGTGGGCTGAAGGGCCTGTTTCTGTGCCATATATCTCTATAATAGGACATTGTCTACTACTGTTTTCTCTTAGTTTAGCATGTTATATTGTGTAACTGTTATTCAAACAGATAAACATTGGTTGCTATATTAACTATAGTTAGCTCATACATTTTCCCTTTACCCTGTTATGATTCTAAGAATATCACAGCCATTCAGACTTTCTTACTGAAGTTTGGGAGGTCAAATAGCTAAGTCTTCCCAAACCAGTGAGAGATGCTGTGAATGACTGATATTCTTAGAATCATGATGGTACGAAATGTGGCTATTTGGTTCAGTGAGTCAATACCAGCTCTTAGAAGAGTATTCCCATCAGTCTTTGACCCCTGCTTTTTCCCCATAACTTGCAAATGATTCTATTTCATGTGTTTTATCTCATTCCTTTCTGAAGGAACTGAATGATTGTGTTTCCACCAGTCTTAAAGACAATGAGTTCCAGATCTTAAGTACTCTCGGAGCAGAACTATTTTCTCCGCAAACCAATGCATATTTTGCCACAAATATTGGTCCTTCAACCATTCATTCACTAATGGGAACAGCATCCAATCTCTCCAGACCCTCATCATTTTATATAGTCAAATCTCCTCTCAGCCTTCTCTTCTAAGAAAACAGTCGAGTCTCTTTAATCTGTGTAACTGTAGTCTCATTCAGGAATGACTTACTAAAATCTTTTCTCTAATGCTTGCACCAGAATTAAACACAATTCTCAGTTATGCTGGACCAGAGTTTTATAAAGAGCTGGTGTGACTGCTACTTTTCACTTATTTCTTCTATTGATAAAGCCTAAATCATGTCTGCCATATTAACCACTTTCTTAATCTACCTTGCCACTTCCATTAATTTGTGTTCCTCCGCTCCTGCATCCCTTTCAGAAGTATCCTTTATTCTATATTCTCTCCTCATTCTTCCTACTAAAATGCATCACCCCACATTTAGTCATAGTGGTGCAGCACAGAAATAGCTCCTTTTGCCACTAAACCCACGGCACCACCAAGCACAATTGACACTGATACTGCATAATTCTCATATGTTTATTCCCTTCTACACCCTCTCAGATTCTACTACTCACCTACATACTAGGGGCAATTTTCACAGTGGTCAATTGACCTACTAACTTGCACATTCTTTGAGATGTGGGAGGAAATCAGAGCACCTGGTGGAAATCCACGTGGTCACTGGAACGTAATTGCCTAGACTTGAGGGTATAAGCCACAATTCCTAAATTTGCAGATGAATCAAAACTTGCCAGTATTATGAACTGGAATGGGCAGGTGGAGTTTAATGCGAAAAGGGGGCGACACACACAGTCACTAGAATCACATAGTCCACCAAACTCCACACAGACAGCAACAGAATTCAGGATTGAACCTGGGTCACTGGAACTGTGAGGCAGTGACTGTCATCACATTAAACTCCACCTGCCCATTCCAGTTCACAATACCAGCAAGTTTTGGTTCATCTGTAAATTTAGAAATTGTGGCTTGCACTCCCAAGTCTAGGTCAATAATGTAGATGAAATAAAGCAATGGCCCCTGTTCTGATCCCAGGCAAAGCTACTTCCAGTCTGAGAAACAACCATTTAAAACAAATCTCCATTGTCCATTATTTAGCCAACATCATATCCATATTCCTTTTGTGTCCTTTAACATTGCTGATAAGCCTGTAACATGGCACCTTATCAGAACCATCTGGAAGTTCATATACAACACATTGACTGCATTCCTCTCTTCAGTTCTGCCCATTCCATTAAATTGGTTAAACATAATTTTCTCTTAAGAATCCATAATGGCTTGCATTAATTAATCCACTTTTCCCCTGGTAACTATGAATCCTGAACTGGATCAATGTTTCCAAAAGCTTTCATCTCACCAAGGTTAAATTGAATATCCTTTGGTGGCTGGGCTTATCCTTACTCCCTTCTTTGAACAACAGTAACATTGTCACAACGTTGAGCAAACTCAGAGAACCCAAATGTGGCACACCGATACAAGACTGGAGTCAGGGTACTTTCTCAGGACAAACACAGGCAGCAAACTGGAAGGAATCTTGCCTCAGAGATCAGAAGAGGAATCCCCACATGAACTGGATCTTCACAAAGGAATAGAGAACACAGGCCTGCTCTAGAGTAAACCACTCTAAGCAACTAGGAGCCAAAGGTAGACCTATACTCTGGCAACTAGTGCTAGAGAAACCCAGATACTTATGCTCGGCCCCTGATGGGGCTCAGATGTGTATTGTTATCTAATCAGTCCAGCATGGCATCCACGTGCTGGACAACAAGGTATTAATGGAGCCAAATTGAGGGCCAGAACTCAGAACCATGACAAATGGACAGTCAAGGTTTCGGGTCGACACCCTTCATATGGAATGAAAGAGGTACTTGAGAGGGAATAATCTACAGGAAAATGGGATTAACACACAAAAGGCTGGGAGGAACTCAGCAGGTCAGGCAGCAGCTATGGAGAGAAATAGACTCGACGTTTTGGGTTGAGACCCTTCATTCTGACTGAAACGGGGAAATGGGAGTGTTGGGCTTGATCTGCTAGGAGGCAGTGCAGACTGGGTGAGCTGAGTGGCCTCCCCTAGTTCTTTATGACTCACTGTGCCTCCTGTCATCTTAAGATATCAGAGAGAGGAGCCATGGGAAGCTTCAAAGGACCGGTGAGCAGTGAGTGGCACGATGAGTTCTGTTCCAGGCATCAGTGAATGTTCCCGATCCACTGTCTGAACAGCTGCAGCTAAGCAGGATGGCTGCGATCAATATCCATGGCACTGGCACCTAGATGTCACTGGGAAAGGGTTTCAGTAGCTTTGCATTGAATGCTATGTTGATTGAATTGAGTGAGTGATAGATGTACTTCCCTTGACAAAAGGAGAATACAATTGCATGAGAAAGGCATTAGAAAGTTAGACTGCCACCCTGGCCTCCAGCTCGCATGCCTGTTCCTCATGAATTTTCACTGGGGGTGGAAATTTGACATGGAAGTTAATACAACATGGCAAGCAGGGAGCCCCATCACCTGCTAAACATTTAAACAAAGATGCTGCAAACACAGGGAAACTCTTGGTAACGTTACCCACGTCATCTGTGCTATTTTACAGAACAACCCACCTTCTAATACCTGGGTCACTCCACAATTTGTTATCCCAAGGGAACACAGAAGGAA
>JARFYF010000104.1:54845334-54862169 GCA_030265395.1 Rhina ancylostomus
AAAGTTGCCGCTTTTAGTTTTCAGAGCCTTGGTCAGACCTCATCTGGAATACAGCCTTCAATCGTGGACACAAACCTCAGGAAAAAATATATTAGCTCTGCAAACTCCTCTGCATGATAACAGGGTTTACTTGATTAAATAAATGTGCATTATGTTCTATTGAAGACAGGTCAAAGTATGATCATTTGAGTTATTTATAAAATGAAAAGCAATTCAAAGGGTGGTACCTGGAAAAGTATTTCCTCTTCAGGTGGAACCATATTAAAAGGTATTATGTTACAATTGGAGTTATAATGCAGTAATGTAACAGGAAGCACTTTGTTAGCAAATGTTAATGAAGATTGGAACTCACTTTCCTCAAAGATAGAAGATCCTGGACCAATTAATGTGTTCAAAATAGAGATTGAAAGATGTCTGCTAGATAATACTAAGTAGATGGAGCAAAGATGGGTAAATGGAATTCAATTAAAGATCTAAAAAGCTGGAAGGACTGATTTATGATTGTTTTTCCTATGTTCTTATGTTACTTCTAGTAACTTAAGAAATAGGAGAAGAAACAAGCCACTCACCTTTGATTCCCTTTATATCTAAAATCCTATTGACTTCTGACTTGAACATATTCAATAACTAAGTGTCCACAGTGCTCTTTGTTTGAGAATTTCAAAGATTCACTACCCTCTGGGTGAAAAAATAATTTTTTCTCATTTCAATCCTTAATGGCTGATCCTTTATTTTGAATCCCTAGTTCCAGACATCGCAGTCAGAGGAAACAATATTCCTGCATCTCTTCTGTCAAGCACCATAAGACTTTTGCACATTTCAATGAGGTCATTTTACATTCTTCTAAAATCAAGAGACTATGGGCCCAGTCTGATTAACCTCCCCTCATACAACACAGCTACCATCTCAGGAATCAATCTGGTCTCTCACAACTGTAATATGTTTCTCAATTATCAACAAAAAAATTCCATTTGCATGTATGATGGTTTCTCTTGATACTATTCATAATTGTATTTCACCTGAGACTTCAAACACTTTCCAGAAGTGCTCAAGAAAATAAAGGAGGGTGGTCTGGAAGATTGTTTAATTTTGAAATCAATGCAGGCTGCTATTTTGTTAAATTGTTAATATATATTGTATTCTACTGAGTAACTGTCATGATTTCAACTATTGTTGATGTTGGTATATGTCGGTAGTTGACTGGGTCGGAATGACCTTTTTTAAAAGATATAATGTTATCTGAAATATTGGCAGTTGCAAATGATTTCTTCACAGTGGCAATCATCCCAAAACTACTTGTTGGTCTTTCCTGGCTTTCTAGATTAACACAGAGTGTTTTAGTGACTTCAAAAATTTCTTGGATATCTGATATTCTAACTGAGTTAAGTAATAAAACCAGAGAGAGAAATTCCATTTCTGTCATTAACATTTATCACTTTAACCAAGTAATGAATTCACCAACAAAAAACTATTTAGTCAGATTAAAACCATAGTGAAAATTTTCTAGATTTTAGAAAGCAAGACAGGGTGTCAATATAAATGGGGCCCTTTAACAATCTAGATTTATAGGTTTGTTAGAGTGAAATTCAAGCTTTATTCAAAATAGATTCAATTCTAATATAAATGTGAAATATTCAAAAATGCTAGAAATACTAGTATTTTCAGGAAGTACGTTGATTATTTCCATATACATTGAGCATGTAGTTGCATTTTATATGGTGGTTTCAAATTCAAGAATCCTATAAATACCTTTCTATTTGTGTTTGGTCAGAATCCAATGTTTGTGTAGCAGTAGTAGGCCTGCTGCCGTCTGATGTACCAAACCCACTGTCAGGTAAAAGTATCTGTTGCTACCAGTGGAATATACAAAATTACATATGGGTTAAACACAGAAATTATTTTAAATACATTTTATTTTAGAAGACATTTGTATTTTAAACTAGGTCACAATTGAAGAGAAGATTATAATTAACATGACATTGATTTTAGCTCTGAGAAGGGAGAGTGCCATGAAATTGGACACAAACGACAAAAGGAGAGAGGCTATTAAACCTCTAGGAATGCATTTAATAAGAAATGGGACCCACACGTGCAATGATTGATCACAGGTTGATTCTCCCATTCACTGATCTCACAATTTGAAATGGTAAACAAATGCTATAAACTTTTTTATGCAGAACAATAGTATGATAATCTTGCACACATTCTAATAGCTCCTTCAGAGCAATCTTGAAATCCTCAGTGTATATCATTCACCTGCTTTCTCAGTTATGGTTGGTGTCCATCTACAGAATCATCCATTTAAGTGTTATTCATCCATAACAACTTGCAGTTCAGGTGGAATCTCTAGAGTGAAATAATAACTTGTCTATTCTCTTCACAGATGCTCCCTCAATTGCTGTTTCATATATTTTCTGTTTATTTTAAATAATTTAAATAATTTTAAATAATAATGTTTCATACTGTAGAGAAAGTTGAGAGATTTAATAGGAACCTGAGGGGCAACTTTTTCACCTAGAGGGTGGTCAGTATATGGAATGACTTGCCAGAGGAAGTGATTGAGGCAGGTACGTTAACAACATTTAAAAGGCACTTGGACAGGTACATGGATAGGATATGGGTCAAATGTGGGCAAATGGGACTAGCTTAGATGGGGATCTTGGTTGGTATGGACCAGTTGGGCCAAAAGGCCCATTCCTGTGTTGTATGACTCTAAAGTTCAAAGATTTCCATGCAATTTATGGTAGTTATTCATGGTAGCAATATCTCTCAGAATTTCTTTTTTAGCAACATTCTTGGAAAATGAAGATAAATAGAATATTTAATGCATACAAGTCATTAGAGGAATTTGCATTTCCTGAATTCATCTTTGGATTCCGTGGCAAATTCTGCATTGTGACATCCTCACTGCCCTTCAGCAAAGTTCCCCACTGTGTGCATAAGATCACTGACTTTACCCTTAAATGCTTATGTAAAAAAGGCATACTGTGTCATGCACACCTTAAATTCATTCACTAATTCCTGTCCCCGGAATGAGATGTTTTGTAATTCTGATGTTCCATTCAAAGATAAATCAGCAAGATATACTGAAGAATTAATATTATTCTCTGCTTTTGTTGGTACAATAGGAGATTGCCTATAATGGACAAAGAAAGATTAATGAACATGATATTGGGGTACTTAAGTATTTGTTATCTATATACAGACCATCCCCGGGCTACGAATGCCTGAATTAATGCGTATCCTTACATGTGAAAGAGCTCCCATATCATTAAGTTCAAAAGTCCAACATATGTACATGTGTTTGTTCCTACCATTGGCAGAATAAGTTTCCCCTCTCTCGACTTTTAGTAATTGTTCCTTCTTGTCTTTTGTGCTTTTCATGCCATTCATTACAATACAGTGGAGGGATAGTTACCATATCAAGTGATTTTTGTGTATTTTCCAACTTACTGAGAAAATTGATTTATGGACATTTGTAAAAATGGAACCCATTTGTTACTCAAGATGGCCTTTGTTGAACTACTTCAGAAAGTGGTTCCCACAGAAACTTTGAAATTGTGACCATGTTTTCATACATTAGGGCTATTGGGCCATAACTAACCAGCACAATTTTCCTGGAGATATAGTTCTATTTTTAAATGCTGTGGCTCTGCATCCTTCTGATGTCAGTTATTTTTCTTCAGGCACCTTCAGTTGTTATTGAGACTTGCCATTTCAAACTTCAACCTGCTGCAGAATGAAAAAAATACTGTTTTGTTTCATCAGAGTTTCAAAAGCAGAATGAAGTTCCAAACATTTCCTTTTCCAGATTCTAGGAAGGCAGAAATGTACCCAAGAACAAAATCAAGAAAGCAAAAAGGGGGAATGAGATAGCTTTGGCAGAGAAGATTACAGAAAATCCAAAGAGATTTTATAAGTATATAAGGGAAAAGGAGTGACTAGAGAGGGAATAGGGACCCTCAAAGACCAAAGGGGATGCCTTTGTGTGGAGCTGCAGGAGATGGGCAAAGTCCTTACTGAATATTTCTCCTCTGTTTTTACCCTGGCGAAAGACATGAAAACTTCAGAAGTAGGAAAAGTAAATAGGAAGGTCTTGGGGATAGTCCGCTTTACAGTAGAGGAGGTGCTGGATGTCTTGAAAGGTATGAAGGTAGACATATCTCCAGGGCCTGACCATGTATATATCCTATGGGAGGCTTGAGAAGAAATTGCGGGAGCACTGGCTGAGATGTTTGCACCGTTGTTAGTCACAGATGAGGTGCCAGTAGACTGGAGGGTAGCAAATGTTTAAGAAAGGTGGCAAAGAAAAACCTAGGAACGATAGATAAGTAAGTCTAACATCTGTGGTAGGTAAGTTACTAAGGTTCCACATGGTAGGTTGCTCTGGCATGGAATCCAGGGAGAGCTGGCTAATTGGCTCCACAATTGGCTTGACGGTATAAAGCAGAGGGTAATAGTAGAAGGTTGTTTCTCAGATTGGAGGCCCGTGTCTAGTGGTGTGCCTCAGGCATCGGTGCTGGGCCCATTGTTATTTGTCATCTACATCAATTATTTGGATAAGAATGTACAGGTCATGGTTACTAAATTTGCAGATGACATTAAAATAGGTGGTATAGTGGATAATGAAGGTCATGAAAAATTACAGGGGGATCTTGATGAGCTGAGCAAGTGGACCAAGGAATGGCAAACTGAGTTTAATTCTGATAAGTGCATTTTGGAAAGTCAAATCCAGGTAGGACTTTTACAGTGAATGGCAGGGCCCTGGGGAGTGTTGTAGAATAGAGGGACTTTGGAGTACAAGTGCATAGTTCACTGAAAGTGGTGCCACAAGTAGACAGGGTGGTGAAGAAGGTTTTGGGCATGCTCACCTTCATAAGTCAGGGCATTGAGTATAAAAGTTGGGAGGTCATGGTGCAGTTGTATAGGATGCCAGTGAGGCCATATTGTTTTCAGTTTTGGTTGCCCTACTATAGGAAAGATGTTTTAAACTGAAAAGAATGCAGAAAAGGTTTACAAGGATGCTGCCAGGACTTGAGCGACTAAGTTATTGGGAGAGGTTGAATAGGCTAGGACTTTATTCCTCGGAGTGTAGGAGACTGAGAGGTGTTCTTATAGAGGTGTATAAAATCATGAGCACATAGTTAAAGTGAATGCACTCAGTCTTTTTCCACAGAGTTGGGGAATTAACAACTATGGGGCATAAGTTTAAGATGAGAGGGGAAAGATTTAATAGAAACTTTACAGAAAGGGTGGTGTGTATGTGGAATCAGAGGCCAGAGGAAGTGGCTGAGGCAGGTACAATAAGAAGTTTTAAAAGACAGTTGGACAGGTACATGGATTGGAAAGATTTAGAAGATTAAGGGCCAAACACTAGCAAATGGGACTAGCTTGGATGGGGCATCTTGGTCAGTATGGGCTAAAGGGCCTGTTTCCGTGCTATATAACTCTATTATGTCTTTTTGCATGTGATTAACAAGTTCTTGCATCTCTGAGGAATAACAGACATATATCAGGTGCTTGTTTAAGTGGATTGAACTGTTCTTGCATGAATATTTTGCTTGTGCATTCACTGCTGGAAAACTCCAGTGGCTCAAGGCATTGTGAGCTACAGAATAAGCCTTCCACTAGGAAAAGCTTTTCCTTTCCCTTCCATCCCCAGGCATCCCATTGCAATGCTTTGCCAGGCTGGCTGGCTGGTCATGCAAGCAACCGAAGATTAGAAGGTTGGGCCAAAAGTTTGGTGGACTGGTCTGGCTGGGAGGTTGGTAGGTGGATTTGGTCACCAGGATAGCAGAGGGCATAATTGCAACTGCTCTGCTGCCAGGAATTATTAGGGCTGATCAGTGGGTGACGGTGCTGGATTCCATTGGATAGGATAGGCTGAGGCAGCTCCCTTATAATTAAAGCTGAAGCCAGGTCTGACAAACACTGCAAAGACATTTTTCTGTGTGAATGAATATGGCATGCATGATGGATGAAAATCCAACTGTGCAGTACATAACATTAGATGTGCATGTCTGAACTGCTTTGAGATTAGTTTGTCCAATGCACAGAGTGTCACAATGTTGAGCAAAGAGCAAGCTCACAGAAAACCCAAATGCAGCACACCGATACCAGACTGGAGTCATGATACTTCCTCAGGACAAACACAGGCAGCAACTGGAAGGAATCTTGTCTCAGAGATCTAAAGAGGAATCCCAACATGAACTGAATCTTCAAAAAGGAATAGAGAACACAGGACTGCTCTAGAGTAGACCACTTTAAGCAACTAGGAGCCAAAGGCAGACCAATACACTGGAAACTAGTGCTAAAGAAACCCAGGTACTTATGCTAGGCCCCTGATGGGGCTCAGGTGTGTGTCGCTATGTAATCGGTCCAGCATGGAATCCATGTGCTGGACAACAAGGCATTAAAGGAGCCAAATTGAGGGCCAGAACTCAGAACCATGACAAAACTCTGGCAATCTAGCTGTCAAACCTAGGGACGTCAATACTATCAAGACGTGCTGCTGGTTTGTCCTGCTAGATCAGAAATTTCCACTTTGGTAAATGGTTGCTGAAAATTAATGGTGCACAAGAACAAAATCCTGAGGATTTTGATGTCCTGAAGATTGGACATCTTGATTATCATCAGCAAATAAGTCACTTTCATTTCGCCAGTGGTGAGTCCAGTTGATTGTAATGGTGCTTTCCTGAGGAAGGTCTGCATGGTTGTTGCAACAATATCCATTATTGAACAGACACCAGCAGGCAGAACCTCAAGTTCCTTTTAGGAGTGATGCAGTGTGTGGCATCAGGGGAGGCAATTTCATTCAATAACAGTATCCATGTCTGTAATGTAAGTGTCATATATTGATTGTTAACAGTCATTGCTGTTTTCAGGCTGAATCATTTCAACAACTGTGTCACGTGATTGACTCTGTGTTCTTCATTATTTTTACTGGGGGACTTTCCAGAAGGTCACAGAAACAATATGCTGCCCTGCTACTGTAAGCTTTCCTTTTACTCAGTAAAGTACCCTTGTTGTTGTTTTGGATTAGTGATTATTTTTCCAGTATCTTAGAGAGATGCTGAGTAAATGTATTTCCAGGAGAGCACCAACAATTCTGATGCATAGGAAAAAGAATATAAATCTGGAAATACACAGCAGGTCAACCAATGTCTGTGGAGTGGAGGAACTCTTTCATATTGAATATGTATTCCTTCATAGTGTGAAGTACAATTTGGAGAAACATTGCTCTCAACAAAAAGCCACTGAAAAAATGTGGTTTGCTTCTCAGTCTAAGACCTAAGTAAACAATTCAAAACCTCAGGCATGTATTGCTGTTCAATTAAATCATAGGAAATCAGCATCTTAACTTCATTTACCCACCTTGGTTCTGTAATCCTTAGTAACCTAGCAAATATCCACCAAGCCAATCTTTGAAAATTTGAATTAGCCAATTTGTGACAATTTTTAGGAGAGAGTTACAGATTTCCAAAACTCTTTTATGAAGTGCTTCCTGACATCAACCCTGAACAGCCTGGCTCTGAATTAATGACTGTTGCAGTGTTCCTTTTTCGGCTTACTGAGACAAAAGTTTTTTGTACAAGCTGGGTCAAAGGTTCAGGATATTTAAATCACCCAGGACTATCATGTATCCTACACTAGCTTTCCCACCAGAGGAAGTAGCTAGTAGCTACACTATCTGTGAATTTAATCACCCTTAATCTTATATCATCAAAGTTTTTACAAGCCTGGACTACGTAACCTGTCTTCTTAATTTAATGCTTAGTGTCCCAGTATTATCCTGATTATTCTCGGCTGCTCCCCAACCCCACAAAACCAAATGGAGATCTGTCCAGAGCTCCTAATAGCGGGAGCATAACTTACTCCTCATTGTTATACAAACCCCTTGAGAGAAAGGGTCACATTCCATTAATTTCTTCATTTTTCTTTGATTATCCATTAGCCTTTACTGATTCATGTGTGAGCCCTAAATCTCTGCTCCTCCACAGTCCCTAACTTCTCACTATTTAGAAATCATGACCAGAAATTCTATCACATAATGTAACATTTTTGTGCACTACATGGTAAAAAGTTTCTTTAAATTGAATGCAAGTCTTCCATCTTTAAGGTCTACATGTGCACAGAGGCTGTTGGACATGGGTAGTGGCGTCAAATACACACTGAAGCAGGGTTTAACTGGTGGGTTAAGATCTGTTTTGCTCAATGTAGGGACCAATCTTTCTGGTCTATTTCCAGGGAAAATGAGGTCTCCAACATATTTAAGATCAGTCCTTTCTTAAGAGGTGTTCTTAGTGTGTGCTCTCATCAACATCCCTTCGCTCCCTTTTAAATCTTTCACTTCTCACCTTAAACCTATGCCTTCTAGTTTTAGAATCCCCTAAGCTGGGAAAAGCAGTGTGACCAAGTATATAGACCAAGATGCCAGAGGAAGCTTGCTGAGTGTGTTAACAGTATGGACTGTTCCAACCCAAAGAAGGAACACTAGCGGCTCTACTTCATTAAGAGTTTGAAGAGATTCAGTGTGTCGCCAAAGACTCTTACAAATTTCTATAAATGTGGGTGGAGAACATTCTGACTGGTTGCATCAAAGCCTGGCATGGAGACTCCAATGCACAGGATCGCAAGAGGCTGCAAAGGGTTGTAGACTCAGCCAGCTCCATCATAGGCACAACCCACCCAACCATTGAGGACATCTTCAAGAGGTGGTACCTCAAGAAGGTGGCATCCATCGCTAAGGACCCACACCATCTGGGACATGCCATCTTCTCGTAACTACCACCAGGGAGGAGGTACAGGAGCCTGAAGACCTACACTCAATGATTCAGAAACAGCTTCTTCCCCTTCACCATCAGATTTCTGAATGGTCCTTGAACCTATGAACACAACTTCATTATTTTTTGCACTATTTATTTATTTTTGTAATTTATAGTAACTTCATATATTTGCACTTTACGGCTAATGCAAAATGACAGATTTCACATCGTGTCAGTGATAATGATTCTGATTTTGATAATATGAAATAATGACTTGTTTGTAAAGTGCTTTGTGAAAAGTTCAACATGTATGCACATTTTCCCCAAAAAGAGTAACTGACAGACTCCCGTTAATCATTTATCTGAATACAATTGTTTGGGTTTTTTGTTCACAAGGTTCTTCACAAAGAGAAACCACGCATGGAGGTTATTGTGCACCTCACACTTCCTCTGAATTCTGTGGGATTCATCTAAAGGTAAACATGCATGCATACAACAGGTCTTCACCCACTTTTCAATGTTATATTTTTCATTTAGAGATGTCAGTTGTAGTGATAAACTTATGGATTACGTTACTTCCACACAAAAGTGAAAGACTTCCACTTATTGGAACAAATAAATTTAATTTACTGTTCCACTGCTGGCACCAATCTTCCCTCCAGCATCTCATCCAAATAGGCATTTTCACTATGGGTCCAGGCAATTTCAACCAACTATTTGTCAAAGTGGGCATCACAGCGAAGCCTGGACATGAGCTTGATATGTGCAAGTGTTCCCCTTGGTGCCATTGTTCATCAATTCACACCTTCAGGATATCCCAAAGTGCTTCATAGACAATGTAGTCACAGTTGTAATGTTAGATAAGTAGCATTCAATGTGTGAAAACAAGGGTTCCCCAAGTGATATTGGACAAGATGTCAGGCTAAACTCCCAACTCTTTGAATAGTATCAGAAAATGTTTTGCATTCACTTAAGAATGCAAGTGGTGCCTCATTGCAATGTTTCATCTGAAATTATACAGTTCAGTAACATACATGAGAAAGTTTCAGTTTCAAACAATCCACAAACATTTAAATGTGCAACAGGATTGTGTATTGACAGAAGATTTAAATATGGTATAGTCTAACTATATTCCCTGGTCAACAACTGTTTAATCTGTCTTTATTTCTTCTTTTGCTAAGGCTGTACTCTATGTAATTTTTTTTTCATGGTTCATGCCTATAGGTGAGTAGATAAAGAAACACTAACAAAAGTAGATTTTGAGTTTGCAAGTCCTTTGAAGTGTATACTTTGATCACCATGAGCCTGTGTCATAACTTTCTTGAAAAAAAAATCATCAGATGGTCAAAGTTAGAGTTGAAGGTTATTAAGTAAATAAATAAAAGACAAAAGGGGGATTTTATGGGGAAGTGCACACAACTGTCAATGTTAACATTGGTGGAAGAGCTGTAGAAACTCAGCTGTAGGAGAACGGAAAGGAAAGTCACCCTGGGTTTGTCTAAGATTGTAGTTAGATTTCAGTCTGACAGTACCTCTGCCTCAGTTCTGTCTCATCTCAGTCTGCTCTTGTTCCATTCCCAATCCCTCTTCCTGTCCTTGTGATATCTCTATTTCTCTCCTGGTTTCTGCTCCTTTTTCTGTCCTTGTTCCTGCCTCTCTCACTATTCTATCCCTGTCAATGTCACTGTCTCTATCTGTCTCTGTTCCTGTCCTTGACTCTGTTTCTGTCCCTGTAGGTTTACTTCGCAAGCGCTCATCAGATACACTGTTTGAAGAAAATTATATTTGGACTTTATACATCCATTTCCATTAAAAAATGTGTATCAGTGAAACTGGCGCACTGTGGCAGGTTTTGGGATGGCTGAAAAACTGAGGCAAAAAATGCACAGGTCTTAGATGGAGCACTGGAGCCCTAGTTGAAGTCAAGAGGATGAGGGATATCTTGTACCAGTGAGGAGGTGAAGGACACTCACACTCCCTATTATTTCTGTCCTCCTTTCCTTCAGCATCTGTGCTGTTTTGCCTGGCTTCCATCCTCCTCCCACTCTTCCTGCAGACCTAGGATGTCCTTCAGCACTTTGTCCTGGACCAAAAAAGCTCTTTACCTTGGTGACTCCAAAATGTACTTTTAGGTAAACTCCCAAGAGAATTTCTGGAAAATTGTTACTTGAGTGTTGGGGAAGTCTTGCCAAAGTATCCCAGAGATTTGGTTAATATGTTTCAAGCTTTCAGCAGCAAGCAAACTTTGAAAGCTGGACATAGTTCTAACAAGCACTGAAAATTTTGGCAGTTGCTATCCAGATAGTCTCTATCAGGAGAGTTCATTCTTTGAAGCACCAGTTAGCTAAATAGCAATGTGGCTGTTCCTACTGCACACTTCAACCCCTTTGCTAAGATGGTGTCATGGGTTAATCCAGAGTTGCACTCCAGATGTGACCTCAATTTGGATACATCAGAGGGTCATATTACATAAAATATGTGGTCTCAGTCTGTCTCTGACTCAGTCTTAATCCCTCTCTGTCATGGTCTTCTTTCTTAATTAGTCCTGCCTCTGTCTTAGTTTCTACTGGAGACAATCCAAAGCAGTTGAGAAGTTTGGGAATTGGTGGGGGTCTCGGAGCATATTAACAAGAGGAAGGAGCAATGAAACTTCGCTGCAGTATTGGTGTAGGGGTAGGGTGAAGGTAGTGATTGTAGAGGGAGAGCGTTTGCACTGGGGAGAGATAGAAGGGAGAGGCCCTGGTGGAATTCTTAAGGATGAGATCAAGAACATGGAGGGATTATGGAGGGAAGCGATATTGGAAGAAAGGTTCTCAAACCTAGTTTGCTTAAAGTGAAAGCACCAACATTCTTAGTGGGCTGTGTTTTTCACATTTTTGTCAATTTAACCTGCTCCTCTCATTGTGGATTGGTGGATGGGTTGGTGGGGGGGTGGGGGGAAGAGTTAATAAAGAGACCTCCATCTTTGATTCCATATTTGTCCGTGTCTGCATCTTTTCTTTTTCTGTCTGCCTCTCTTTCTCTCTGTTTCTTTCTTTGTCTATTTCTCTTTCTCTGCCTTTCCTCTCTCTCTCTGTCTCTTTCTTTGTTTCTATCTCAGCTAGAATCTCAGTCAGATTCCAGCTTAATTCCTGATGTGACTGATACAATGCTAGTAATGGACAGAAAACTGATTAGTCTAGCAATATATCTAAATAATGATAGTTAATTTTTGTTTGATTGTTATCTGATTTAAGTAGATTGAAATCGTAAATCTCCAATGATGTTCTGTCAGTGCTTATTAGTGTGGTTAAATATTTGCCCATAGAGGATTATTAGGTTGGGACTCCTTTACCCCAAGAAGCTACTGAGGCAGAGACTATACCATCATTTAAAAGGGCGTTGGCTAAATGATTGCTAAATTAAAATGTGAAAGGATATAGGGAATGGGTAGGGGAATTGGATTAAAATGTAGAGATCCTGTTAAAAATCCAGCAGAGGCACACGCATGGTAGGCTGAACAACCTTCCTTGATTCTACAAATTTGATGATTTTATGAAACATTTGATGGTTCTCTCCATTTAAATGAATATTCTGCTCTCCAGATGTCATTTGTACCATGCTTGGGGTCTTGAATTTGAAATAAACTCTGTGCGAGTTGTGTTACTGTGTTATGTTAGTGTGAGTTGTGTTAGTTTGTCAGATTACAGTCAATTCTCAGCCTTTGCAAAACCAAGATGTACATTTATACCTTGCCTTTCACGCTTTTTCAAGATGTTCCAAAGTGATTTATAGCCAATGGGGTACTTTTGAATTCTGAATAAAAATAACCATAGAGGCTAGAAATCTGAAATACAAACAGAAAATTCTGGAAGAACTCAGTAAGTCAAAAGCATCTGTGGAAGGGGAAAACAGTTCCAGACCTGAAACGTCACTTGATTCCCTTTCTACAGGTGCTGAGGTTTTCCAGCATTTTCTGTTTTTGTTTTGAAACTGCTGTTACCATATTGTTATTTAGGAAACATGAGAGCAAGTTTATATACAGCAAGGTCCCATTAAACACTGTGACATTGACCAGATAATCTGATGTTGATTGATGGATCAACATTGAGTAAGCTATCAGGATAGCTCTCCTGCTTTCTGAAGTGATATGAAGGGATTGCTTACATCCACCTGATAGAAGAGGCAGTGTTTCAGTTTAACATTTCATCCAAAAGAAGATGAAAACACTTGGCATTCATAAAACTTTCTGATAACATTGAGATCTATGATAATTTATTTTACAGACAGTTCATCCATATGAATAGAATTTCTGACCCAAAGGAAACAGTAAAAAAAAATTGCAGTTATTTTTATTACTATGATGTTTGTCTGAATCAGAGTGGGTCTGCTTATTTCCCTTGAGCAGCAGAGGGCACCAGATACCATAAAATCCAAAATCAGATTTGCCGAAATCTTGTTTGATTAAAATACTTGATACAACTTTGATGGAAGTTTACCAAAGTTCTCTTGAAATCAAAGGAGGCAACTGAAAGAGCTTCTGGCAGCAGGGAAAGTTCTGGCAGAGGTAAGAGTTAAAGCAGAGGTTCAACCTCCATGTAACAATGACACAGGCTGCTGCAGCTTCCCAGTTCCTCAAGAATTGCTGGAATATTCTTCATCATCACAATGACAACCTCAGTCAGCTCAGCTACTTCACACATGGCAGTGTCATAATGATCAGATCATTGCTTTTTCTAATATTGGATAATGGACTATTGACCAGAATACTAATGATCGTTTACATGAGGAATATTTATTCTGAAAGATGGGAGCTCCAAAAGTGCAGTTGCTTCTTGGTACAGCACTGAAGTACCAGCCTGATCATGTGCTCAGGTCTCTGGAGTGGGACTTGAAGTACAACTTTCTAACTGATGTGAGAGCGGAAACACAGAGTCAAGCTATCAAAAGCACATCATAAAACATTAAGTGTTTTTGGATATCCAAAGGATGTGGGAAGTGCAGTATAAATAGGAATTCTTCCAATAGTCAAGTAAGTGAAATGGTTGAAAAGTGTTATTTTGACCAGATGGGCCTACTGGAGGTAGTGCCAGGTTCTTTGCTTTTCACAGTACATACTGATGATTTAAATATAAGGGACATGATTTAACAAATTTGCAATTTGAGAAAAAAAAATTGGTTCTGTGGTTGACCGTGATGACAAAAGCTGTAGCCTGCAGGAAGGCTGTCATGTGAGGGTGAGACAGGAAGGCAGACAAGTGGCAGAATGATTTTAGTTTGGTGAAGTCTAAGGTAATATGTCTGGGGAGGCCAAAAAGGGCAAAGAAGCACATATAAATGACAAGATATTAAAAAGTGTAGTGGCACAGAGAGACCTTGAAATGTTTGTTCAAAGATCCCTCAGAATAGGTAAGAAACATGATTAAAAATCATAGGGGATACCTTCTTTTATTTTCTGATACATAGAATTTAGAGCAGGGAAGTTGTGTTGGATTGTATAAGTAACTAGTTAAGCCATGGTTAGAGCATTGTGTACCATGTTAAAGGAACAATGTAGTAGCATGATTGAAAACACAAGAGTTGCCAGGGCTGGGGAATTTTATTTGTAAGAAGTATTTTGGCTAGCTGGTTTAGTGCTCTTTGAAACAGTATAGGATTAAGTGAATACAATTATGAGAAGGTGAATAAGAAGAATTTATTTCCCTCAGCAGAGAGATTAATTACCAGAAAGCACAGATTTAAGGTCATAGGTAAGATGATTATAGATGAAAACTAAAACAAATGCAGATGCTGAAAATCTGAAATAAAAAACAGAAAATGCTGAAAAGGCAGCATCTGTGGAAAGAGAAACAGAGTGAGTGTTTTGGGGCTGAGACCCTTTGTCAGAATCTCTTTCTACGGATGCCAGCTGACCTGCTGAGTGTTTTCTGCTTTTATTATGAATTATTGGAGATGATTTGAGGAGACAATTTTCACCCAGAGGGCAATGGCCTCAGGGTAGAAAAAATCTCACTTCCAGAAAGAGGTTGAGGTTCTCAGCATCTAAAATGCTGCTTCCAACTAAGGGATGTAAGATTAGGCTGGATGACCTCTTCTCAGCCGTGATTTCCTTTTATGTGCCTGTGATTTAATAATTTTATTGTCAATTGTAAAGGTTAGTTGGGAATTTTGAGGTCCTGTTTATTACAGAATGGCAATATTCTACAGGGCAATCAACATTGTGCAATGCAAAATATTGCTCTAAGGCAAATTGTAATGGGTCTCTGCACGTCACACAATAAAACCTAGAACTAGACAGTAGCGACAGTACAGCCTACAACAGATTGATAGTTCTAAACACACCCTCTGCACAAGGCTATTTGACCTTTGATACTTATTCAAATTCAATTCAGTCCCACAATGAATCCAGTTGTTTCAATTTATTCCTTTGAAAGGCAAAGATCTGAAATCATGAGCCTTAAGTTTTGTATTTCCTGTCAGGCACAGAGGAATCATTTCCCATGACAATATTGTGTATTCTAGTAACCAAACAAGCAAGGACCAGAGCTGATTCCAGCTCGGGATAACAAAAGAAAAGACACCAGTCTTTAGTCTGGAGGTTATTTTGTTCTGCAAAAGATTTTATGTATTTAATATACTAACTTTAGTCAAACACTGTAGACAGATTGTCTTTGGACTTTGTTCAACAGCTATGTAAGTAACAACCCATAATTTTGAATCTAACAGGTATCTTCACCGGTGGCTAGGGATAAACAGAAGTATAAAAACTTTAAACAGACTGGGTGTATTCTGTCTAAACCTTCCCTTATCACATTCCAATCATTGAAATATTACAAGGAGCCACTTGTTCTCATCTGTCCTTTCTCAATCTCCCCCAAGGCTGGCTGGATTGTCTTTCAGATATTGTCTGCCACAAGATGGAGTGAATTTTTACATATCCATATTTCCTTATGACATAGAAGATGGGCATTTCAACCTATCTAATCAATGCAGGCTCACAGCCCTTCCCCCATTAATTTTTCCTATAATCTATTCTCCCCACATTCCCATCCACTTCTCCCCTGATTCTACCACTCAGCAACACACTAGGGGCAATTTTCCGTGGTGAATCAACTTTCCAATCCTTACGTGAGATGAGGGAAGAAATGATTGCAGTAAGACAGCACTGGAGGTCAGGATTGAACTCAGGTCACTGGCACTGTGAGGCAACAGCTCTACTAGCCTT
This sequence comes from Rhina ancylostomus, assembly GCA_030265395.1. Classification (NCBI taxonomy): domain Eukaryota; kingdom Metazoa; phylum Chordata; class Chondrichthyes; order Rhinopristiformes; family Rhinidae; genus Rhina; species Rhina ancylostomus. The sequence continues at coordinate 54,861,304 of JARFYF010000104.1, forward strand.
TGTGTAATGGGAGCATTTATCACGAACGTGACAACAGAGTCAGGATACATGATTTAAACCTCATAATGATCTGGTTTTTTCTACCTGGGAGAACCACAACCCAGAACATTCTCCTGCAACCATATCTATCAAGTGATGCTTGTGGAGTGGTAGTTTTTGTAATCCTTCTTGGATGTAGGTATTAGAGCAAAGCTGGCTTTATCACCTGTCCCTCATCTTCCCAATTAGTCATTTGTTTGTTTACTCCAAAGGGCCTTAAGAGTCAACTACATCAGAGTGGAACTAGATGAAGTAAGGGTCAGGCAGAAAAGGAACATTCATTTCCTTAAAGGACCTTGACAAATTAACTTTGTTTTCATGACAATCTGATGAAGTACTTAACTAGCTTTTTATTGTCAAGAATTTTAAACCAAATTCAAATGCTCAGGTTTTCAAATTCCCATGATCATTGTTACAATGTAACCATTATACTGCTATAAACCATAACACCTCCAGACATTATCCACAAACTCCATCATCCTTTTTCCTCTGGTCCATTGTTGAGTTCCTGCACACTCTACACAGCATAATGAAGTCATCCACATCCTCAGATTTCTAAGTCTGCATAGAAGGTCTTTGGACAACACATGGAATAGCCTTTTCTCATTCCAGGTGTTGCATCTTTGCATGATCCTGGCAACTTCCATCTTTGTGAGGGGGCTCAGCCTGTTGTAAAATTGATGCAAAAATGCAATTCATTAGACTAATTAATCTTCACTAAGTAAAACAAGAATTGGCGTTCCTGTAAAAATAACAGGGTGCTGTACTAAGGTAGATTTTGCAAGTTCCACGGCGAAGAGGATTAATGTGATCTCAGATCCTTTCAC
>JARFYF010000104.1:54994265-55008220 GCA_030265395.1 Rhina ancylostomus
ATATTTATCCACCTCCACTTTAAATACTTCTAATGATCTAGCTTCCACCACCCTCCAGGGCAGAGTCCAGAGTGTCACCATCCTCTAAAATATTGTTCCTTTTATTTATTACCACTGTGTTTGCTACCAATTTAAGCAATGCCTCAATTTTAAAATTCTTGTCTTTATATCTGCAAGAAGCAATACTACACACCTCAGTTTTAAATGGTTGGAACCCTATCTTGTAGTCTGTCACTTTGATCCTCTCCCACTAGAGCCTAACATCTACTCCATTAAGTCCCCTTGGGATCTTATATGTTTGAAGAAACCCCCCATTATTCTAAACTCCAAGGAATACAGGCCCAAACTATTTAGTCTCTCTTGGTAGGACAACCATCCCATCCCAGGAATTAGCCAGATGAATCCCCTTTGGATGGCCTCCAATGTTACTATATCTTTTTTTCAGATAAGGGAACCCAAACTGTATGCAGTACTCCAGGTGAGGCCTCACCAGCAGACTTGTAACAAAATCTTCCAATTTGTTAAACTCCAGTCCTTTTGCAATGAAGGCCAAAATGCTTTTTGCCAACAAACTACTTGTTGGACTTGCCTGCTAGCTTTTTATGATTCATGCACTAGATCCCTCTTGTACTTCACTCATTTTCAGTCTCTCTCCATTTAGATCATAGTTTGCTTTTTGATTTCTCTTACCAAAGTGTATGACCTCATACTTCCCCACATTAAACTTCATTTTCAAGTCTTTTGCCAACTCACTCAAACTATCTTTATCCCATTGCAGAATCACAGTAAACCTTATCATATGCCCTTCCATCTATTTTTGTGTCATTGCAAATTTGAAAACCTTACTGTTCCTTCCTTCAGGTCTTTAATATAAATAGTTAACCAACGTAGGCCAAAAACTAATCCTGATGGTACTCCACCAATTATCTCCTTCCATAGAAAAACATAAAACATAGAAAAACTACAGCACAATTCAGGCCCTTCACCCACAAAGCTGTGCCGAACATGTCCCCACCCTAGAAATTACTAGGCTTACCCATAACCCTCTTTTATTTCTCAGCTCCACATACCTATCCAACGGTCTCTTAAAAGACCCTATCGTAACAGAAACATAGAAAATGTTCCAGCCTGAACAGGACCTATTTATTTCAGCTCTGTGTTTTCTATGTGACAGCCAGTTTTCAATTCACTTTAACACACTTCCTCTAATACCATGGGCTTTTCATTTATGCTTCTTATGTGGCACCTTGTCAATGCCTTTTGGAAATGTACCTATGCTACATCCACAGGCTCTCCCTATTAACTCTCCCTCTTACATCCACAAAGAATTGGAATAAATTTGTCAAATATAATTTACCTTTCATAAAACCATGTTGACTTGGTTTAATCATATTCAGCTTTCCTAAATGATTAGTTATTGCCTCTTTGATTATTGATGCTAGCATCTTGCCAATAATAAATGCTAAACTAACTGGTTCTCTGCCTTTCTCCTTTTATGAACAAGGGAGTCACACTGGCTGGTTTCTAATCATCTGGTACCCTACTGTTTAGTGAGTTTTGAAAACTTTCAACCAATGGGTCCACTATCTCTGCAGGCCACTTCCATTAAACCCTAACGCGCAGTCCATTGGATGCTGGTGATTTGTCCACCTTTAGCCAACCCCACCCCCATCCATTCCTTATTTCTCCAATACTTTATTCCTTATAATTGGGATTTATGAAGTTCTACCATGTTATATGAAATTAACCCATCTGATATCTTATGGATACTAGCGAAGTCTTCAACTGTGAAGACTGATGCAAACATTTATTTAATGTATCTTACCTTAGCTACCCACTTTCCAATTTATATCCAATGAAACTTACGCTGTTTGTTGCTATACTACATGCAAGTTTTCTCTCAAAATTCATTTTCTCCCTTCTAATGAGCTTTTTAGTCTCGCTGGATCCTAAAAACTTCCCAGTCCTCTGACAGCCACTAGTCCTTGCGACTTTGTATATCCTTGACCTCCTTTGTTAACTATGGATGGTGCTTTTCTCATGGAATCCCTCTTTTTGATTGGAATAAACTTTTGCTGAGCATTCTTGATCAGCTGCTTCAATACTTGCCACTGTTCCTCTACTGACCTGTCTCTTAGCTTGTTTACCCAGCCAACCTTGAACAACTCCTCCCTCATACCATTATAATTGCCCTTACTTAAATTGAAAGCACTGGTTATGGACCTATGGTGTTCATCCTCACGACCTCCTTTAACCACAAGATCCCTTATTAATCTTTCCTCTTCACATAAGACCAAATCTAAAATAGCCTTGTTCCAGGGTAGGCTCTGCAATGTATTGCTCTAAAAAGCAATCCCTGACACATTCCACAAGTTTTTCTTGGATGATACCCTTGCCAGTTTGGTTCATCCAATCAATATGTAGATCAAAATCTCCCACAATTATTGCAGTTCCCTTCAAACATGTCCTTGATATTTCCCCATTTATGCTCTGACCTACTGAAAGGTCCCATTTTGTGGGTCTATAGATTACTCCCACCCATGCCGCCTTTCCCCTGCTATTCATGATTTCAACTCAAACTGACTCTACATCACAACTCAGCACTGCACTGGTACCTTCCTTGATTAATGCACCAGCCCCATTTCCTTTCCCCTCTAGCCTGTTCTTTAGGAACAGTGTACAACGTGGAATACTGAGCAGCCAGTCCTGGTCACCCTGCAAACATCTTTCTGTAACACCTATTACATCATGCTCATATGTTGTTATCTCTGTTATCAACACTGCTATCTTGTTGCAAATGCTATATCTACTCAAATATTAGGCTTTGATTGTTTTAGTTACTAATGACTCTGGATTGCTGTTTTGCATATTTTCCATTACAGCTTCTGCCCTGGCTTATCACACGATGACTTGTCAGTTTTCCCCTCACTACCCTGTGCCACTGCTTTTTCAGTTCCCTCCTGATTTATTAAACCATCTGTTCTTAGAGTTGTCCTTCCTCCTAGTTAGTTTAAAATGAACTCTACTCCTGGTTACATGATTCACCAAGACACCAGTCCCAGCACATTTCAGGTGGAGTCCATCCCAACAACGGAACAGCTCTTTCCTTCCCCAGTAGTGGTGCCAGTGTTTCAGGAATCAGAACCCATTTCTCACACACTACACTTTGAGCCATACAGTTATCTCTCTAATCCTATCTACCCTTTGCCAATTTGCACGTGGTCTAGGTAATAATCCATAGATTAGCATCCTTGTGGTTCTGCTTTTCAATTTTGCCCCAAGCTCCTCAAATCCTCACCCTACCTATGTCGTTAGCACCTACGTGGATCATAACCACTGGATCCTCCCCTCCCGTTCCAAGTTCTTCTCCAGTCCAGTAGAGATGTCCTTAACCCGAGCACCAGGCAAGCAACACTATTTTTGGGAGTCTGTGTCTGTTCCCCTAATTATGCTCTCTCCTCATGACATCAAATGCATGGAGAGTTCAGTGAAGGAGGTCAACCAGAAGGGTTTTGGAATAGTCAAATCTAGAGAGTTTCAGTAACTGAGGAGCTGAACTAAGCAATGAAATGAAGGTGGAAAAAGCCAGTCTTACAGTTAGCATGGCTATGAAGTCTAAAATACAACTCAAGTGTGACACTGAGGTTGCAAACTCTCTAGTAACAAACAATCTGCTGGAACTTGGTGGGTCGAGCTGCATCTGCAGGGGGAAAGGAATTGTTGACGTTTCAGGTTGAAACCCTGCATCAGGACCCAAAATGTCAACAATTCCTTTTCCTCCCACAGATGCTGCTTGACCCACTGAATTCCTCCAGCAGCTTGTTTGTTGCTCCACTTTCCAGCATCTGTAGTCTCGTGTCTCCATTGCAAACTACTGACGCAAAGAGGAATGGGGGTTGGTGGCTAGGGTACAAGTACGTGACAGGAGCTGAAGACAATGTCTTCCCGATGCATTTTTTTTCTGTTGCTTCAGTTATGGATGACAGGTAAACAATCTGACTATAAAGAGACGACAAGTGGAAGGGTTGAGAGGGTAGTGAGGTATAGCTGGTGAGGTCAATGTACTAATGGAAAATGATGCAGAATGAGAAATGGGAAGGATCAAAGGTAGATCCTTAAAGGACACCAGAAGCAATGGAGCGGGCACAGGAAAATATCAAATTATTAGCGACACTCCTGCAATGAACTGGATAGTTACAAATTGAATGAAGGCGAATTAGTTAAAGGATTGTAGTGCAAGCAGTCAACCATGCCAAAAGTGTAGTGCAGACAGATTGAAAAGGACACTGCCTTTGTCACAGTCACATACGATGCTAACAACTTTGATCAGAGCTATCCTAGTACTGTGGCACTGCATGGAGTATATTCTGTGCCCTTGCTATTCTTTCTCTAGATGTGCACCTAGTGACTTTACCAATTCATCCTCATTAATCTACCTGTTGCTGACATATCTTTCTATGACAGCATTGATGGGAGTGACCAGTTATTATAGAGACGAAGTCTAGACTCCTCACCAAGGACACAATTCACAGCAATCAAAGGAACTCAGTGGTTTTGGGGCTTTCAGTGTGAAAGGGATGACAATATAGGCACATTTGTACCAGTTCTCAGAATGGTACAGTGGGATTAAAATCATGTTGTCCAGGCAGTGCCCAACAATAGGTACTCCCAAAAGTAGATTTTTACTGAAAATCAATTTAACTTGAAGTCAAGTTTCTAACTATTTCTTGGTCAAAACATTAGCACTGTGAAATCAAATTTCTAGGGAAATGTCTTAAAGTTTCAAACAATACAGATCCTTTCCCCTGGTAATGACAGGGTTCCAGTCCTGTAACCCAAACAGTTCGCAAGTTGGAAATGTGGCCACAAACCAAGTTCCCACACAGCACAAGATGTCTGCAGCTCCACAGCAGCCGGCAAATCTATCCTGCCCATCTCCCAAACACTTGTTGTACACAAATCAGGCAGTTGTAAGTTGGGGAGGACCTGTACAATTCTAAAACTATATACAATTTTCAAACATTATGGTCAGACTCTGTACAAGGGTTAGAAAATGAAAACAAACATTTTCCAATGATTCTTTTAATTAGTGTTAAATATCCAAGGTGACTGATGTGCAAATGTTTCAGTTCCATTGCAATACATGTTTTATTAACAAGACGTAAAAAATAAGATATTTGTAGGCTGCACTGATTCTCTCTTCTTCCTTTTAGAATAATTGATATAAAGAAAAACACTTTTATTTGACAATACACAGTTCTACAATTTCCTTTGGAGCAGAAAAAGCTTGTCTTTATGTACTGCCTTATCATGCCCTCAGGATGTCCCAACACGCTTCACATTTAACAGATCACCTCCTGAAGTGTTATTAGTTTTTTGCAGGCATCCTTGCCCAACATTGTTCACACAGCAAAATTCCACAAACAGCAAATGAATGAACAATTAGATAATTTTCTTTTGGTGGAAGGGATAAATGTTGTCCAGCACACCAAGGAAACTCCCCTGCTCTTCAAGTAACACCGTGGGATTGTCTCCAGTCATCCAAGAGGGTTTAGTATCTCATTCGGCGAAAGGCAGCTCCAGTACCATGGCTCTGCCCAATACTGCCCTGTAGTGTCGGCCTGGTACATGAGCTCAGGTCTTGGAAGTGGAACTTGAACTCACAAGCTTCTGACTTTGGGATGAGAGTGCTATCACTGCGATGAACCGAACATGTGTTGCCAATGAAAATTTTGAGATAGATATATTTTTGTAAAAAAAAAATTCAACTCTTAAATAATTGTTCCCCAGAATTATATTTTAATGAATACCTCTGAACAAATATATAGAAACAATTTGGCATTGATAATTTTATCCAATTTTTCATGCCCAGGCAGATTGGAGAGATTGATCAGGGTCTATTAAGAGCCTTTTCTTAAAACTGGTTCCAATAAAGGGGGAAGAAAGCAATATGAAAATGCCATTTTGTCACATTGAGTATTGCACAAACATTTTTTTTTAAATGAAGCAGGCTCTAAATTAAACCTTTCGGTAAGTTTAGAAAATAAAATGGTGGTGATGCGCTTTTGCAGACTCTGAATGATCTGAGCCCACTCAAGAAAAGATAAATAACTTTTGGCATTTTATTCCTACAACACTTCAGACAACACTAAGTATGGCTTTCATTAAACACTGCAAAAGAAAATCCCTGAGGAGCCACTTGTTCCAGAAATAATTGGTGGAACTCTGTGTGTCTTTCTTATTATTTATTCATTTTTAAGGATGTGGGCATTGCTGGCGACACTAAGATTTATTGCCCATCCCTAAATGCCCTCAAATGTGGTGGTGAGCCACCTCCTTGAACCAGTGCCATCTTTCTGGTGAAGGTACTCCCACAGTGCTGTTGGATAGGGAGCTCAAGGATTTGCATCCAGCAATGATGAAGGAATAGTGATTTACTTCCAAGTCAGAATGGTCTGCAACTTGTAAGTGGAGCCTGCAGGTGGTGGTTTTCCTATGTGCCTGCTGCCCTTGTCTTCCTTGTTGGTAGCAATCACAGATTTGGGAAATGCTGTTGGAATAGTCTAGGTGAATAACTCCTGTGCGTTTTGTAGATTGTATACACTGCATTTATCCATCAAAAGAATTGATTGAGTGGGTCAATCTGCTTTCAAATGATTAAAAACCCACTGTGCCTCTTCCAACGGAGGACAGTTCGAAGTGGACGAGAAAGCTTTCTAAGCTTTGTGTATAGAGACGGTTAGTTGGTCGGGTGCAAGGTCCTCAATGACTTGTGCCTATTGTGGAGCCGCTTTGAATCCATTGTAAAAGAGCATCCATGTGTAGAGCATCAATTCTTCTCTTCACATATCCAAGGACGAATAGACATTCATCAACTGTTCACAAATGCCTCAGCTGAACATCAACCTATTAAAAAGAACAAAAAGATGAATCACCTCACCATAGGGCAGCCTTGCATCTAAAACAAGATGTTATTAGTTCTTGGGCTGCATGTATACTACAAATGTACCATTGGTGGAAAGTGACTTCCAGCTTACCAACAGACTAATTATGGAAGAAGGTGGCATTTAGCTTTCTCATAGTTCACTCATGCAGAAATATCCTAAAGCCCCTCAATATCACTAAAATGGTTCCTGGGTTTTTTGCTCCATGTGTATGATCCAAGCAGCTCTTTGTTGAACGACCTCATCCCTAGTGCTTGATCGCCTCAGTGATGTGAACTAGGTACAAGGTTAATACTGTGTCTGACTACAGCATAGAATCATGAAATCATACAAAAGTTACAACACAGGGAGGTGATGATTTGTCCCTTTGTGTGTTTGTGCCAGTCAAAAAAGAACTCCTTACCAATCCCACTTTCTAGCACTGCAGGTTTGGCTCTTCAAGCACACATCCAAGCACATTTTAAACGTGATGAGTTTTCCATACATACCACTGGTGAAGAGAAAACCCAGTCTCTCCACTAGCTGAAAAGTGTTTCATCTCCTCTCTACTACCAATTACTCTAAATCTAGAGCACGGTTTGATAATTATCTGCACTGACGCACACTAGTTTAAGATTATAGGAGGAAACCGTGCTCTAATATTAGGTGTGTCTACACCTCCTGCTGCTTTAGGAAAGTAGCTACAGTCAAGGACCCCTCCCACCCTGGTCATTCTCTTCTCTCCTCTCTGGCAGAGCACACACCACCAGGCTCGAGGGAAGCTTCTATCAGACTCCAAGACACTGCATTTATTTAGTGGGTCAATCTGCCTTCAAGTAATTAAAATCCACTATTCCTCATCTGGTTTGAAGTGGACTAAAAGCCCACTTTCTAAGCTTTGTATGTAGAGATAGTCATTGGTCAGGTGCTATCAGATTCTTGAATGGAGCACTCATATGCGAAAAGATGAACTCTTGATCTCCCAGTCTACCTTGTCATGGCCCTTGCACTTTGTCTACCTGCACTGTACCTTCTCTGTAACTATAACACTATATTCTGCAGTGTTTTTCTTTTTAATTCTTCAATGTACTTGTGTATTGGAAATGATCTGTCTGTGTGGCATGGAAACAAAAGCTTTTCACTGTATTTTGGTATATGTAACAATAATAAACCAATACCAATCCAGAACTTTTCATATTTTTTTCTATTTTCTTTTGTCATAGAGTCTATGAATGTCTGTTGAACCTCAGGGCACTCCCATCCCCAATAATTTCCCCATAACTCATTCTCTCTCAAAAGCACATCAACTTCCCACAAATTCGTACAAGGTGAAATCTTTAAAGTGGCTAATAAATATTAAATTTGCTGTATAAATGTGATATCAAATGATGAAATACGGCAGATAAAGATCAATGGCATTTACATTATGACTATTAGGACTCATTTATCCCAAGCAAAGTATTTCTCACCAGCTATCACAAGACAAATAAGCTTTACACATCATTAAATATTTTTGATTTAATTCAAATGCATCCACTTATTCTAAGAATTTCAGGCCAAATTCGGACCCTTTCCGCAGTGGGTAGATTTCCAATCCAGAAATACAGTGAATGGAGATCTTGAAGTTTCCCTCTCCCTGGCTCAGGTCAATGGGATATTACAGCCTTGAAGGCTAAATAAATTCAACTACATTTAAAAAAACATTTTCCACATCCTTAGAATGTTCCAAGGTCTCTGTGAAACTGTTCGAAATGTAGGTGTTCCTTATTGTAACCATGACAGTTGATTTAAAATCGGTAAACAGTAAGTTTATCAATTTAAGCTCAGCAAGGTTGAACTACAGCAATGAGAAAGATAAACAGCTATGTAATTTCTTTTCTTTAAGTGGGAAAATTTGCAGATATGTAGGGGAGGATCATAGAGGGTGGGATGGGACAAAACAGAGAGCTCTTTCAAACAGCTGGCAAAGGGTTAATGAACCAATGTCCTCCATGTGCGCTGTGAGACATCATGACCAGCTTAGTACTGTTGGCTGAGGGTTGGCCACAATCCTGTTCACAGGTTGTAGTTCTTTATAATAACTCTCCCTTTTGAACTTGCATTCCCTTCTCCCTTTAGGCATTGGTCAGTCTTGTAAAGTGGGGATGCCCAAAGTGCACTCTGTGGTCTACACTAGCGCCGGTCAGCTGGCACACCCATGTTCCTTGCTCATTGGCTTGCCTTGTAAAGGTCACGCATCAAAAGTTTGGAAAGGGCTGTTCTCGGTGCAATTGTCAGATTGGTGCACAGATCTGTATCACAAATCTGTAACACAAATTATTATAAGAAAGTTGGAATGGGGATTTGACTTTCAACTGTAAACTTGAAGGTATTAAATCATGCAGCCCATGGCACTAGTCCATGACATCCTGCAAGGTATGGCACATTCAACTACCAACCAACCTACATTCCCTATTGGAAGAGTATAGCTTTGGCTAAATGACTGAGATGTAACCACAGAATGCACAGTGCAGAGAAGTTTGAATCAAAAAAATGTTACCTTGGTTTATAGGATTCTGAAAAAGCAATTCCTCAAATACAGTTGTAGTATAAACTTATTAGATGCCAATATATTTGTATGATACAAATCCTTATATTAATAACCTGTAATTATATCATTTAAAATTCTCTCTGTGGAATTCCCTTATTCCTGCAATTTCCTCCATTAATGCTCAGATCCCAATTATGGGCAATAAATGCTGGCGTTACCAAAGAACATAGATCCCAAAAAGTAATTGAAAATGCACATCACTCCATTGTTAATCATTGTGTACTTTCTGTGCGTAACTTACAGTAAGATTTTCTCCAGTTCACATTTATAAACATACAATTTGAAAGATACAGCAGTGAATTTAGTTAGGGATGTGTTATGTGTTATTGAGGTATGATCAACAGACTAACATCAAACTCCAAACTTACAGTCAATCCCAGTAGGTCTATAGATGCAAAATCTAGAGTATTGAATTTGTCTCACTAATTTACAATTATATGCATCTCTAAGACACATACATGACCCATGGTGGGACAGGGTGGTGGTGTAGCCTTACCCAAAGTGCAGCCATCTACTTATACATACCTATAATACAAGGAACAACGCAATGAAATCCCCATCATTTTCTATAATTTCCTCCTGTCCAATAATGCTCAGATCCCAACCTTCTTCTAATTTTAGATTTTTGTACAACTTCCTTTGCCCCTTCAGGAAGCCTTGGAGAGAATACAAAAGAGGTTCACCAGGATGTTGCTTGGATTACAGAGTATGAGCCATTATGAAAGGTTGGACAAATTTGGATTGTTTTCTCTGGAGCGTTGGAGGCTGAGGGGTGACCTGAGAAGTATATTAAATTATGACAGGCATCGGGGCATTGACTACCTGCTTTTCTCCATAGATGCTGCCTGGCCTGCTGAATTCCTCCAGCATCATCGTGTTTTTCATTTTGACTGGTCGGTAGTTCCTATTTCTCTTCTCCAGTTCTTCTTTCAATAGTGCGGTTATATTTCCCTCTTGCGATTCTGTGTAACTCATTTTTGGAACTATGGAATTTTGGGAGGTGACAGCCAGTGCATTTACTGCCTACCTAACTACCTCTTTCAAAAGCTCAAGATACACGTCATTGAGTCCTGGAGATTTATCTGCTTTCATTCCCATTAATTCCCCAAAAACTATCTTTTTTAACCGATGTTAATATTTTTCACCTCCTCATTCATTCATTCTGGACTGTTGCTCTCTTATTTCCAGTAGATTTCTATGAATTCTTCTGTCAAGTCAGAGATAAAATATTTTCTTATTTTCTTCATTGCCATTTTTTTATTTGTCAATATAATTTCTCCTGTTTCAATCTGTAAGGGAGCCATAATTCTGATATTTTACACACCTGAAGAAGGTCTGACAGTCCATATTCATATTTCTTGCTGAATTATTCTTGTTTTCTCACTTCCAATACATCAATCTCTTTTCTTCCTTTACTAAATTCTGAAATTTTCCCAATTCTCAGGCTCTCTGCTCATTTTGGCATCATTATGCACATTCTCTTTCAATCCAGTATGATTTTTAACTTGTCCTGTTTTCTGGATAACTTTTTCTGTGGTATTTGTACTTCAAAGGGATATATATTTGCAGCAAATTTTGTATTAATTATTTAGATGTTAGCTATTGCTTTTTACTGCCATACCTCTAAAGTAGTTTCCCTGTCCACTGCATCCAATTCATGCCTCATATCCTAATAGCTTGCTTTATTTAGATTTGAAACCTTGGATGGAACTAAATTATTTTCAATCTTTATATAAAAACTCATTCATATTTTGATCACTTTTTCCCTAGAGAGCCCATAACTATAAGATTAATTAACTCATTTTCACTGAACAATGCTAATCTAAAATAGGATGTTCCCTTGTTCTAGGAAACAAAATCTGAAAAACTCCACATTGCTGCTACTTTGGTTCCCCAATCTATGCAGATTAAAGTATCCTGTGATCACATTTTTAGTCTTGTTACAGGCACCTTTAATTTCCTAACCTACATTCCCATGCTACATCCTTGGTCCTGTCCTCAAAGCAGCTCTGTAGTGCAGCAGGTATTACTGCTGCCTCATTGCGCCTGTGACCAGAGTTCAATCCTGACCTCTGCTGTCCGAGTGAAGTTTTTACATATTTTTTCTGTGACCACTTGGGTTTTTTAGGTGCTTTAGTTTCCTCCCACATCCCAAAAGCGTGTTGATTGGTTGATTGATTGGCCACCCTAACTTTACACTGGTGTGTAGGTAAGGGATTGAATTTTGGGACAATAGGTTAATGGTGGAATGGGATTGTTTGGTGAGCCAGGATGGACCTGATGATTTGGTGACCTCCCAAGCTGCAAGGAAACTTGAGAAATCCTCCACCTTAGTCGTTTGATTTACTATGCCACTGATCCCATCCCAATTCAAGTAAAACCCATCCAAAGGGAACAACTCCTTCTTTCTGCTGTAATGATGTCAATGCCACGTGAATTGAAACCAGTTTCTCTCGTACCAATTTTTGAACCACACATTCAGCTGTCTGATCTGATTCACCCCACGACAATTTACTCATAGCAAATTATGACAACTGGATCACAGCAACTGGAGCTGTAACTTGTAACTGTTGTCTCTCATCCCATGACTTAAATTTCCTTTAGAACACCGAACAGTACAATAGCACCAGACAGGCCATTCGGCCCATGATATTGCACCGATCTTAATTCTAATCTATACTAAATGTTCTCCTCTTGTGTATCATCCATATCCCTTCATTCCCTTCATATTCATATGTCTATCTAAAAGCCTCTTAAACTCCTCCAAACTGCCTGCTTCCACTACTACCCTGGTAACCCATTCCAGGCATCTCTGCATAAAAAACTTGCCTCTCACATCGCCCCTGTACTTCCCCCCTTTAACCTTCGAAGCATGTCCTTTGGTGTTTGACATCTCTATCCTGGGGAACAGATACGGACTGTCTACCCTATCTATTCCTCTCATAATTTTAAAAACCTCTATCAGGTCTCCCTTCAGCCTCTAACATTTGAAGGAGAACAACCTAAGTTTGTCTAACCTATCCTCAGAGCTCATACTCTCTAATCCAGGCAGCATCCTGGCAAACCTCTTCTGCACCTTTTCCACTGTCTCCACATCCATAATGAGGTGACCAGAACTGCACACAATACTCCAAGTGTGGTCTGACTAAAGTTTTATACAGCTACAGCATGACTTCCTTACTCTTAAACTCAACACCCCTACCAATGAAGGCAAGCATGCCATACGCCTTCTTTACCATCTTGTCCACTTGCATAGCCACTTGTAATGGACCTGGACGCCAAGATCCCTCTGTACCTCAATGCTATTGAGGGGCCTACCATTAACTGAATATCTTCTCCTCTTATCTGACCTCCCAAAGTGCAACACCTCACACTTGCTGGGATTAAACTCCATCTGCCACTTCTCTGCCCATATCGGTAATTGATATATGTACCATTGTATTTTTTGATAGTCCTTTACCTAGTCCACAACTCCACCAATCTTGGTGTCATCTGCAAATTTGCTAATCCACCCATTGACAATTTCATCCAAATCAGTGATATATATCACAATCTCAGCACCAATCCTTGTGGAACACCACTGGTCATGGACCTCTAGCTGGAATAACACCCTTCCACCCCTACTCTATGTCTTCTCTGGGCAAGCCAGTTCTGAATCCAAACTTGCAATTTACCCTGGATCCCATGCATTTTAATCTTCCGAATCAACCTATCGTGAGGGACCTTGTCAAATGCCTTACTTAAGTCCATGTAGATAACATCCACTGCATTACTCTCATAAGCACCTTTGTCACCTCCTCAGAAAACTCAGATTTGTAAGACATGACCTGACCTGCAAAAAACCATGCTGACTGTCCCTAAACAGGCCATGCCTTTTCAAATGCACATAAATCCTATCCCTTGGTATCCTCTCTAGTAGTTTTCCTACCACTAACGTGAAGCTCACTGGCCTATAATTACCTGGATTATCCCTATTTCCCTTCTTGAACAAAGGCACAACATTTGCTGCTCTCCAATCCTCCAGGACGTCGCCTGTTGCTAGTGAGGACACAAAGATCTTTGTCAAAGCCCCAGCAATCACCTCACTTGCTTCTTTCAATATTCTGGGATATTATGCCATCAGGCCCTGAGGACTTATCCACCTTAATGCTTTTCAGAAGACCCAGCACTACCTCCTCATTAATCTCAAAATATCCCAGCACATTAGCATGCCTCACTCTGCTTTCGCTATCCTCCAATTCCTTCTCCTCCATAAATACTGACACATAGTACTCATTTAGTACCTCAGCCATTTGCTCTGACTCCAAGTATAAATTCCCTTCTTTATCCTTGAGTGGACCTACCCTCTCCTCAATTAACCTCTTTTTCTTAATATAAGTATAACATGCTTTAGGATTATATATGACTCTACTCTCTTAGGGCACTTCATAGCTTCTTTTTAC
>JARFYF010000104.1:55045031-55058472 GCA_030265395.1 Rhina ancylostomus
GCCTCCCCACCCATATAGCCTGCATGTAATGTACTCTTATAAACACACACACACACAATATTTAAGAACAAATATAGCAATTTTAATTTGCTTCATAAATCATCTTGCATATCCCACACAGGACATACTGAAAACATATGAAAAGGGGGCTGTGTACATATGTAATACATATGCTATACATGGGCACTGTATTCATATAAACATGGTCCCCATCATATAAATATTACCATAATCTGTACAAGATTTGGATACTGTATTAAACAACATACAAGGACTGTGTTTTCAAAGTACCAAAGTAATACTAAATAAAGAGATTTACCTGTACAGCTAGCCACAACAAAGAATTACTGGGGATAGGCTCACTGGCAGCTATTTTTATCTGCTTTTGGACTGAATAAACAAACCAATGTTATTGAAGCACATTCCTTGGAGGGCAAAGGTCACACATGATCAAAAACTGGCAGACACAGCTCTGAACTAATTTTGTGATGATTACTAATTTTGGGGAAGGGATAATTAGGAGGGGAACCTTTCAAACATTCCTGAAGATAGATCCAACAACTGCAAATGCAGTCTCCCAAATAGCTTCCACAAGAATAGATGAGAGTCTGAGGAGAAAATTCTTTTGTAGACTGAGTGGTGAATAATTAGTAGACTGGGTGTTGGCCTCTGCATCCACCTCGTCTCTGAGACCTAACAGCCAGACACTACCTTTTCTTTGGCCTGTGGTAGAAATATTCACGTGACTTCTGTTTCATGAGGAATGCTACTCACCTCTTCCCAGAACATGCTCAGAAGCTTTCTGCCAGTACCACATACATAGGGACTGAAGTTGCAATAGTTGATTCAGTCCTGAAACTAACATGAGTTTCCATAAGGCCTGCGAGCATTGTCAACACTATAATTCAGAAAACACCACTGACTCCAAGCAAGTGTGGCAGTTTGACTGTGGAAAGGGCATTGGCTTTTGTGTAGATAGATAGAAGCCTTGTGCTTTGGAAGAGAATGTGTACCTTGTTGGTCCCAGAAGAGAGAGAATTTCTGGCAGGATTTAATATTGCTCAAATACAGCAATTGCACTCATAGCCACTATTTCAAAGACAGAATATCTCAATGGAGAGAATTCACTGAATATTTGGATATCTCATGTTCCAGCAGGGAAACCCGTGTTCAGTGCAGATACCATTGTAACCTGTCTCCGAAACAACCCAAAAGGTAAGGATTACCACTGAAAACAAACACAGGGTGGATGGACTTCTGCGGTTCACCTGCAAAATGCCACTCTGCACACCAGCAGGCGTCACCACCTGGATAATGTACTGGCACACACTGGATTGATGGCATCTAACCAGAATTCCTTAACAATCAGTGCATTAGTGGAAAATTGTGGTTTGTTCAACTGGCCATCAACATCCTGGACAGTGGGATTATCCCAGAGGAGGAGACAGCTAATAGTCCCAAAAGACATTGTAGAAGCAGGCCTCCTAACCAAGCAGATGGGCCTCAGGGAAGGAGAAGTAAGTAGCCTTTATGAGCTCCTTGCACTATCAACCATGCCACACTGATCCAGGAACAGCTGAAAACAAACACTGAGTTGCTTTCACAATGACTTGTCATTGACCTACAACACTCCCTGATGGAAAGGTTTATTACTGTAGCCTTCGGCTGTAACTTAATGGCCCAGAATCATTGTCGGCCCATCAACAGCCAAAAGAGAGCATTTATCTTTGTGCCAAATCTAGACACTTGGTTACAGCCTGCTACAGAGGCCTGTGCCTGGCCTTTTCCAATATTCCTGCATCTTCTGGCCCAGGCCCCTGACCCAACTGTTTTCTGAGGCACCCAATCTCCCTCAACCCATCCTCAGACACTGAATCAGTCCAGCTCTTGATAGACCTCTGAATGCTGCCCTGCCCTTCCTCCAATCATCCCCATCAACCCCACCCTAACTTCCACCCAGGAGGTACATCTTCATTCACAAAAGTGTCCAGAACTCATTTACAATCTTGGACACAGCCATTTTCAGCAGTGCAACTGCATCGGCGTCAAGCACATTGTTAGGATCAGCAAGAATTTCTAGACAATAAGTGTTCAAAGAAATTGGAAAAAGAAAGTCTTTCTTTATAAAGAAGAAGCTGATTTCTTTTCCAGGTTGCTCACTGCAGTCCTCTGGAGATTCAGCTAGCTACAACATCCAAATAATGGTCACAATTCATTGTTACTGTCAGTGCTGTAATTTAGGACATCCTGTGGCCATGAAAAGGGATTATATATACATACTTTCCTCTCATATTAAAATAACGCCTTGAAGGAAAAAAACAAATCAGCAGTTCTAGGATCTGCAGGAAGCAGAGATGTGAACTTAAATCCCAACTATACTGCCTTGACAAGAACAACTTGAAATTTTTATGTCTGAGATTGGGACTGAATAGGGCACACTAACCAGGAATATAGGCAAGAAGTCACATTATTTTAATATGACTGTATAACAGCTCGATGAGACTCCAATTGCCAATTTATGCTATATTATCACAGAATTGAGGAAATCTCCACAGCTGATGGTCCCAGAGAGAGGATATATAATCAGATGAGCCAAGGCACTAGGACAGATGGTCAGTTTCATACACTGAAAGTTATACTGATATACAAATAGAGTATGCTTTTTACGTCTTTTTGAACCTTGAAAGAGAAGTGCAGTAATGTTGGATGTGGTATTTTATTTGGGTATTTATTGGGCAATAGTTACAGTAATAATTCAAGGGCATGAGAAGTAGTGAGATTGTGCTCCACATATCTGATTCCAGGTACAAAAAAGCCATTGGAAATGGTGAATTGCTGCAAAATCCCAGCCATTTACTAAATCATCTTTAGGGTGCAGTCTGGCACACACATGAAAACCAGCAGTCTGACTGAATGAAACAATGACCAGAAAGCAGTGAACTTTTACTCTTATAATTACACAGGATCAATCTCTCATTCCCGTAAAGTGGATGTTAAAATCCACTGGTCTGGTTCACCAATGCCCTTTGTAGAAAGGCACCTGCCACACCCAGCCCCACTATGAGGCACAGACCTAAAACCCCCAAGGTCATCAGCTAAACCAGCAGTGTCCCTTAGTCAGAAGGAGAAAACATATATATAAAAAAAAGTACAAGTGCTTAGGTCCAGACAATAACTGAACTGGCAACTTGTCTTTGGTCATTGACTTGGCAAAATTTACAGAGTGCAATACAATCTATATTAGTGCAGTGTAAAGGAACTTAACACTAACAAGTTTGTTATACCAATAACATACTCCATGTAGAAAGTTGGTGGCAAGCCGATTTTAATTTCTATACAGGTTCCTCAATGATTTCTCCTTCTACAGCATCAAGAGGAGCATGCCCTTGCCATGTCACTAGCCATGTGCCAACATGTGGCATTCAAACCTCACTCCAGACCATCCTAGTGATTGAAGATCAAACCTCTAGCATGGAATTCTGCATTCACGTCCAGCAGGGCTCCTGCATCTGCTGAGTGGCCTCTCTCACTGGGTTGTGACATTCTATAAAACCCCCCACTATCCTTTAAGAATAATCACCTCATGGGGTGATTTACAGATGCTTTTGGCTCTGGAAGGAGTACCCATATCAACTCGCCACATATTGATCCTTCCCACAGACCCTCTGGAGAATACATTGAGGTACAAAATCAACACCCCACAACTGCCAACTGTAGGGTGAGGAAAGGCTTTTATTTACATACCATTATCCTTTGATCTTGTAATGGAAGGTGATTCTATTAATAAACAACCTCCTAGGATTGTCCTGAGGCTCCCTGGAATTAATCTGCAGGACACTGATGCAAGTAATCTGAGCAAAATGTCACTGGGGCTCCATCATGACCTAACCCATTTCTTTGTGCCCCTGGATACATAAATATTGATGAGAAAAGGTGGTGGCTTCGTGAAGAGAAGGAGAGGGGGAAAAGCAGAGTTCCTGGAGGTGAGGAAGCCTGCTGGAATGCACCACCCAGAATCAGCATGAAGGGAAGTTTGTTAAAGAACTTGGATTCCAGTCGGACCTCATTTTGTGCAAGCAGGCATCAAAGACTGTTATCACAGAGCAGACAATGTAAAGGATTCTCACAGACCACATCTTCCTCGTACCAGACAACAACAGGATGAGTGGAGAGGAACATAGGCAACTCCCTGATTCCCCGAGTCTCCTAATTTAAGAACTGGATGCTGCAATGACAGGAAAATGGAGGCTTTCTGTAGTGGGGGGAGGGGGGTGTGAATGCTTATGGGTCAAACACCCTTCATCATTTGTGAGTTTATTTGTTGCTATGAAAATTTAAAAAACTAATTCTAAACTTGAACACATGCCACCTCTCCTGGATTTTATCCTCCCAGCACCTTCACCATCTATTAAGACAGCAGGTTATCCATCTTCTAACTCGACTTGCCCAATGATAGATGGATAAGTGGGAATGTTTCCAGCCAAACAGTCTTTCTTAAAAGTTACAGATGCACAAAAAGGAAAACATTCCCTTCTGCTCAAGTGAAGTGATATATCACCAGAATGTGTGAAATCGCAAGTCAATAAAAAGGAAATCAATGAAAAATAATTCCTTTTCAGATGAAAACCAAATCATTCTCATAATGTACATGGCATTAGAAACATACAAGGATAACTATCCTAACAAAGCCTGCAGGAATAAATGGCTAAGGAGAGATTAATCAACAAGAGACTGCATCTATGCAGTGTAATACACAAGGCTTGAGCTCTCAAGAAGGGGATCTTCTCTGATAACTAGTTCCAAAAGCCATTAAGCAAGCAACCTATTAGATTACATAAGAAACTAGACTCTCAATCAGAGCTTTGCTCCTGGTGTCACTAACAAATGGAATTGCAATTTCCTGTCAGATTTTCCAAAGGCATAAAACATTGCATCAAAAATGCTTTGTAAAGACTCTGAGTTGCTTCATCTTGTCAATTAGATTTACTTGGGTCAATCAATGATAAACTGGCACTCCCAGAAATTCATCACTATATTCTGTCAGGAAAGAAACTGAGCACTTCCGCAAAACAGACAGACACTGGAAAATTTGTTGCCATGCTGGCCCTTAAAGGTACCAGAGATGCAAGAATTCCAATTAATATTAACCGTCTTGTTACATCTATTTGTCAGCATGTTTTTATTTAGATAAAACACCACAGCTCTTAAACTGACTTGGAAATGGCATGTGGATAACTGAACTCAAGACCCCCACACAGCAACAGCTGTAGCAGCCTCAGCTCAGTCCTGGTATCAGGTTAATACTGATGAGACTTCTTCACACTGGGGAAAATAAGTCAACATTTCCAGCCAATAACTTCCTTTAAAAAAACATTTAACATAAAATTATAACAACTAGTGTTCAAGTTAATCGCAATTCTTGTGTTTTGTTTTCTCTAATAAGGGCCTTTTTTTTACCTTAGTCAATCCAAGATCCAAACACCCACTCTAAGATGAAGATAGTATATTTTTAGAAATGTAACATTTAAGGAGTGCCAAATCCACGTTTCTTTGCAGAAGAGCAACAAGAATAGCACCCAGATATATAGTTAGGGTAAACACTGATGAATCTATAGTATTATTAGCAAGGAATGAACTTGCATTTGTTTTGAACCCTTCCCATTCTCATAATAGTTTACAGCTAGTTAGATTCTTTTGTAGTGATATCATTGTTGTCACATATGGAGACACACAGCTAATTTATTCAGAGCAAGGTCATACAATCAACAATGAGGTAAATAGCAAAGTGATAAATATCAGCAGGACACCTCTGTACCTCATTAAGTTGTAGAGATGGCCTTGAACCATAAACCATCTAATTTGAAAGGGAAGTGGTTCATCTTTGAGCTGCAACTGCCCAATGCTACTGATGTGTGTTTTTCACAATTTTCTGTTGCTGTTGAGATCTAGACAGCACAGCATTCCCAGCATGTGCCACCTGCAAAGGGCTTATTTCTGAATCAAATGCCACTGAACCACAAATGACCCCCAAAATATTTTGATTCAGTTTGGGTATCGAATCATATTCACTAATATTCCTTGGAGAGTCAAGACCGAAGTGAGGTTCATAGATGGTACGAGTTAAAGAAGGACACAGGCCTCCCAAACACAAGTCATTTTAAGCTCATATTTAGTATTACATTTCCATTTGGAGTATCTATTTTCTCATTTATAATCATGAACTGCTCACATAAAACAGTCATATTGTAATGACGTCCTCCCGCCAGTGGTAACACTATGACACCTCTCTTGGTAGAGGCAGATAGTTACAGCATGACAAGTTGACATCAGCAGTGTCCAAACAAATCCAGATACTGCACAAAAAACATCAATTATTACCATAGGAATAAAGGAATTTATAGTGCAGGGGGTGCACAGTGATGCAATGTTTTTAATAAATTATATGGTATATACTGTACACGGAATACTTATGCATATGTTATTTTAAATGATATGTATTGATTTGATACATTGGCCTCCATCCACAGACTAAATAAAAAATGATTCTGGAATTGAGACTGCTGACAGCCAGTGTTGGGTTTATATTTAGCGTTCTAATGCTGCCAACGCTTACAAGCAGAAAATCTCATCAGGTTAGAGAGGTTAATAGGAACTCAAACCCTGGAACCTCCTATAAAAGGAAGAAATAACTTGGTCTGTAACACATCACAGAGAGCTGTAAAACACAGACAATAACTGCATTGTTACAATATGCTAGGTCCCCTAGAGAAAAAAAACTTAATTCAAAGAAAAAGCCAGAGCAAATGTATTATTTTTCTGCTGTTTTTTGATATGCATTGCAAATAGCAACAAATGCTTTTGGTTGCTAATATATGATCTTAGACTGCCAAGGCAGTGTTTTGCTGGTGTTAGAATGCATGGCTCAATCCATCTGCTTTTGTAACGGTTCCTTTACGTCTCCCTTCTGGTTTCTGCTTCTCAAATTTCTCTTCTGTGCTCATTCTCTTTCTTGATCTGTGGGTTGAAGTGATCTGTGTAAGAGCAGCCCCAAAATGCACCTCCATCAACCACTGTTCTCCGTTCCTCAGGGATGGTGTACTTGTGGTAGAAGCCAGCTGGAAGCAGAGCAGGGTGAGGTTGTGCAAGTGGAAAGAACTGGCAGCTTTATCTCACCTGGTAATCACCCCTCAGATCTAGCAACCATCCCTCAAAAAGCAGGATTAGTTCCTGATCTGGTCCCATCTGTTAGGTATATTATTCATAAAAGGGAAAGATATTTTACTAACTTACCAACCACAGAGACGCTCCTCTAATTTGGCGATCATTACTTAAGAACAATGATGTAAAGTTCCAGTGCAGCCTAATAGGTGTGTTGATGTTTGCCTTGGTTGTGAAGCAGCCACTGCAAACTTCAGTAGCACTGAAGGTGCCCATTTGTTTATTTTAAAAAATGCAGTCAGGCTGGAGGAGAAAGAGGGTTGTAGTGGTCAGAATCTGAATGAGGCCTGGGGGAGGTTAGCCATCGGGTTAAATGGTTGGGGAGCTGGTGAGTGTGGTTGATCGAGGCTGGGGGTCGAAGGAAGGAAAGAAGGAAGGAAAGGGTATAGGGTGTCTCAAAGGAACAAAGATCAGTGAAATCCAGCACTGTGACATTAAAACCTTCTTTTCCATGGACTGTTCAAGAAAAATTCCCCTGGGGTCATCTGGATTAATTTCCCCTGCACTGCTTGCAAGTTTTCATGTACAAGATCCTTTCACAGTAGGACATGTCTGGCTGAATTTCCAGAAATGGTCATTAGCACATTTCAGATCACAAAAGCTTATTTTTAAACTGCTTATTATTAAATGTAAAGTACTATATGATCTAATTTCTAGGCTACAAACTTACGTCTTTTGAGAGTAAATTTTGAAAATAACAAAAATAATAACATTGAGCCAAAGGAGGAGATACTCAAATCCTCTGGCTCTCAACCATTCACATTCAGCATTTATCTTGCTCAACCTCATAAACCGCACAGCCACTATTTGTCCAAGACACAAGCACCTTGTTTGTTTCTCCTTTGGAAAAAAAATATACTTATCTGCAGGATTATGAAAAAGATATCTAATACCTTCTCCCCGACTTTTCAGAGTGACTGTGTAAACCTTTGTGGATGACTGCCCAGGAGAGGATTCTCCTCCTTGTTATAGTTCCAACAACCAGAAATTTGAGCAACAAAATTCCAAGCTTGATTGACCCTGCCCAAGGTCAATAAACATGAACTGAATTAGTGATATCACCAGGGTGGATCATGTACATCAGGGGCAATAAAAGAGGAGGTGTGGCATTACTCTGCATGATCAGGCAGAGTGCAGAGCACGTCAGTCCCATTGTCATGTGGAGAACTGCCTCTGCCACGTGCAAAGGTCATCAGCCATATCGAATTCTCTCAGTTTATCAGAATTGAAAGCAATTGGTCTACATGCAACAGAAGATTGTTTGCCCCCTCCTACATGGTTTCATAGTGGGTGCTGCAGCCTTCCTCCATCCTTGTGTTCCCTGGGCAGGGGAGATCTGTGCCTTGGTGCAATGAAAGGCTGGTTGCGTGTATCTGTTTGCACAGAGGACAGTGGATTCTTGTGCAGCTTAACACTGAAGTCTGCCCCTTGGAATACAAGCTGTTGGGAATGTGTGTGTCTGGAAGGGTCTTGTCCATGGAGCAGGTGTCAGTGCCTTCCCTGCCCCACTGCTGCCCACATTGTGCAGGACCTCACTCATCACCAGCCAGCAAACTCAATGATACAGAGTGGCCTCCCCTGTCTATCCTCTCAACGTGCATTGCGATCGCCATTCCGATCCATAACCATGCTGAAGTGATAGAGCCATTATTTCTCCACATAAACACAACCAAGTTCTCAGCTGTCTACGCCGCAGATTTTTAAAATTTTGTTTCTTGGGATACAGTTTTGACTTTTAATGTCCCAGGAGAATGATACTCAACCTGGTGGGGTTGGAGTCACAGACGGGAATGAAGATCCCCTAAGAATATCAGGAACCAGTGGGGGTTTTAATGACAATCCAGTAACATCGGAGATCATTTTACTCTCTTGCCAGCTGGCAAATGATCAGATTATTGAATTCCATCTCACATCCAGCTGTAGTGGGATTTGAACATTTGACCTCTGATGACAAGTCCCCTACATTCCCATATGTTATTCAATCAGCAGGTTAATGTTTATTATTGAGAGAAACACAGAAGTGATTGACTCCAGATTTCTAAAGTGTACAGCACTGCTTTTACCCACACACAATAGAACTTTACCGGAAGCCCAGTGGATGAAAGCAATGTGGTTCACAATGGATTTGAGGTGCATCGTACAGAGGCCACTAGATGTGTATAGCTATACCAATGCATTGTTGATGGCTCTTGTGTGATCCTTTTATAATATATACATGCACACAGCCATACACAGATCATAACAGTGCGAGCCTTGGTGCAGAAGTACAGGTTAGAGACCTGCCCCTGCATTACTTGAGGAGCCGTTCCCTCCCTGAGCTACTGCTGCAGACTCCTGCATTGAAGAGTCTGACCGGATGCATGCTTTTCCATTCAGGTATGTTCCTGACTGTTCTTACCTTCCTCTGTAATCATCCCAAACCACCCAGGCCCACAACCTTGGTTGATCTCAAACATGATCCATCTCCACTCCCTTCCAAATGTCTGGCATCCTCCTGATCTTCCCCCAAACCCAACTACTTTCCTATCTGCTTTCCACCTCATTGCTTGTCCCCATTTCCCTGATACTTCCAGCATACTCTCTGAACCCCTGATCTTCTCTCCCAAATTCCCAGCCTCTCTCCCATCTTGATTCTGCTGCCTCTCACTGAACTTTACACCCACCCCTGGTCTGATCTCCAACCCACCCTACCTTCAGATTTCTCCTTGTATCTGCAAGCCCCATCCAGGCCCACTCCAATATTTCACCAACCTCTTCAGCTCACTCTGACTTTCTCCCCCAGAAGGCAATTATTTCCCATAATCCAATCATTTTACTGTCAGTTTGCCCTTTCTGCAATCATCTCTCCGAGTCAACCAACCACTTTGTGTTCTTTTCTCTTTTATAGAGAGAATGGTGGGTGCTGAGAATGCACTGCCAGGGGTGGTGACGGAGGCAGATACAACAGAGGCGTTTAAGAGGCTCTTAGATAAGCACATGAATGTGCAGAGGATGGAGGGATATGGATCATGCTTAGGCAGAAGGGATTAGGTGTTATTAGTTTAATTGGTTTGGCACAACATTGTGGGCTGAAGGGCCTGTTCCTGTGCTGTACTGTTCTATGTTCTCTCAGAACTCTGATCATATCCACCCCCTTACCATCTCCCTGCACCACAGTCTTCTCACCATCCCTTCCGCCCAAGTGGGAGATCTCCGAGACATGGCTTACCCCATGGTTCATAAGCAGATACATGTGGAAGGCCCAAAATCAATCAGTTCAATGAATTCTTCACCCTTTACCAACTGATGCAGGTTCCCCACCACAATGCCTCTTCAACACAAGGAAGGGAGGAGAAAATTTTACCCTACTATGTTTAATTGAACTTGCCAGAGGTGGAAAGAGGAACAGGCTGCCGCAATTCCAAAGTATTTATTGATCACTGACAGAGATCTGGAATCTATTCAAAGCAATGTTCAGAGGTGACTAGAGGCACAGGGCTCCAGTGCACCCTGCACCTGTAATGCAGCCAGAACATCTGTGCATAAGTCTCCAGAGAAAAAAAAATCACCAAAAATGGTTAAAACACAATCCCTGGAATAACCTGCCAATATTATCACTACACACTGCGTTAACAAAAACTTCCACATGAAGGCATCAGTCATCACTGATCAAATAAACATGGCCATAACACAACCAAATTTAGTCAGGCTCCAGACTGAAGCTTGCACTGCTTGCCCGATTGAGGAATTTGACACAAAACGTAATTGTTTCTCATTTGGAGAAAAGAATAAACATAATTCTTTCACAGTCAACACAGAATTTAAACCCAATCATCAATTAGCAATGCACAGACTGTAGATGAAGTGTTAGCATTGTAAAGGCCTTGATTATGAGGACTTTAATAAACTAGTTAGAGAGAAAATCTGCTCGGGAACTCCAGAAAAAAGTGGGCATAATTTCAAAATCCAATTAGCAGCAAAATTAGGAAGCATCTTCTCATACAAACAGTCACTGAAATCCAAAGATTTCTTCTCCTAAAAGGTCTCTGTGTCAATTGAAACATTCACAGCGGGGTGACAGGTTTATGCTAGTAAAGAGCATGAAGGGAAATGAAGCAAAGCCTCAGCTGTGATCCCAGTGAGGGATAGTACAGCTCAAAGGGTGGAATTCCCTGCTTCTCTTGCTATGGTAGAAGTGCTTAAATCCACAATAGCTCACTTACATTTGGATCTTCCTTACCTCCAGTGGAAAAAAAACCCAAGGTGGAGTAAATATTGAGCCCTATAATAAACAAGTAAGACTTTCATGTCAATTTATCCTTCAGCCCAATTTATATGGGCAACAGGCCTGAATACAAATGGTATTTGATTTCAGACAGTCCCAATAGGCTGGTCTCCCAAATTTTAATGTTGTTGGTTGAAGTCCTGAATTTTACCCCATTCATCCAGATGGAGAGAAATAATAATGGGGTAAATTTATCATTTCAGGCATTAAGCAAGATCTCTAAGCTTGGTGAGGGGTGAACGTAAAGGGAGAATTGTAACTAATTCCATTTCCTTGGCCCTGATAATGTGCTTAAATACTAATCACACAACACTACAGCACAAAAGGAGACCATTCAGGTCATTGAGTTTAGAGTCAGTGCTGGCTATTTCAAAGGATTACCCCTCCCCACCCCCCACACTTTTTCATTCTATTCCCACAAACTCTGATTCATTTCCTCATTGAAGGACTGCACTATATGAGCCTAGCCATCCAGATCAGAACCTCTAAAAGAGCAAAAACAATTTCTAATTTTGCTTGTAGTCACTACACCATCCCTCTACTCCAGATAAAGCTCCACAGCATTTTTAGGGAGGGAAGTGTAGAAAGGAATTTCTAAAGAATAAGGTACAGACAGCTACAGAATTACTGAGGTATCATTAAGTTTGTGCTGCACATTAACAGTCATTAGGAAGTGGGTTGAATTACCTTGAAGGACCGTAACGTCCAGCAGGCTTTCACCACTGCCGGGTTGAAACCCAGATCCCAGAGTTTCCCTATAGCAACTCTCACTCCACGTCCATGCCTATTAACAATGCTCGCACACACTGAAACTGGCTATGCCAGAATATGTGGTGAGCAAGCAAACAACTACTGTGGTGTGAAGCCAGATGCTCTCATTTACTTTCTGTGCCAAGAAAACTAAAACACAAAATATGCTTTTACAAGAAGTGATCAACTCTGTATAAACAGAGTCACTGTAACTGGGCTATGTACAAAAACAGTGCAATCAGTAAATAATGCTATGTAATAATTCCAAGTGACAGTACTGTCTCCAGTGTTTCATAAACAAACACAACTAATTCCACAATGGGAGGGGAAACCCAAAAATGGCAGCTTTTAGATCAGAGGGCAGTGTATAAACAGCAGTAAAAATAGAAATAGCCTAAAATGCACAATGAGCTGATTGAAGAAAATAGCAGGTGATGGAGGTATGAAATTGTATGCCATTGTATCACTAAAGAAGTTGAGGAGCTGCATGCACTGACTTCCACATAAGATTATGAAAATCAAAAAACCTGCAAATGCTGGAAATGCAAAATAAAAACAGAACCTGCTGGAAACATTGCCTCACTTTTCCAGATCTGATAAAGGGTTTTCACCCCGAAATGTTAATTCTGTTTCTCTTTCACCTGGTGAGTACTTCTAGCATTTCCTGTTTATATTACTTAGGATTTGTAATAACTTATCTTACTAACAGGGACTTTGCTCAAACAAGTCCAAGAATGGGCTCTTAATGTTCCCCAGGAGAGCAGTCAAGGATAAATAAGCTGGGGCTGTACTAGTTTATTAGCTGATTGATAATGTTACGAGATGCTTCTAGGATTGAATGTTCTGGCTTTGGCTGAACAGCAGGACACTGTTACATTGTTGGGAGACTTTTGTGCAGTCCCAAATAATGACAAGAGAAATGAGCAAATATTATGGCAAATTTGAATGGTATGTAACAAACATAGAACAGTTATACTTAGGGGACTTTCAATGCTCTGACAACAAAAAAAATACTGCTCAAGAAAGGCATGGATAGGAAATTCTGGTGTGGGGGGAGAACTTTTTCAATAAATTGTCTCCAGGCCTAAAAGGGTGGAGGAAAGAGAATTAGTGGCATGCAAAAGTTTGGGCGCCCCGGTCAAAATTTCTGTTACTGTGAATAGCTAAGCAAGTAAAAGATGACCTGATTTCCAAAAGGCATAAAGTTAA
>JARFYF010000104.1:55216444-55235337 GCA_030265395.1 Rhina ancylostomus
TAAAGTTTAGGTGAGCAGCTTCTTAAAGTACTGTGTTGCCACTACACCCTTCGCTTGTGTGTATTTGTGGATGGAAGGACTGTGGCCAGGAAAAATTATCCAGGTTTGAATTGCTGGCATTTATGAGTGTTCACATATTCACTTTCTGAAAGAAGCGTGTAAACTACCTACAAATCTTGGGGGGGTGGGGGGGTGGAAGAGGTGGTGGTGGAAAGATTCCTAACTTAACAACTTTTGTTGCTTTTTTTGGCTGTTGGATCTCCAGATGCCTATCTATTGTAGCTCAAATGCTCCTTGGTCTGCCCCATCCCCTTTTTATTGAAGGAGTGGGTGGGTCTAATCACGATGCTTCTTCATTTATGATGTGGGACAAATTTTATGGAGACATTGATCTTCTGTTAATTTTGTTTCTGTACAAACTCCTCTGGCCCTGCAATCTTCTAAATTGCATTCTTCCACACATGCTCCTTTTGCACTTCTTCCAGCAGGCTCCTGTTGAAAATCATTCCTTTGTCCATCTAGAAACTTTCAATCCTGTTTAATATCAGATTCTTTTTCAAAACTGGATCAGCAAGTTGCCATGGGTCACTTTAATCATGTAGTCCCAAGTGCATGCACAGAACCCAACCACAACTTGCACATGATTTACCACAACTAGCACCACAAAAGAGACAATGCTATCCAGAACCATCTGTGGCGTTCCCTTCCCACATTCTCTACAAAAATGTAATGGAGACTAAGCTAGAAGGTCAGGTGATCAAAAACTTGGTTAGGGAGAGAGTTTAAAAATAGTACAGAATGTGGGAAGAGAACTCCACAGCTTGGTTCTAGATGGCCTTAAGTGTGTCTTTTGTGGTGCTAGTTGTGGTAAATCAATGGAATTAGTTAGTTGCATCATTGAAGTGCTTGCCTGAACTGTGCATTAATCTCATCTTCTTCTATCTTGCTGTTATAAGACTATTGAATGAATCCCTAGTACAATAAGGTGGACTCTTAACCTCCCAATCTACCTTATTGTCTACCTGCACTGCACTTTCTCTGTAGCTGTAACACTTTATTCTGCATTCTGTTATTTGACCTTGTATTTCCTCAATGCACCATTATAATGAATTGATCTGTATGGATGGTATTTAAGACAAGTTTTTTACTGTACCTTGGTACATGTGACAATGATAAACCAATTTAGTAGTTTGATACAACTGTGTTATTTACTGGAGCTACTTCAGAGTTCAGTAAAGAATCAGCCATGTTGTAGTTGTGTTTGGGACAGTCTGTAGGTATGGCAAGATCCCTTCCCCAAAAGACAATGGGGCAGAATGTACCACTTTTTTTTTGGCTGATGGTTCTATAGAAAACTTCCAGCTACCTTCACTGTGTGGTTGAGTTTATTCCTAATATCGCCACCTGCACCTTGCAACATGAAGTCTGGTGCTGACGCAGAAGTCCAGGCTTGATTATGTATGCTGAACCTAATTCCTTTAACTTTATGTCAGCTATGGCTGTGGTATGTAGTGTAATCTACAAAGTCAATGACCTAGGTTGAAAACCATTATTGATAAAACTTTTTTTAAAAAATATGTTTTGTATTTCTAGCACTGAATGTGTTTGTGGGTAAGTTAGTTTTTTAAATTTAACAATTTAAATCCATTTGATGAGCTTTTTATAGATTGTCAGACATTTAAAATTGTTCAAAGGCCTGTCAACAGCCCACTAAATGGGCTTCAGGATCTACAGTGTAAGGCTGAGTTGCTGCTTTCAGACCACTCCACTTTGTGGGATGGCTGCAGCAGCAAGACTGCAAGCACTATGGAGCTGCAAAAGGTACAGCTGCAGTAAAGCAAGGGTGGCAAGTGATGGGCTGGACTGAGGATGATCTGGACCATTAATAATTAACCAGCTGGGTCATTACTTTGATGGCAGCTTCTGCAGACTAATTAAATTGGAGGTCTTTATTCTCTGGTTTATCGGTTCAGGCTTTTGGTTAAGAGTTGAGTAACCAACAGCCCAAACACTACTACTAGCAGAAGCCAATTAAAAGTTGGGAACCTTTTCTTCAATAAATAATAATTGATATCATATAGACAAAATAGACTGCAGATGGTGGTATTTGGAGCAATAAGCAATATGCTGGAGGAACTCAGTGGGTTGTGCAGCATCTGTGGAGGGAAGCAATTGTTGACGTTTGATATTAGGTCAATTCTTAATGAGGGAGGTGCTGGCAGTGGGAGAGAGTCGGATACCTCGATTTTAAACTATTATTCTGTTGGACAGTAGAAAAAGCTTGATGGGTTTTATGGGCCAATCCTGTTTCTGCCTTTGAAAGGAAATTCAATATGAAAAAGTATAATGTGTGAACAAGTTTTATTTTGGCATAGGATTAAATGGGCTGAGAGTATTTCTGGTTACTTTGGAGTTGTAGAAGTTATTTTTCACTTTTAGTTTCTATCTAATTAAAATTCTTGACTAAGACCTGGACAGGGAGATTCTGTGACATTTAGTATGTTTAATTTGGTGACTGTATCTTGACTTTTCTTGCTTTTCTATATGTTCAAAATGAATTTGTCTTGTGACTACTAAATCTTTCTGCTGTGAGGCTGAATGTCTTGCTTGATAATACCACAGATTGGCAATGTACAGTAGTTTATGCCCTTAATCTTGATGTGATGTATCCACCTGCTTGTAGAAATATTTTCAGAAAGGTGAAAT
The DNA here is from genome assembly GCA_030265395.1 of Rhina ancylostomus. Taxonomy (NCBI): domain Eukaryota; kingdom Metazoa; phylum Chordata; class Chondrichthyes; order Rhinopristiformes; family Rhinidae; genus Rhina; species Rhina ancylostomus. The sequence continues at coordinate 55,219,151 of JARFYF010000104.1, forward strand.
TGTTCACTTGCTGTCATTTGGGGAAGTTGGGGGTGGGGGGAAGAATCAAAGAGATGGAGAATCTGTGTAGCTGGATGCCGGAAGTGGAAGTGTTACATGTAGTAACTTAAGCCATTGCTTTTTAACCCCTGCTGCTTTTATTTCATTGGCTCACCTTGGAATATTCTGCAAACGGCTATTTGCTGAATACAATTAGATGATTTTCCAAGAAATGGGCAGTTCCTGATAAGAGAACGTTGACAGAGTGATATAACAATATCTTTGATTTGGATGGCCTAGGAATAGAAATTAGAAGAACTTTAGTCCAATCTATTTTTCATTCATAACATCAATTCTACTGCCCTTCATTGCTGCTTTCCATTATGCAATGATTGTTTTCATTCATTTTTCAGTGTATTGATGTTGCTGGAAAGGCTGTTCCTAATTGCCCCTGATACATTTCCAAGAGAGTATGCAAGCAATTTTTTTATTGTACTTCACTGTACTTATGCACATGACAATAAACTTAAACTTGAAGGGACAGATGATGTTCCTTGGCATCTGCTGCCCTAGCCCCTGGTTATAAAAGATGTAGGCATGGGACCTGCTGTCAGAGTTTTACTTAAGTGAGTGACTACTGTGCTGGTAATGATGGAAGTGAATGTTTAGGGTGAAGTATGGGGTGACATTTAAGTGCTTTGGCCTAGATAGTGTTGAGCTTCTTGAGAGATTTGAAGCTGCCGTAATCCAAGGAAGTGAGAGTATTCCAGCATGCTTGTGCCTTGTAGTTGCGCATTGGGGTGTCAGGTGAGTCACTCATCATAGGATACCCAGCCTTTGATCTATTCTTATAGCCATGGTATTAGTGGGTGGATAAGATGAGTTTCTGATTCCTGGTAATGTTGTTGATGGGGACTCGTGATTGTAATGCTATTGGAAAAAGGTAGATAGTTGGTCTCTGTCTTGTTAGGAGATCACCATTGTAGCATGTATGTTACTTGCCACTTATCAGTGAATGCTGAATATTACCTAAATCATGCTGAATGCAGTCATGGGTTGCTTCATTTGCTGAAGAGTTGGGAATGGAGTTGAACATTGTACAATCATTGATGAATACTCCCACCTCACCTTATGATAGGGAGGATGTTAATGAAGCAGCTGAAGGTGGTTGGGCTAGGATGCTATCCTGAGGAATGGGTGTCCTGGAAATAGGATGATTGATCATGAATAACCAACTTTCTTTATGTGCATTATGATTCCTTGATGACTATTGATTTCAGTTTTACCAGGACTACTTGATGCCATAGTGGGTCAAATGCTTTCGTGATGTTAAAGGTAATCACTTTCTCCTTGCCTCCTGTTTGGCCGATATTACCTGCATTTTGTGTCATATCCCTGTATTTTCAATATCTCTATTATTTTCTTCAAGCTTGCCCTTCTCCTGTCTCACCACCCAAAGGATAACAGCCATTCACTATTCCACTGAAACAGGCAGTACAGGAGGTGACAGACTGAGTGTTTAGATTGGGATGAGGAATTAAAATGGTGGGCAATGGGAATCTCAAGGTGGCCCCCACAGAATGAACGCAAGTGTTCTGCGAAGCAATTGCCCAATCTGCGTTTGGTTTCCACATGTAGAGAGACCACATTGTGAACTGAATGCAGTACACTAGATTGGAAGAAGTGCGAGGGAATTGCTACTTCACCTGGAAAGACTGTTTGAGTCCCTACAATGGTGAAGAGGGAAGAGGTGAAAGGACAAGTGTTGCCTCGTGTGGTTGTAAGGGAAGGTATCGTAAGAAGAGGGGTGGTTGGTGGGAATGGAAGACTTAGACCATGGAGACATGAAGGGAACCATCCCTGCAAAATACCACAAGGGGAGGAGAAGGGAAGATGTGATTATTGGTGGAATCTCTTTGGTGTTAGAAACTTCAGAGAATGATCTGTTAAATGTGCAGGCTGGTGAGGTCGAAGGTGAGGACCAGGAGCTCTTTCATTGTTCTGTCCCAGAGGAGAGGGGTTGAGAGCAGAAATGCAGAAAATAGATGAGATGCAGTAAAGGACTTTGTCAACAATGGTGGAGGGGAAGCCACGGTTCAGAAAGAATGCATTTCAGAGGCACCTGTATGGAAAATCTCATCGCCTGAGCAAATGAATAGAGATGCAGGACCTGGGAGAATGGAATAAAGACCTTGCAGGAGACAGGGTGGGACGAAGAGTAGTTGCAATAGTTGGGATTTTACTCTTTTAAACTGGCTCTGTGGATTGTAACTGTCATGGAATAGAATTGTGCATTTGTATCAACATTGCTGCTCCAAGTGAGGTAATATTCTTAAACTGGAGGAGGTGACCTGAGCTGTTGCCTGTTGGATGAATGTTTGAGCAGCAGGATTCATCCAGTATACTACTTGAGCACCATCTGTGTAGAGGATTACATGGATTAATTTGTTGAAGTTGTGGATTTGCTCTGCCTGTTGATGAGTGACTTGACATGGGAAGAAGTGGATTTCAATCTTTTGTCAATTCTAATGTTCCATTATGGTTTGCAAATTGGCACTTTATTACTGATTTCCAAAATCGTACTTCTGACTCCTTTCTCACGGCTACTCCTGTTTCTCACAACTGCTAAACTATAAGTTTTGAATGTAGGTCAATTCTAGGATTATCAGTTGTCCCTTGAAGTGGCACATTTTGAAAATGCAGCTTGTTTTCCTGACTTGTCTGAGAATTGTTCTGGCCCAAATTGGTATTTCCTGTGATTGAATTCATGTTTGAAATGCTAATCTAGTGTATTGCATCTGCTACAGAAACCAAGAATGCATTGTTCTCGTCAAAGCCAAGGTGTCAGTTCCACTTTGTGATGATATGATACTTTTGCATAGTGGCATTGGATTTAACAACCTGAGGTTTTCAAATCCCATTACAGCTGCTTATGAAATTGAACTCAATCAATCTGGTATTTTGGCATCACACAAATGACCAAAATTTTTAATATGTAACTGGTTCACTAATATTATTCAAGATCAGAACGTACCAGTACCATTCACTGAAGGGTATAATCTGTTTAGTCGGCTGGGACTCGTGCTGATGGGCCTATTTCTGTGCTATATCTCTATGACTCTGATACAAATACATTGCAGACTCTGAGGCACAGCATGGGAACTTTAATCCAATAATGTGCAGCAAACTCTGTGTCCTCCAAAGAGTACTAGCAAGCTGCTTGATGTATAAATGAGAAAATGTTGCATGGAATGATTGGCAATAAATCAAACTTTAAATCAGGATGGCTCTGACCCTGCAAATCCTTCTTGACAACATTTGGGGAATGGTGCCCAAGTAGAAGGAGCAGTACCTAAGATTAATCAAACAATTGCTTAATTTAACTTGGTCGTAACCTGGTTGTGTCCTCCCAAGATAAATTAATCAAAATGGGATTCTACTGGATGAATGATACTTTGGAAGTACAACTGATTCTCACTTTGGGTTAATCCTCCAAGTCTGTGCTAACCATCTTTTGAAACCAATAATGTCTCTCAAGTGCCATTGCTGACTGAAGTGGCTGGATCCTGAAGGACATAACTGCTAGACTGGACCAAAAAAACAAACTGCTGAAGGAAGTGAATGAGTCAAGCAGCATCTGTGGAGGCAAAGGCATAGTTGATGTTTCGAGCGGAGACCCTGCATCAGGACTGAGTGTAGAGGGAAGATAGCCGATATATGCAAGTGAAGGCGAGGGGTGAGTCAGAGGCTGGGGCTGCTGAGACAGAGACTGGAAGATAATAGGTGGAAACAGACAAGAGAGAGATGATGGGCAGATGAAGTTAGGTAGGGAAGGGGATAGGAAAGGTGAACAAAGGGAAAAGAAACCCAGGTGGATAGCTGTGTAGGTGATGGGCAGATGGAACCACATAGGAGAGGGTGATGTCTAGGTCATAGGGGGTGGGGGGAATGGAAAAGGTAAACAAAGAAATAGACCCTGGGTGAACTGATGGGGGTGGGAAACAAACATAGGGAGTGGGTTGCCTGAAACAGGAAAATTCAGTGTTCATATCATTGAGCTGTAGGCTTACCAAGTGGTAATGAGGTGCTGTTCTTCAAGTTTGCACTTGGTTTCACTGTGGCAGTGGAGAAAGCTGAGGACAAACAGGATGAGGTATGGGAAAGGGAACAGCAGTGAAAATGACATGCAACTGGAAGCTCAAGATGGGCGGAGCGTGGTGCTCTGCAAAAATGGTTACTGAATCTACCCTTGGTCTTGCTGATACAGAGGAGGCCACATTTGAGCTCTGAATGCAATAGACCAGGCTGGAGGAGGTGCACATACATTTTTTGTTTCAGACTAATCCCACTTTCCTACTCTGGTCCATTGTGGAAGCATCATAACTTCTATAATTTGTGATTAATAAAAGCCCTCTAGCACTATCACTTTGGGACAAAAAGGGTGGACCTTGTCTGACACGAGACTGCAGCTGCTGGAAATCTCAAACAACACAAGCGATGCTGGAGGAACTCAGCAGGTCAGATGCAGCCTGACCCACTGAGTTCTTCCAGCATTGTGTGCTGGACCTTGTCTGAATTGCCCACTTGTACAAGTATGCATTAAAGTACTTTCTTTAATCCTCTCAACTTTCCTTGGAACGGTGTGGAATGGTGGAAAGGTTCTGAGACTGATTAACAGTTTAAGTCTCTGACAAGAATGCTCCTTCCACAACTGGAAACATCCTTGTGGTGATAAGTCCTAAGAGCAGAAGTGTTTCATGATGCATGTGATAAGGGAGCTGGGGCTCATGATGGTGTTTGGATGGGTGTGATTGGTGATGCACATGTCAGATCAGGAGATCTGAATTCCTTACACTGGACTTGCACCTTTTGGTTCTGGGGGGGGGGGGGGGGAAAGGAATGCTAAAAGCTCACTCAGTGATATTGAGCTGGAGGTAGTGTGTAAATACACTTCATTCTGTTTATTGTAAGAATTAATCTGCAGTGAAACATGAATCATTTATTTTTGAATAACTCCAGCTACATTAATGTGTGTTGTGGAAGCACCATGTTAGAGCTAGAACTGTATTTTCCATTATTGCTCCAATTGACCTATAATGCATTGAGAAGAGTTGTGTAAGTGCCACAAATTGGTTTTCCAGAAAATTTTGGAATATGTACAAATACACTTGTGCATATTATAAGTAATGATCAGTAGCTTCTGAAAGGCTTTTTTATATTTGAACCAATGATAATGCTATGTTGATTTCTATGCCAAAGGCAGGGAATGAACTAAAAAGGCAGAAATATTTGAAGATTGTGATGTTATTTTTCCCTAGCCTTTCCCATTACGCAGTAACACATTCTCTTTTGAATACTTTGGTTTACTTGGCAATGCATGACCAGACTGAGGAAAGGTTTGAAAACATTAATAGAGAAATGTAATGTAGGTAAAGGCCTAATCAGGTGGGCCATAGTTGATGTGTTTGGGATTGAACACATTAATCACGAGCTGCACTGACAGTGTGCTAATTTTCTAAGTCACTTCATAGAAAGTTTGTATTACCTAAATGGCATGGATCTTGGTCCCTTTTATTCATTTTCTTTTGTTTGTTCAGGATGGAGGATGACTTGCTTGCACAACATTTCTGTGGATTGTGGGATGATGAGGCAATAAGAGCTGTATACTGTACTACAGATGGTGCAGGAGGTGTCTGCCCAGACTGGTGACTGGGTAATCTGAAGTGTGCTGCTTTAGCTATTTGCATTGGGCTTCTGTGAAATCAAGGTTGTCAGGTCATCTTTAATGCTCATGGGTCCAGTATTCCAAGGATTCAGTGCAGATGATATTTTTTCAAGGAGGCTTTAAGAACATAATATTTTTCTTTGTCCACCTGGTAATCTCTCCATGTGACAGAGCTCTGAATAGATACTGTATATGGGGAAGTTTATCTTCCCTAAAAGGTGCTGAGGAACTAGTTGCATTTTCACAACTTTTTGATTCCCATCCATAACTTTCAATATTTGTATCCACTAATTTCTATACTGAGAATTTTAGGGAGATAAGTGGTCTTGGTTTAATGGGTTGTACAAGAGAAAGCACCTCCTGACAGTGGATTATTGCACTGAAGTGCCAGCTTGGATCCTGTATTCAAATCTCTGCAGTAGGGTTTAGAACCTAAAATTGTGCCTTCGATTACTAAATCATCTTCAACGCTGATCCTTCTGCATTTATAGCACACCTCTAACACAATTAAGATATCCCTAGATGTCAGACCAGACACTAACACCATGCCTAAGGAAGTATAGAAATCACAAGTGCCCTGTGATTGGTTTTCCAATGTTAAAAACCCTATAGTGGTATTTGTGGCCAGGGACCAAAGTTTTTTGACTCTGACAAAAATAGTATTTGACTAATTTAATGTTGAAGAGCAGCATCTGAATGAGAATAGAGGGTGAAGAATAGATCCATGGTTGATCCAGCAGTATTGGTCTGGAAACTGTGCCACATTCTCACTTGCTTCTGTACCTTGCACTCTTTTTTGATCTGTGTACTTTCATTTTCTGTGTTGTAATCTCTGTTCAGTTGTATGGAGCTCCACCTAGTGGCTTGACTATTTATTCTTAAATGTATGGCTGGGAAGGCTAGCCAGCATTTGACGGCTATCAGTAATTGGCCAGGAAGATAGTTGGTGGGCCACCTTCTTGAACCATTGCAGTTCTTGTGGTAAAGTACTTCAGCAATCGAGGTTTCCACTACATGTCACTGGGTGGAAAAACTGCAAATACCATCTGGGTTGTGGCTGAAGTGTCTGGCATTCATTCATATTTGGAACTTGGCTTTTTATTCTGTTCTTCTAGAAATTGAACGTGAGCAGGTGAAGATGTTAACATTTGGTTAGTATTGAGGCTCGCATGCAGTTGGATATACTGGGGGGGGAAAAAGCCAGCATTCCACCAGGTGAGGGTCCGCTTCAGGCAATCTGATGTCAAGACCAGTCTTGCTCTTGTTGAACATTAACTCTACCAAGCAGGAGATTTCCTTAGGTATGGTGTAGATTTTTGGTCTGACATCTTGGAATGTTTTATTATGTTAGTGTTCTTTAAATGCAATTTGTTTATTTTATTGAGGAAACTATTCAGTGACTGTTTTATGGTGTGTATTCTGTAGCAATTCACAATGCTGTAACTTTGTGTTCACCAACTGATTCAGTATTTGCCTTCAGGAAATGATTATATTGTTATGCAATTGATTTTTTTATATATAAAGTTGAGATGAAACAAATATTTGGACAGCATACAAAACATTTCATGCATAAAGCCTCAAAGGTGTTCTAGGAAACTTGACAGTGACAGGATTGGCTTTTATTTACTTGAGTGATGTGTTTGGTTAACAAATTGTGCAGTTAACTTGGAATTCTTTTAAATTACTGTTCAAATCTCATGGCCTTTAAAACCAGATAAGGGATGATGCTTTTTATTTTCTTGTCACAGTTTATTTGAATTAAGCAACTGTGAAATAAATACTCAAATGGACTTGTGTTAGAACAGTCTGTTGGGGTACTCATGTACCACTTTTAAACAGCCCTCTACTGCTTCTGAGCAGTACTGATTGAACTTGCCAGGAATTGCTCTTGCATCCTATGGTTCTCTTTTAAACCTTTCCTGAAATATTCTTAGTCAGTGAGAACTGTGACCAGTTTTAGAATTGGAGGTACAGATAAGAGTTGAAGATTTCTGTAGTTAATTTGACCTCATAGCTCAGTTATCTGCTCCTGAAAATTTGTATCTGATTTTTCTCAAGTTATTCTGGAATTTTGGCAGGAGATCCAGAGAGTAGGATGAAGCAATAAAGAATGTTTAACAAATGTCAGATGAATGGGACAAGTGTCGGGTAGGAAGTTCAGTTGGGGGGGGGGGAGGGTGTACCAATACTAATCCAGAAACTTGACAATGATTACATAATTGGATGGATTTATACACAGTTTGGCAAAGGCTTTACATGAGTACATACTTTACTGAGGAAAATATAATGCTAGGATTAGTAAGAGGAAGTATATCAGATACTGGAAAAACTTAACATTTGCTGAAGAGTGTAAACTAGAAAAGTCAGTGTGGATAAATCGTCAGTTCCAAATGCAATGTATTGTATGTTGCTGAAGGAGGTGAAGGTCAAATTCTGTACCTACTAGCCAACCGCCATTGGCTACACTAGGGGTGCCAAAGGACTAGAGAATGGCAAGTGTTACATTTTTATATTTTAAAAAAGGATCAAATGATAAATCCAGAAACTACAGCTGTTAGCCTCTGATGTGAAGCTGCTAGAAATGATATTAAGTGAAGCAGTTAATTATAATTTGGACAAGTATAGATGAATAAAGGAGATGTGATATGGGTTTATTGAAGCAAATCATACTTAAATAGCTTGGAGTTTGAGGTGAAAAATAGGCTTGATGAGGGCATTGTGGTGATGTGCAAATATACTACAAGAGTATTTGATAAGCTGCACATAATAGTTTTTGCTGATAAAGCTATGGAATAAAAAGGATAGTGACACAATAGATTGTTTTCAGCAAACAACTGATGAATGGTGGCTTTTGCAACCTGGAGGCAGGGATCAGGTCTCAGACCACTGTCTTCCTTGCAAATTTTGAAGTCAATAATATACAAATGATACAAAACTTAGTGATATGTTCAAGAGGACAATAAATAGCAGGTGGAATGGGGAGATGCCTGGGAGATTTTTAGGAAGGACAAGTTAAGGAAACATTTCTGAGTCTTGCAACTTATTGGAGGAAATAAAACAACAAATCTCCTGGTTCTGCATATGGTATCGACAGTTTCATTTGTATTGCTTTTCCTAAATTCTGGAGCAGATTAGAAGGTAGCAAATGTAGCACTGGTATTTTGGGAAGGAGAGAAAAAAGAAATAGACTGGTGAGCTGGCATTTTAACATCAAAATGTTACAATAGATCATTAAGGGCATAGTTTTAGGGCAAGAAAATTGAAGTGATTTTGTAAAACAAGTCAAACTGCTTTTATGAAGAGGAAAATTGCAGTTAAATGTTAAGAATTTAACTGGCAGAGTGGAGAACAAGTGAATCAGTTCTAAGATCCTTAAATAGCTAGCCCTGAGAAACTTTTCCTAATTCTAGACACTCCAGCTGGAGGAAACCAGTCTCAATGTTTACTCTGTCAATGCCCCTCAGAATCTTGTAGGTCTTTTGGATTACCCATTATTTTTCCAAATTCCTAGTCCTATATCTTCAAAAAATATTTGATACTATGCTTCATAGCGGTCTTTTGCAGAAAATAAAGAATTGTGCTGTTTTCATAACATTTTACCACTGATTACAGGACGACGGAGTTTGTCTCTTGAGGAAAAATTGTGAGATTGACCTATGGTTACCAGAATTTGGAAGAAAGAGAGGTAATCTTTGTGGGCCAAAGGGCCTGAATTGTGCCTTAGTTTTTCTATGTTCTATCTAAAAACCGTACAAGATTCTGAGGGGCATTGACAAGGGTAAAAGTTGAGACTTGTTTCCTCCAGCTGGAGTGTCTAGAATTGAGAGATGTTTCTCAGGGCTAGTTATTTAAGGCTTTTGGAATTGATCTCAGAAGGCCATGGATGGTTAGACTTCAAATACATTCAAGTCTAAGATCAGTAAAGTTTTGGACTGGTGAACAGGGTAGAAAGACTAGCTTGTGGCATGGGATCATCTGTGATCTTATTGAAGGCTGAGAAGGTCTGAGGGGCAGAGAGGCCACTTCTGTGCTTTTGAGAGGAGCACTTAAATATTGTCTACCTGTCAATTGCAAATTTTAAAATGGAACAATAAGATTTTCCAAATGGGATAAACCATTTGCATTTATAGAGCACTGTTTAAATGTAAAACATTTTTCAGTTTTGAGGTGTACATCAATTTTAATAAAGGGATGGAGCTGAAGTTTTTGTTTTGAGATGAAATATCAAAAGATGACGAAGTTGAAAGCTGGGTATGTTTTTGATGGGGATTCCAGTAGTACATACCTCTGCCACAAGGTGGTGCTCTTTTGGAGTAAGTGGCAATGTTGGATTGAGTCACTTTAAGTGCACCCACCCCTCCACCCTCCCCTTTCCTCTCAATCTTCTCGTGAATACACTTACTGATATACAAGGCATTCATTAGCCACATATACATCGAAACAGTGAAATGTGTCTTTTTGCTTTACTGAGAATGTGCTGGGGGCAGCCCGCATGTGTCACTCTTCTGGCGCCAACATAGCATGCCCACTGCTCCTAACCTGTATGTCTTTGGAATGTCAGAGGAAACCCATGCAGATACATGGGGAGAATGTACTAACTTCTTACAGCAATAGGAATAGAACCCGGGTCGCTGGCACTGTAATAGTGTTACGCTGACCCCTACACCACCGTGAGTTACAGTGGTCAATTAAGACACAAATTTCATCTTCAGCTTCAGTCTTGAATTCTGCTGTAGTGCACTTCCTTGGGTAGTTAGCATTTTCCCAACCAGTTTATTGGTGCTCTTTATTCCCACATCTTGTGTCAACAGCAGTGGTTTGTCTTGATCATTTATTTGCCTTTTTTTTTGTTGGTGGGGTTGTAACACGTGATGGGAAAGCCATTTGTAGTGCTACAATATACTTCTGACGGTGTGAAAAATCTATTGAATTGGGAGCATTCAGTTTGAGCTCTTGGTCTTGCTCTTTCATTCAGTTAGATCTTGGCTGCATTTCTGCAACACCTTTCCGGCCTAATTTCCATATTCTTTGATTTCCTTAGTTCCCCAGCCACTACTTTGAATATACTCAATGGCCAAATCCCTTTTTTGTCTTTGAAGAGCAAAAGAGTGAATTCAGTTATTGTGTTGGCCAACATTTATTTCTATGACAACACTGCTAAAATAGATTGTGGATATTTATCTTGTTACTCTGGAATCTTGGTATGTGCAAATTGGCTCATTAGGTTTCCTTTTATCACAACTGTGACTAAACTACAAAAATAAAGTAAAAACCATTGGGACACATTTAAGGTTGTGAAAATTGCTCTAATATATACCTTGTTTAATAGGTCAAATTTTGAATTTCTTCTCCATTGTAACAAGTGGATAAGACACGTTTTCACCCATTGTCCAGGGTTCTTCTGTAGAAGTGCCTTGATGTATCAATGCCAGTGTGAAGTTATGAAATCTCATGAATAACAAACTTAATACCCGGGCACCTAATGTTGAGATAATCATTGCCTGAGCAGCTTGAATTGTAACTTGTTGGAAACCAAGGCTGATCATCATCAATGCTGTTGATGAGATGATTAATTTCTTATAAATAAATGATAGATCAACATTCATACAGATTGTGACACTGAGAAAAATAAGTTACTTATTCTTCAGTGCAGGAATACATAACTAAGTTTCTGACATCTGTAGTAAGTAATAAAACCACATTATTGGCAATAATTCAAGAGATGTTTGGTAAATGCTTACTAGAGATCCTTCACTTGCCAAATTAACAACCTTCTCTAGCCTTTGATCACAGGTGCTCACTGCATTAGAATTTTCTCCATAGACTGACTTTTTAAACTCTCAATGCTAAGTTAGGATGTGGCTCTCTGGTTCTGTGCCATCGCTGAGGGTGTGTGTGCATAGTTGCTTTAGGTAGGTGGCAAAGGATTGCATCCTAAAGGGAATGCTGGAAACTGTCAGCAGGCTGGGCAACATCTATGGCAAGGGAAATGGAGTTTCAGGTTGAAGACCCTTGATCACAACTGGGAGAGGAAGACTAAGCTAATTGTAGGTTGCAGAGAAGGTTCAAGGGTTTGCAACAATGGATATGACAAAGAGAATATTTCCTGATGGGTCGAGGACAGGATTTTTGTGGTGATACAGTTTGGATGAAACCATCTGCCAAATGGGTTAATCAGGGCAGTTAGAGGGAGAAAACAAAGAAAGGAACGCAAAGTTTGTGAAATGCAACTGAGAATTGTAGAAACTGCCCTGTAGACAAAGCAGTGCATGCAGAGAGGGGAAGAATAGGAATATTACAAATAGATAACCTAAAGCAAAACTAGCCACTTCTGCTACAGCCTGCAAAAGTAAATTGTCCATATTTGTTGAATTCATTGAGTTTGGAAGGCTGCAACATGCCCAAATGGAAGACCTTGAGCTTAACTTGGGCCTCATTATAACTGTGTAGGAGGCCACAGGCAGATGGGAGTAGGATGTACAGTTAAAGTGATGGGCAGCTAGACACCAAGGGTCACCCCTACATTCTGAATGCAGGTATTCTGCATTATGGTCACCCGGTCCATGTTTTTCTCTAATGTAGAGAATTGTGGGCACTGAATGCATAATACTAGATTGGAAGAAGAACAAGTGAATTCTGGCTTCACCTGAAGGACAGTTTGGGTCCCTAGATGGTGAGAAGGGGAGAAACAGAAGTACAGATGTTGCATCTTTGTTTTCTCTCCCAGTTCTGCTGTATGGTTATTCATCTGTAATATTTACCCTACTGACACTTTCTGATCTGCCGAACTTTTCCCACATTCTCCTTTTTGGTTTTGAGTCTCAATAACAGGTGTGACCTGCACTTCAGTTTTTATGTGTCCCCAGGGTTTGTTTTCTCTTTCTAACTACACTTGCTAATCAATCAGCTAGATGGCTCCATATATAGTGGAATCATTTTGCAAACCCTGGGCTTGCCTCATCAGAGATATTCCCCCCTCATCCTCTCCCCCTCATCCTCTCGACCTATCTGTCTTCCTCTTTGCAACTTAAACTTAGCTTGTTTTCTTAAATTTCCCATCTCTAATGGAGTCATTTGACTGTTTTTCCACAGATGTTGTTTGACTGCTGAGTGTTTTCTAGTATTTTCTGTGGTAATTTTTCCAGATTTCCAGCTTCTGCAGTTTTTTTGATATTGCGAAGACATCCTTCCTATGCAGCATTCCATCTGTATCACACTAGATTGTCAGCCTGGATAATGTGCTCAAATCCCTGTAATAGGGTTTGAACTTCCGATCTTCTGATTCATTAAGAACAAGTGCTGCAACTGCAGAGCTCCTTTTAATTTTCACAAGATTTCTCAAAGGAGGAGAGGATAAAACGAGAGTGCTGGCAAGTAACTTGTTCAAAGAGGTGGGTTGTAAAGATGAAAATGGACGTTTCAGGAGACAATGATACAATGTGATTTTTGAGTGATTGGGAAGGTGTGACAGACAAGAGGAGGGGTGCAGATGAAGGAGTGAGGTTGGACAATGGATAGGCTTGTGATGGAGGTGGCTGGTACATACCTGCTCAACTGCTTTCATCAGATTATCTTTGCTAAAGGTGAATGTGAGGTTAAATAAGCATGGCAGTGGGTGGGAATGAGCTTGGCATGATCATGTAGATAGGAGAGGCATGGTCCAAAGGTTCCTGGGGTTCCATCCCAGATCCCACTCCTGTCCCAGGTCACAGGAAGTGGGTCTCTTCCATTGGGCAGGCCAGCAGCAACTACCTCACCCCCTCAGTAGAAGCTGTGCTATCATGTGAGACTACATTGATATTCCTTCAGCTCAGGTGGAGCAGGTGGGCACCTCCATGAATATAATTCTCTGCTATTATTCTCAAGATTAGGGTCTCTGTTCACATTCTGAGTGAGGTTCATAATTCCCAGGAAGCCTCAGAACACTTCTGCTTTTATTTTGGCATTTATTGCATGCCCTAATCCTCCTCCAAGGTGGAGGTGAGCATTATAGTTCCATGCCATGAAGGTGTGTGACTTGGAGCATTATGCTTACTGTGCTTGTTTGTGGTGGTAAAGGTTGTGGATTGTTGCAGCTGGTCCAGTTAAATTTCTGGTTAATGGTGGGGTGCTTGGGGACGGTAATGTTATTGATTTATTAAGGGCAGGTTAGACACACTCTCTGGAGAGGACCATTGCCCAGCACTTTTGCGATGCAAATGTTACTTGCTGTGTATCAGCCTCTTTTTATTTAGATGGAATGAAGGAATGTCCCCAACTAAAGTCACTCTGATTTGAGCCATTTATTTGTGAGGTGGTTAACTTTGCCTACTGGAGGTTGGGTAATGCCTTGGTAGGTGAAACCTGCTCCACTCCCAAACTGGTGGCCTCACTATATATGCAGAACACGGGGCAAGAAGTAGAAATTGTCCTGTGAATTGTGGAAGCATCATATTAGTAGTTGGTACTAATATTAATTCAAAATCATGCTAGTGGGGGTGATCAAAGGTGGTACTCATTAAACCTGTTGGCCTGTGGGATGTGCTTTAATCTCACAATAGTGTTCTGAACTGTGTTTGACATCTTTGCTAATGGGTGGTGAAACTGTCTTCTGACAAAGATTTACAGGTTTTACCTGTATAAATGTTAAATGTATAATAATTATATCTGTGCCACTTTATACATTAGAACAATGGTTACTTTATCTTCTGAAATTCTGATCTGAAAGATTTTAATTGCTTACTGTTTTGGAATACATTTTCTCATGTTGCAAAAAAATTTATTTGTTTGTGCAGAATGGTTGCCATGTATTGTGTTTTTATCTTGTTCTTCTAAGGAATTTAAAAAAAAGGAATCCCTATGTAACAGATCCCTCTGTTATCCTGTCCCACTCCCAGACCTGCATTGTTGGTGTGGAAAGTCTGAATTTTGGGATAGGACAGAAACTACTTTGATTGCTTCTCACATAGACTCAGAACTCTTGTGGCATGTTCTGCCAGATTCTGGTGGGGATACTACATGAGCTGACCTTTTGGAGATCTAGGTAATATTTTGGTACCACCTTTGGAGTGAAATTTGGATGGTTACTTTGAGTGTCTGCATAAACCCAATTTCTACCTTGGAATGGTGTTTGACTAAGAGAATGAGCAGAGCTGGAAGTGGAGCGAGGTAGGTTGAGAAAGTGCTTTTACCAGGAAGCCAGCAGTTGCTACATATAGGGAATATTGTTTTAGTAAGGATGTTCTCCTGAGACTCTGCCACCTGCTTCAGCCACAACTGTAATCTCAGCACTGCAAGGATTAAGTGGGTATCAACGTAACTGCAGCCACAAACTTTTTGCACCTGACTTTCTGACTAAAACTGGAAATATTTGCAGCATGTGACAGTTGCTGTCTGTTTTTGTTAGACTGATAACTATGATGTTCTCTCCGGCTATGATTAAAGTAACTGCTCATTCAGGTGTAGTTCTCCACTGGAGTCTGGAAGATTAGGTCCTGGCTCATTCCAGAAAATCTTGGTGATCCAAGACTGGAGAGTGATCCTGAGGACTGTATTAATGTTATAAGTTTTAGAAGTTGGCATGTTTATAGAAAGCACAAAAAAATTACAGTAAATCTCCTCCCCAAATCTTTGAGGATTTCAGGCTTCCTTCTCAGTGAAAGGTTAAATGCATGCCCGTTTCGTTGCAGGTACCCTTTCACACATCAGATCTAGAAGTGATTCCACTCACTGATCATCTGATGTATGCGTACTGACATTGATTCCTCCAGGTCACTGCCTGGTAACCTGACATTTATGTGATGTCTTCATGCAGCAGCAGTCTGGTGTTAGAGCTGCTGCCAGCATAGCTGATCTCATCGTGCTCAGCAAGCATAGAATGAATGCCATGCTGCCACCCTGCAAATGCAGGGCATCTCTCATCAGATTAGAGTAAAGAAATCTTGCTGTGATACACAGGACTTTGAGACCTGGAGTACTGTGAATGGTTTTGTTCTTATTTGAGAAGGATATACTTGCCTTGAAGGTGGTGCAGTGAAAAGTTCACAAAATGATCCCATTCCAGGAATTAATCTAGAGGAAATGTTTGGGCAGAAAAGGTCTGTATTCTGAAACTTGAAAGAATGAGAACTGCCTTAATAGAGACATGTAAAATTCTGATGGGTGTCAGCTAGATGTTGTGAAGATGTTTCCTCTGGTGGGTAGTTCTGGAACCAGGGAGGCAAAGTCTCAGAATAAGAGCTAAGACTGGGAGGAGGAACAAATTCTAAGGATGTGAATCTTTGGTTTCTCTACTCCGCAGGGCTGTCAATGCCAAGTCATTAAATATTCAAGTCTGAAATGGATTTTTGCAGTACAGGGGAATTGAGAGTTCTAGGGGATCAATCAAGAAAATATTGTGGCTATTAACCAGCCATGATGTTAAGAGACAGTATAGCAGTCTGCTAAACATACCTCCTTTCATCTCGATCTCTTGCACCATGGATTCAGATGGAGCAATTTAAAG
>JARFYF010000104.1:55235376-55246569 GCA_030265395.1 Rhina ancylostomus
ACTGAAATCTCATTCTATTCTAAAATGACTGCCAGCATCTACTCTAGCCTCCATTCATCTCGCTTTTGAAGGGTGGTGTTGTTACCTGCTGTATTCATGGACTGAGCAAGCTGCCTATATTCTCTTTGACAGACAAGATGTCATACACTTTGTGATAGCCATTTCATTGATACTTCAGACTTGGCAGGATTCAGGAGTTCCACATTGTGGGAGAGAACATACTTATGTTGTGACTAGCTGTATTTTTGTATGTAAGTGGGTGCTGAATATACAGTCCTACAGAAGGATCTGTGTTTAATTTTATGGTCACATTTGCATAGAATGCTGCATTAAATTTGCACAGTAAATTTTGCTAAAATGCAAATATTTGATCCCTTTTTGGCTTATGGTCCATTTTCTGCTACGACTTCCACGATCCATAGCATAGCAGCACCTAGTGAACCTAAAAACGAGGTGCTATTTTAGTGAAGCTACAGTAGAGGATTATGAGCCCTGTCAATGGAGCACTGTCATTTGATAGGTAGAATGCTTCCATTGTCTGTCATGTGCAATTGTGAATGGTGGAAACTGAACAACTAGTGCAAGAACACATTCTTCTCATCCTCATCTAACTGATGGCCGGGTGCCACATCAAAGTTTTTTTTTGAAACAAGAGGTTGAAATGTTTGTATCCATCTTTGGGCAGAGCATCTGTCTCTTCCTGGAATCTCTACCTCTCAACTGGACCAAGGCCACAGAAGTGTGGAGCCATGTAGTCCTGGTGAAACCCAAACTGAGCAGTGATGGATGGGTTATTAATGAAGAAGTACTGCGTAACAGCGTTGTTGAGAACAGCTTCAAAAGCCAAAGGGAGTGATAACTGGCCAGAATGGATTTGTCCTAAAGCTAAACACCACAGGCAATTAAAATTATGCTGGAATCCTCAGCAAGTCAGTCAGCAGTTATGAAGGTTGTTGACCTGAAGCATTCACTCTGTTCCCCTCTTCACAGATGGTGCGTGATCTACGGAATATCCAAGCATCTTATGTTTGTTACTTTTCAATTGCAGAGAGTGTGGGGGTGGGATGGGTAGAATGAAGGTAATATCTCTGATAGGGTGAGACAAATGGATTAATTTGGCAGTTAGAAGCACATTATACTGTTTTTTGTTGTGTTATGTATTGCTAAGAGCAAGGCTGTGCATTGTGCCCAGCAGGTCAGCCTAGGCTAATGGAGAGAGGAAAAACTAAGCCAAAACAACAGATAGATGAGTGGTAGAAATAGTTATTTCTGATACAAACAAAGAAGAAAGAGGTTGCCTAGTTGGAGAATTCAATATTGAGTATGGAAGGCTGCAACGTGTTCAGATAGCAGATGAGGTGTTGTTCCTCAAGCTTGTACTTGGCCTCATTGTAATAGTGCAGGAGAGCCCAGACACTTTGACCCATCTTCCTAGATGGGGGAAACCTGTATTGTTTAAGAATTTCAATTAATCATTCTGTGTGTCTTCCATGTGTTTTTGCATGTCCCACCACTTTGGCAGCAGTGTAACTGATGAGGAGCATTAGAGGATGACCTTGGATTGCATCTTCTCTATATGAGCAACATCAGTCCGGGCCTGTGTAAACAGCAAGAGCAGGACCAGGATGAAGATCCTGAGGCCACACAACGATGGTCCGTGGAGCCACTGATGATGTCACTAGGGGTGATGTCTCTGTAATCTTAGTAAAATATTGGACAGGCCACTTGACATTTTAACACACACTCAAAATAGCCATGGTCGGAGGTTATATGAAACCTGTCTGTTTTTCAACTGTTAAGCAACTTCTACTCGAATGGGTTAGAAACTGAGACATTCATTCAGCATTGGGTCTACCAATAGTGAGTGGAGGTCCCATCACCTCCATGTGATTGGTGCTGAACTGTGTGATCCTGTCCTCAGAAGCTAGCACTTGGGCTGCTCATTACCATTTTCCCCTTGGTCTAGCCACAGGCTACTGGTGGCCTGTAATACACCATGTGCAAACTCTTTCTTTTTTATAACCTTTTCATAGTGGAATAGCTGGCTGGGCATGTGTTCATGTACATAAGTGTAGGTGGGTGAACAATGGAAATGTATCTTATGGTGCAGATTTTGAGATTTGACACTTCATCCAGGTTTTCAGGCCCCTCCCATCTGCCAAGCTGTTGACCTTCTTGCATTGTTTTTTGGTGTGGAAAACTTCCAAGTGTTCCAAAATATGTATGGATAAATTGCATACTTTTCTAGTTTCCTGCATCTTCAAGATTTCCACTACAGTATCTGACATCTAGGGTGTGGTTTATCCTGTTTTATACATGTAACAACATGGAAAATTATTATAATGCATTTGCTTACCTCCTCGCTCTTTCCTGGCCACCACTTGCTCCAGTCTAGTTGTGCACTCCCTTTTAAGTGGTGCCCCGGTGAAGCACATGGCTGGTGCCATTTATCTCAGTTAGTCCTGGCTGCATCAAGGACAGCTGTGCTTTCTGCCTGAGTATCAGTGGGCTCAGAATAATTATAATGCCATACTTCAAATTTTTTGGGGAGCCAGGCTCTACAGTGTGGTGCTCTCTTCCTCTCTCCTCCACCTTACCTACTTTATTTTTGTTCTTAAGATTTTTAATATGTCTATTAGTCATATGTACAGCGAAACACATAGTGAAATACATCTTTGTGTGGAGTGTTCTGGGAGCAGCCCACAAGTGTCACCACGCTTCCAGCACCAACGTAGCATGCCTACAACTTCCTAACCCATACATCTTTGGAATGTGGGAGCAAACCAGAGCACCCGGAGGAATCCCATGCAGACACGGAGAACGTACAAACTCCTTACAGACAGTGGATGGAATTGAACCTGGGTTGCTGGCGCTGTAATAGTGGTATGCTAACTGCTGCATTACTGTGATTTAGTGGGGATGTAGCTGGGTTGTTGTAGAATCTGTCAACCATGTGATGGAACCTACATGCTGATAGCAGCTGGCAAGATTGTCTTATTTTGTTTCCTTTGGCTTTTACATGTACAACCTAAGGCTTATTTATAATGATACCACTTCGAATGTGAGTAATTGAACATTTGGGATGCTGTAAGGAAATGTTTCCCTCTCTGGGTTTGCATTTAATCATATTTAAGTCTTCATATCCAACGGCTTCATATACAGGATCAAGTGAGCCATCTCTTGTTATATGTAGTTTGGACTTGTGCCCAGCATTCCGGCTCACTGAATGGCATCTACATGCACGACACATGCTTGGGGGAATGCCAAGGACCTCCTACAGTTCTCTCCTCCTCCTCCTCCTGTTTTTCTGTCATGTGCCGTGGCACTGGGTGACAGTCCCAGTGTTTGGATTATAAAAGTGCAGAGCTTTGCTCTCTGCTTCCCCTGGCAGTCACACTGTGAGGTTTAAGAATCTTTTCAGAACAGCTGAGAAGGAAGAGGGTTGGGGAGACAGCTGGCATATTTTAAACCCTGGGCTAATATATCGCTGCCTCTGTTCAACTTGTTGAGCTTGACCCTACAGAGCATTGGTCTTTACAGTGAGAAGGTAAGGCAGCTACTCCAGACTTTCTGGTTTCTTTGCTGAAGGTATTTTACTTCTGCCAAGTATTTTACAAATTGCTAGGCCAGCCTATATTTTGTTAATAATAAAAAAAAGTCAATACATTGCTAGAGCTGGTTTTTTTGTTGTATGTAAGCATTGTAAGTGTAGATCTTCAAGCTTAGATCAGTTTTTTTTTCTTGTTAGTTATTGGTCTGACTGCAAATTTTGATATTAAATGAAGGCAAAAGAATGGTTAACTTACTGGCTTGAATTTCACCATCAAACAGTGTTTGCTGCTGGCCTCTCAAGGTTGCCCACAAATACTTGGTGGTCTCTGTGGCATCTTTGTTCTGTTTCCCTCACCACCCCTTCCTTTCCATCCTGCCCTCCTCCCCCTTTCCCCCACCTTCAACCCCACCAGTACACACTGAAGCAACTTTCAGGATGCCCACCACTGCGGGCTGTGTGTCGTTTGGGTGCCGGCAGACCAACAGTTTGGATTTAGCTATTGTTGGGGAGAAGCACATGAATATAAAATGTGCAATATAATTAACTTAAACGTTTAACAAAAAGTGAAATTGAGAGATTTGCTTGCAATTAAAGGAGAAGCTGAAGTCCCAGAGTTCACTTTTTTAAAATGTACATTACAATTATTTGAGTGTTTTGTCAGGCTTTGAGAAAGGTTTAGCAGTAATTATGACCACTATGTTTGAAAAGTCATTTTCAGCTGATTCAGTAAAGTGCAAACTGTTCAGTAGATTTTACAAGAAGTGTCACATCTAGTTAATTTATCATTTGGGAGGGCAGAGTATCACTGACAACAATTTTCAGATTTAACATATTCTGTGTGAATCTCTGGACATGAAGTTTTTGGCCACTTTGTTCAATATGGTCTGAAATTATTTGCAGTCACATTTTCTGGGGCAATATGATTTAATTATTTGTTGTTTTTGAGCTGTACTTCATGAATTGATTTATTTTAGGATGCAAGTTTTTCTTGCCTCGGGGTTAAATTTTAAAGTGCAAAATTGCAGCACTTTTTTGAATAGTGAAGAACAACTTGGGAATTTGTATTTCTTCCTATGCTCTAGTTGTGGGGGCTGTGCAGGATGATGTTAACATGTGGAGGGACGTGCTTAGGGGTTTGGGAGGGATGGAGGTGAACTGTTCGAGTGTAATGACTCAACTGATTGGGATCAACTATATGTGGCCCTTCCTTTTGAACTTTGAAAATAAATTTCCAGGTGTGAACCATAGCTTACAACCTGTCCACACCTTTTAACAGTGTTTTGCCCGTGAATCACTTCCATTGCATCTTGAATGCTTGGATGTGCTCATTTTTGAATGACTGTTTGTAAGGCATATGGGATAAAATCCACAAAATCCATTGCATTTTTCAGTGTTTCTAGTGTGTTTTATCCAAAATCCTAAACTTTGGAGATAAGCTATGAATAAAATTTTATTCTTTGCATCTCCCTTAATGTAATATTGGTTCCAAATGTGATTTGAAAATTCTTAGAGCTCCTGGGCACAGCAGGCAATCTGGTCTCTCCCACACAACTCCTAGTCAGCAAAATCCTCTAGAAATAAGTCTGGATAATAGTTTTGCAATTTATTTATTGAGATGAGTCTTAACAAAACTTGCTGCACCCAAATAAAACTTGTTCAGCAGCTTTATGTTACCTTTTATGTTGTGCAAGCTGGGCACATGTACATGCATTAATGTACCTTTTGGCATGGGTATATTTTTTGACCAGTGTAAAACAATAGTGGAATTTGAATGGCTTGGACATCTGTAGATGTAAAAGTTTTTTCTTTTATCAATAATGAGTAAAAGAACTGTTTAATACCAAGAATCTGCACGTGCTAGATTTTTAAAGTTCATTTACATATGGTGTAACCTATTTGATCTGAGTGTGTTTATTTTTAAATAAAAGAATATTGATTGCAGTTTTTATTTGAATTGTTTCTTTGACACTGCCTCACAATCCATCCACTGAACCATGGCTGAATGGTAGCTCTCACAGGCTTGTGGGTTTGAGACCCACTCCAGCACCCTGAGTATGTAGGCTGGTACTTCAGTGTAGTCCTAATCCAGCACTTCATCGGCAGAGGTGCCATGTTTCAGATGAATTGTTAAGATTGGCTCCCACCTTCTGCTGTATTGAGTGAAAGTAATAGGTCACATGGCACTACCTTTTCCTGGCTAACTTACCTTTTCTCAGTAAAGTATTTAAAAAAAAATCATTATCTCAAATGTTATCCCATTATTATATGTGGGAACGTGCTATGCCCTATCTTTATCTCAGAATGTAACAAATACCAGCAGGCGTAGACAATCTGGCTCTTCACATCTGCCCCACCATTAAATATGATCATGGCTGATTTTTAGGTTGACCTCAACTTCTCATTTGTGCCATTTCCCCATAATCCTCAATTCTTTTTAAATATTCATCTGTCTCCACTTTAAATGTATCTAATGATCTGGCCTCCACCACCGTCAGTGGCAGAGAATTCCAGAGGTTCACTTCCCTCAGGAAAAATTTCTACGCAACTCAGTTTTTAAAGACTAGTCCCTTGTTGCTATACCCTCCTTATTCATGACTCTCACTAGCGAGTACATCTCAACATGCACCCTGTCAAGCACCCTTGGGATCTTGTTTGATTTGTTCACCCTTCATTCTTCTGAGCTCCTTCATTCTTGTCTAGTCTCTTTTGATAGGAATAAGAAGCTTGTCCAGGAATTAGCCTGCTAAGTCTCCTTTGGACTGTCTCCAATGCTTTTTGAGGTATCTTTTTGAGGAAAATAGGCCAAATCTCTGCAGACATTCCAGGTGTAACCTCACCAACACCCTGTACAACTGTAATAAAACTTCTCTATTCTTAAACACCAATCCATCTGCAATATAGGCCAAAAATGCTGCTTGCCTTACCTGTTGGAGCTGCTTGCTAACTTGTGATTCTTTTAATGAACTAGAATGCCTGGATTCCTTCTGAGCTGCACTAATTCCTTTCCATTTAGATAATATTCCTCCTTTTGATTCCTCTTACTGAAATGCATGATCTTGCACTTCCCCCACAATTAAACTCCATTTTCCAAGTTTTTGCCCAATAATTCAGTCTACCTGTATCCTTTTTGCTATAATGAAGATGATGTGATTCTGCATACCCTTCCACCTAGTTTTGTATCATTTGCAAACTTGGAAATCTTGCATTTCATTCTCTCCTCTAGGTCATTAATGTAAATAGTGAATAATTTAGGGCCTAGAACTGATCTGAGGTACTCCACTAGCTACGTTCCTCCAGCAGCAGGCCTGTACCCCATGAACCTCCCAATTCAATCAATGACTGAGATTTCAGTCCTAAAGGACCTGACCTTTTACCCTTTTGTTCTGGACTTCTTAATCAGGGGAAGTATTCTCCTCTTACCCCCACCCCATCACACATCCACCTAACCTGTCGATGCCCTAAAAAATTATACTTCAAGGTCCTTGAAAATCTAGTGAATAGTGGCCTGGCCTGCTCAATCTCATACAAAACTGGCCAAGGAAACAGTCTGGTGAATCATAACTGCCTCCCCTCTGTGGCAAGTACATCCATTCAAAGATAAGGATACCAAAATTATACATCATTCTTCAGGTGTGGTCTCACCAAGGCCTTTGAAATAGTGGTAATCCATTCTTACTCTTGTGTTCAAACCCCCTTAAGTAAAGGGCCAACATACCTTACTAATTGCCTACTACATCTGCATGCTGTTTTCAGTGACATGTGCACAAGAAAACCCAGGTTCCCTTGAACATCAACAATTCTCAGTCTCTCACCATTTTAAAAAAAAACACATACTCAATATTTCTGTAGTTTCTATGGCAGTGGATAACCTTGCATCATTCCATAATGTATTCCACCTGCCATGTTGCCCATTCAGCTAGTTTGCCTATATCTCCCTTGAAGGTATTCATATTCCCACTTAGTTTCATGTGATCAGCAAACTTAGAAGTATTACATTTGGTCCCCTTGGCTAAATTATCACAAGTACTGACCATGCAGTACCCCCACTAGGCCCAACTTGACAGAAACCATTTATTCCTAATCATTGTCATCTTTTTGTTAACCATCTCTGAATTAGTTTGGTTCAGAACTGATTTAATGGGGACAGTAATATTGCACCCATTTGGTAAACTAGTAAACAAATTGGTTTATTATTGTCACATATACTGAGGTACAGTGAAAAATCTTTGTTATTCATGCCAATCCATACAGATTTCATTACAACACTGCATTGAGGTAGTATGAGGGAAAGCAATAACAATGCAGAATAAAGTGTTACATTTACAGACAAAGTGCAATAAGGCAGACACTAAGGTGCAAGGCCATCATAGAGTTGTAGAATTTGGATTTAAGAGTAGAACTATTATAATAGAAGTAATGAATAGATCTGCAGAGAGCAGCTTGCAATGAGTCACCACGTTCCAGTGCCATTGAGGGTCTCTTATTAAAAGTTAACTACTTGCCACCATTTGGATTGAGGGTTGCTGCTTTAGATGCAGAAGCCATGGTTGATGTAAAGCTGAGGTGTCAGATAAGTGTATTCAACTCTCGGCTCAGATTGTTACTGTAGGCTTCTTGACTCAAGACACTACCAGCTAGCCATTGACACGATCTGACTGTTATCTGTAGCATCTAACAATTGTGGACTGAAGTGCATTGTTCCTTTTAATTCTTGCAGCTAGATCATACTTTTTTTAAAAAAATGTTATCATACATATTACAGTAACCATTGACAAGTATAATTTCTTCAGTATATCTACATTCTCTAATCTTTAATTCCACATGAGATTGTCAAGCTCATTGAAAACTGCCTGAAGATCCAAATAAATCACATCCATGGCTTTCCCCATCATCTGCTCTACTAGATACACCCTTAAAGAACTCTGTTAGTCAAACATAATTTCCCTTTTGTAAATCCATGCATACTTAGCTCAGTCATTTTTTTGTAAGTGTCTTCATATTGCATGCTTTATAGATATCTGGTTGGTAGTTCCCTGCTTACTCTTTCACTCCTTTCTTAAATAGTGGGATCCCATTTGCTACCTTCTCATCTGTAGGACCATTTCAGTATCAATACAATTTTAAGTTATAACTACAGCATCCACTATTTCAATAGCTACCTCTTGCAAAATTCTCAGATGACTGGTGTTTAGCAGTATTTAATCGATAATAAAGTGCTTTGGGCTATCTGAAAACCTGCTATATAAATTCAAGTTTTAATATAAATGCAAGTTTGTTTTGATTCTATAGTCCTCAGGATTTTCAGTATGTATCAAAACCTCTGTTCCCAGAGTACTTCCAGAGGCTGCCCTTTTCTCTCACTAGGTGACCCGAACAAATTGATTGGCTAATTTAATATCTAGCAGTATTCTGACCTTGTTGCCTTAAGGTCTTCAATGCATCTCGATGTACAGTAAGTTTGTTCTTTTAGCTTCCCTTTGTGACAGATGCTCCTGTTTCTGCTGTTGACTTTCTTCTTTCCTCTCACATTATCTGTTGGAATGCTGGCTATGGGTATCACATAGTAAGTTTGATGCACCAGTCACTAGTGATCAATCATGGAACGTGATTTGGGGTTCTTCTTAATTTAATAATTTGAGTTGTTTTTCCCGAGATGCCTCTCAAAAACTTCAGCTGATTTAAATCCTGCTTACGGCATGTATTGGTTTGCTAATTTTACTTAACAAATTCCAGAACCAAATGTTGGATCCTCTGTGGTAAAATCACTTGCTGCTTTTAGTTCACAAGCTGGTCAGTCTGCTTTTTACTTGCTGTTTCTTGTATACTTTTGTTATTTCTTTTTGGTCCCTTGTGTTTTTCTTGACTCAGTACTTTGTTAACTGAGTTCCTGCAAAGGGCATTTGAGGAAATGGCTATAAGGTACCATTGCTGTTTAGACAAAACATGGAATTAAATAACACTTTTGATATAGTAAAATGCTCTATGAATTGTCCAAATTAGACACTGAGCTGGATAAGAAGATATTACAATAGGCGTTTTAAAGGTTTGGTCAAAGAGACACTTCTAGAAATGAATTGAATGTTTAAAAATTCCAGAGCTGTGATCTGGTGCAGATGTGGAATGAGACCAGAATAGGAGCAGCAGAAGGATGTTGAAGTTGTGGAAGGCTAGAAGAATATGGAGATGGAGAAGATAAAGTCCCAAAAGGGTTTGAAAACCAGGATGTGAATTTCAAAATTTGTTTCTAGACTGATGTAAAGTGGGTCATTGAGCATAGGCACAATGAATAGGATGCAGTCTGCAGAATTCTGGATGAGCTGATGTTTTGTTGTAAATGAGATGCAACATGGCATGGCACTGGTGAAGCATGCAAAGGTTTCAGATTTTTTTTATTTAGAAGTGCTAATTAGATGGTAAATTCTATTATACTTAGCATCCCTCTCCCCCGTTCTCAGCCTACTTACAACATTGTTTAAACCAGATTTTTGTTCTCTTCAGATTGTTATCAAAGTTTTAAAACAAAATACTTGCAGTTATTGTTTTCTCCTGTTTCTTTGGCTCTCTCTCTTTCCCACCCATTCCTTTCGGTACTTCTCTTTTTTTGTTCTAGTTTATGAAGTTCATTTCTGCTGTGCATTCAACAACCAGCTAAGGCCCGCTGTGGTGACCAGTTTCCATGGTAACACCACCTTTTGGGTTTGGGGACTATTACTTTTCATGATATTTTGCACATTGAGAGGCACTAGTCTCAAGTGTGTCCTCGTGATTCCTTTTGACTTTCTCCCTCCCATCCTGTTGCTTGGCAGAGATCTGCTCAGCATGGATGTGACATCAAGTACCCATTGTCCTGTCAAATCCAAAAAAATACTTGTGTGAAATGAATGTGTTACAAAGCCTGAAGGATTAACAGCAATGACTTTGTGTCGCACAAAAAATATACAGATTTTAATAACCAGAACAAATCCATATCCAAACCCAATAAAGGCAATTGTATGCTTTATGTTTGGCAGTCTCCCAGCAATGTCTGGTTGTTCCTTTATAGACACAAACCCATGATAAATATAGCTGGAGACACAAGAGACTGAAGATGCTGGAAACTGCAGCAACAAACAATCTGCTGGAGGAATTAAGCAGGTCAAGCAGCACCTGTTGGGGGGAAACGGAATTGTTGACGTTTTGGGTCAAAAACCCTGCATCATGACTTTATCAATATTTAGGATTTTTGACCCTAAATTTTGATCCTCAATTAGGGGCTACAATGTGAAAATCAGCAAAGTTGTGTGTTTAATTTCTTCTTGCTTTCTAAACTTGCTGGACACTTTTTTATTAAGACTTGCTTAGTAAAATATTTTAAGTTTGTGATTGATTTTAGAGATTGTTGTTTGAATTGTTTATTCTTGAAAAATATAATTTTCTTTTCTGAATATGTAGAACAGGTAGTCCCCGGGTTAAAACAGGATTCTATTCCTGAGAACTGTTCATAACCTGAACTCTTAAGTCAGAAAAGAACAAAAACAGTGTGTGGGAGAGGATCACAGAAACTGCTCTGGGAGAGCAAGCAGGCACTGGAAAAGTGGCGGCCGGCCAGCCAGCCTGCCTCACTCTCCCAGTGAGAGAGAGTCTGCTAGCACTCCGAGCTC
>JARFYF010000104.1:55407259-55420898 GCA_030265395.1 Rhina ancylostomus
TAGCCTGTACAATCACAGAATACGGAACAGTACAGCACAGGATCATGCCCTACACCCACCATGTCTGTGCCATCCATGATGCCCATGTAGCTAATTCCATCTGCCTGCACATCGTATGTATACCTCAATTCCCTGCCTGCTTACATGCCTGTCTAAATCCTCTTAAACGTTGCTATCATATCTGCTTCTACCGTCTCCTCTGGCAGCAAGTCCTTCCCACTTTCTAACTCAAGCTGATAGGACAGGCCAAGCCAGTGTAGCCTGTCCTTAGAACATAGCCCTTTCAGTGCCAGTGTCACTCAGAGTTAGAGTCATTGAGTCAGAGTTGTACAGCAGAGAAATGGACTCTTTGGTCCAACTTGTCCATGCTGATTGTGATGCCCATCTATGCTAAGCCTAGCCGCCCGCATTAGGCCCATATCCCTCTACTCCTTGCCGATCCAAGTACCTGTACAAATGCCTTTTAAATGTTGTAATTGTATCTGCCTCTATCACTTTCTCTGGCTGCTTGCTCTGCCACCACCCTCCATGCGAAAAACCTGTGCCTCACGTCTCCTTTAACTTTCTCCCTTCTCTCCTTAAATCTGTGCCCTCTAATTTTAGATTCTCCCACCCTAGGAAGAAGACTGTGACTATCTACCTTATCTATGCCTCTCATAATGTTGTAAACCCCTATGAGGTCACCCCTCAGCCTCCTATGTTCCAGTGAGAAAAAAACTAGCCTCTCCAATCTCTCCTTATAAC
Source organism: Rhina ancylostomus (assembly GCA_030265395.1). Classification (NCBI taxonomy): domain Eukaryota; kingdom Metazoa; phylum Chordata; class Chondrichthyes; order Rhinopristiformes; family Rhinidae; genus Rhina; species Rhina ancylostomus. Next base: position 55,408,004 of record JARFYF010000104.1, read on the forward strand.
TACAGCCCTCCATTCCAGGCACATCCTGGTGAATCTCTTCTGCACTCTTTATAATGCTACCACATCCTTCCTGTAATGTGGCTCCAGAAATGAACTCAATATTACAAGTGCAGCCTGACCAATATTTTGTGAGCTGCAACATGATGTCCCAACTCTTAAACTCAATGCCTCAGCCTATGACGACTTCTTTACCATCCTATCCTTTTGGGTTGCCACTTTCAGGGAACTATGGACTTGCACCCCATAATTCCTCTGTACATCAATGCTCCCAAGGGTCATGCCATTTACTTTATACTTTCCTCCTGCATTGACCTCCCAAAACGCATCACTTCATACTTGTCCAGATTAAACTCTATCTGCCACTGTTCCGTCCAACTTTCTAACTGATCTATGTCCCTCTGTATCCTTTCACAACCTCCTTCACTATCTCTTTCTACACTATTTTTTGTGTCGTTAGCAAACTTACAATTCAGTCCACCTACATTTTCATCCAAGTCATTTATATATATTGCAAACTACAGTGGTCCTGGCAGCAATCCATGTGGTATGCCACTGATTACAGACTTCCAGTCAGAAAAACTCCCCTCGACCATTACATTCTGTTCCTACTCCAAGCCAATTTTGGATCCAGTTTGCCAACACACCATGAATCCTATGTACTCTAACCTTCTGGACAAGCCTACCATGCGGAACTTTTGTCAGTTTTTCGTGCACCACCTCTAGATGACCAAAAGTAGAAGGGAGGTGGTCTAGGTGTAAGTCAGAATGATGTTGGCACTAAAAGGGCTACATTCTGAGGACAGGTTGCAGTGACTTGACTTGTCCTATCAGCTTGAGCTAAAAATTGTGAAGGATTTTACAGGCTGGGGTTAGAAAGTGTTGGTTAGAGAAATTACCTACTTACTTGAGATGATTACCAAACCTAGGACCCAAACATAATAGCTTGTTACCAATAAATTAGGAACCCTGAGAAACTTCATTGGTGTTGAGGATGTGAATCTCTGCATAGGGAAAGCTAGATGTACTGTTGAGTTAATATTGATGCTGAAGACTGACTTCCTGCATTGATGAAGGTTTCGTGAGAAAGCTGAGATGGATGATCCACTCACCACTTCTGGTTATATATGTCTGCAAAGGTTTTAACATTGTATTTGTCAGTTATCTCAATTAGGCTCCACCATCGTTGATGACAGATATTATTGGAGCCTGCTCCCCCTTCACTGTTTAATTTTTCTCCATCATTCAAAAATGAATGCAGAGCTTTTTCCTGAGATTATACACTCTGCTGACAATGCCTGAGTTCAGATATTAAAAAAGGAGAGTCGGGAGCAGCAGCAAATCATGACCTGTCATGGAAGATGAACTTCCAGCAAAGATTCAACAGGAGGACGTGGAGAGAGAAGGAACAGAGGCTGAGTAGGGGGACGTGGACTTTATTTTTGCTGACATATAACTCAGTCTCCATCCTCCATCACTCAATACACTTTCATTCATTTATTCTCATTCTGAATGGCAAGCTTGGAGTCCCAGTTTATAACCCACTAAATCTGATAATAAATCAGAAAGCCTTTGATTTGATATTTCCCAAAAGTTGTCTGGTGGACTATTCTATTACTGCAAGGAATAGGATGAATAGGAATCTCTTGTTACAGACGTAAGTATAGTATCTGTATCATTCACTTGTGCACCATATTCTGTGTAGAAAACACACATTCTACCTTTTGGCAGCCGTGGTCTGTAATCTGAAGATAGACATAATGTAATCCATAGATTTGAGCCTTGGGTATATTTAATATTGTCCCTCAGAACACTTAGAACCAATGCTTCTTAGAATCATATTGACTGTTTTAAAGGTGTCATCAGAATGTATTTTACTCACAAGTCTTACATCACAAAGGAGATGGTGCATCTTTTCGAGCCTGTACAAAGCAATGAGAGGCTTATCTACTGAAATCACATGATGCTGCACTGAATGCTGTCCTATGTTATTTCATGCCTCACTGGGAAAGGCATTGAGCTGAAGTCAGGTTAGCGGGACTGCGTAATGTTTACTTAGCTGCTATTGATTTTGAACGCCTCTATGTTGACCTACTTTGCTGTAAGGAGAACAGCCAGTTTTTATAGTTACTCCATAAAATGGAAAATTTTCATTTTCAGTATCATTCTTGTAAATATCTTCAACTCCATCTCCAAGACCTAGACGTCATTCTTAAAGATTGGTGCCCAGATTTTGATATAGTATTCCATCTGTGGGTTAACCAGTGATTTATACAGAGTAGGATGATTTCCTTGTTTCTGTACTTTGTGCCAATGAAATCACATACTCTTCAGGTTTTACCAGGTCAGGCACCTTCAAAGATTTCTGAGTGCCAACTCAACTCTCTCTGCTCCTGTGCTGCCTTTAATATTTCCTGTCCTCATGTTTACTTCCACAATACATTCAGTTCAATTATCAGTTACCTTAATTTGACTCTCTTTTTTCCATTCTCAGTTCTTCCCTATTACTTGTGCACTTAGTTTGGTTCCCCAATGGACTTTACTTCTAATAAAATGTAAGAATTCTTGTGAGTGCTGGATTCTTCCTAGTGATCCACAAAATGGAGTGGGATGGAGATTGAGAAAGATGCAAAATCGCCAGGTGTAGCCTGCTGCCAATTTTCCACCCTGCACTCTGACCACCCTGCTAGGTCATTCACTGGCTGTCCCTTCAGTAACACCAACAACCTGCATTTCTATAATAAAAACAGGAAATTTTGTAAATACTCAATTGATCAAGGGAGCATCTGTGGAGAGAAACATAGTTAACATGTCAGGTTGAAAACCTGCTTTTCTGTATTGCACAGGAATGTATCAGACATTAAAATTAAACACTTTGTGAATGAAGGAGACATTATATCAAGCAATTAAAAGTTTAGGCAAATGGATGGGTTTCATGGTATTTTATAAAGAAGTGGAATAGCAGAGCCTTTTGAGGATTAGGTATAGGTTTATGGAACAAAGGCAATATCAGATAGAGAAGGGGGCAGATTTAGAGGACATCAGAACATTTTATATAGTTTATCCCATGAATATTTCTGTTTATCCCTGTCTGCCCAATGGACCTTCACTTCCCAGAATCACGATATAGGTCACGATAGGTCAGGGTTGCTGTGGAAGTGGTGCTGGGGACAAGCAAAGCAGGGAGATGTCACAGGATTTAGGCTCTCATTCACTTACATTTACAATGTCAAATTACCAAACTGCACATCTTTGGCATGTGGGAGGAAACCAGAACTCCTGGAGGAAAATTACACAGTCACAGGGAGAACATGTAAACTTTACACAGATTGCACCCAAGGTCAGAATTGAACCAGGGTCTCTGCCACTGTGAGGCAGTAACTCTACTAGCCATACCACTTTGCTGCCCAGAAGATTAGGTGCTGGAAAACACTCTCCTGCTCAAGGACAATAATAATTTTAGACACTGTATTGTCACCCTAGCTGAACAGGTATTGGTGCCTTTGGTGGCATTCTGGCTTCTGACCCAAGTGGTCATGGATTCAAGCCCTATTGCAGTAACCATACAAAATCTAGGCTGAGGCTTCAGTGCAGTACTACATTAGAGGTGCTATCTTTTGGGCTAGATATTAAATAGAGGCTCTCTCAGTCTCCAAGGTAGATTTAAAAGATTCAGTGAGGCGATTGTGAACATCAGCAGTGGAGGTGTCCCAATCTCATAGTCTATATTGCTCCTTCAATCAATAATTAAATTAGGTCATTGGTTCAATATCACATTGCTTTTTGTGCAAGCTGTGAACTAATCGGCCAATAATTTCCCCTATCTCTAATATCAACTATACTTTGAAAGTACTTAATTGTTTGTAAAATACTGAATGTAAGAAAGGTGCTGTTTAAATGCAATTTCCTTCTTACATTGTTCAATATTCTATTCACCATGTGATAACAAAAAAATCTCTGATATAGTAAGGCATTTGGGAGCAGATAATGTTCAGGCTACAATTCTGAAAAGGTGCTCTGGAGCCAATCATGCCACTAGCCAAGTTGTTTCAGTAAAATTGTAATGCTGGTGGCACAGCAGTATGGCAGGTAGTGTTCAGTTCTGATCTCTTGTGCTGTCTGTGCAGAGTTTGCATGTTCTCTCTGTGACCGAGTGGGTTTCTTCCAGGTGGTCCAGTTTCCTCTCACATCCCAAAAACGTGCTGGTTGATAGGTTAATTACTATGAGTTGACCCTAGTGTAGAAATCAGGGGTGGAGAGAGTTGATTAGGATGCCACATGGAGTAGATTACAGGAAAGTAAGTGGAGGAATGGAATTTGAGTGTTGGCATCGACTTGATGGGTCAAATCCAATGCAAAATAACCCACTTGATTAACAGTCCATCTTTTCTAAACATTTACTTCCTTAGCCTCAAGCATTCCATGATTGTAGTGTACACCAGCTACAAATCTAGCAATTTGCCAAGATTCATTTGGTAGCATTTCCTACACTTGTGACCTCTATCAACTAGAGGATAAAGGAAGCAGGTGCATGGGAGCACTGTCATCCACAGATTTTCCACCATTCTGACTTGGAGATATGTTGCCCTTCCTTCAACTTTCCTGATCTGCATCCTGAACTCCTTCCCCAAAACACAATAGGAGTATCTTTACCAAATGTACTACAGTAGTTCAAGGGGATGACTCACTACTGCTTTCTCACTATCCTGTAAATCAATTTAAAAAAGAACAGATAGAAAAGATCTGTTTCCAATAGCTGAAGAATCAAGAAAGAAGGATCATAAATAATATTAATTGTGAGATAGGATGGAGGTCTAAATAACCTTCTTTACATAAGGAGCTCTGAGGATCTGGAATTTACTTCCAGAGGAATTACAGCACATAACCATTTTAAGATTAGATCAAGTGGATGAGATAAAAGTGTTTGGACATAGGATAAGGGTGCATAAATGCAATCACAATACAACAATTTCATGATTTATGAAAGAGATGGGTTCCTGGAAAATGTTCTGTTAAGCAAAGTTTCATAAGTTGAAAAGGCTGGGCAAACTGCGTTACAGGTATTTTGGAACAGTGCACTTCTATGTGTGGAGAGTGCACACTAATTATGAGACTGAAAAATAACTTTGTAAACTGAAGACACGTCCCACTCTCTAAACAAAATGTTAATGGCATTATTACAAAAATTCATAATATGAAGTTTGTAAACCATGGAGTTTACTTATACGAGGGTAAATGTCGGGAAGGACAGGTTTGACTAATATAATTTACATCTAACTGTAAAGACCCTAGGCTCTAGAATTATCCCCCAGGACCTGCTACCTCTCTTTCCACATTAATATCTTTTTTAAAACCTATCTTTCCACCACATTATCTCCTTATACGAGTTGATGCCAAATTGTCCTTGGTCTACTGAAATTCCTTGGCAAAGCTTACTAAGTTATTGGCATTGCAACCTGTTGTTCTGCCCATATTTTAACCTGCTGGGGGTTACTTGGATCAAAAAGATGAATCGGCTGAAATGAGCACAGTGCCAATAGACTAATCTCTTTTAAAGTCTTGAATTTGCAGTCAATTATGGTCCTGATTGGCATATCTAAATTAGGGGAATAAACAATGAGAATTAGACAGAATCTTTTGTTGTTGATTATCTCTGATGCCATACATCCACTTCCAATGAAGGTGCAGAGTGCTTTGCAAGGCGCACAATCACATAGTACAGAATCAGAATCAGCACCTGGGACACGCTGCCAGAGGAGGTGGTGGAAGCAGATATGGCAGCGATGTTTTAAGAAGCATTTAGACAGGCACATGAACAGGCAGGGAATTGAGCAATACATAAACTGCAGGTGTGCAGTTTAATTTGGAATCGTGGTCAGCACAGGGTGGTATGCTGTACCATTCTATGTTTTCAAGAACAGCAGAAATTTGATCACTTTAGGATCCCACAAAAGATAAATTAATATTTGTTGTACCCTGTATACTGTTGTGGAAAATGTTGGTCCAGAACATTATTCTTCTTGGAATAGTGCAGCAAAGTCTGTTACATTCATTTCAGTAGACTATGGTCCTGATCAATATTTATCATTCAACAAAAATATTTAAAATTGCTCATTTACTCCACTGCTGTCAGTACCTCTCTACTGTGATCTCCTTCGTTCTCACCTCCCCTCACACTCTTTGAATCTCAAAGCTTGTTTATCTTGAATTTTCCTGAATTGTGATGAAAGGTCATTGACCTGAATGATAACTTTGTTTCTTCCTCCACAGATGCAGCCTGCCTTGCTCAGTATTTCGTGCTTGTTCTTATTTCAGATTTCCAGCATCAATGGTATTTTGCTCAACACTTTAAATTGTTTAGCACCTCCTGCCCCCTTTGAACTTTATTCCTACTTTCACCAAATTCCCACAGTCGCTCTGTTTAGCTGATCTACCCAAATTTCATCAAGCTCTGTGCTAAGTAGGGTTCAGTCTGAATGATAAAAGTAAATAAGATTTGCTGATAACAAAACATTTGAGCACGTGGCTTGTTTTTAATCAAAATCCTGATTAGTTACTTTCTGATATTTGATCCAGTTCCTCTGCGCATGACATACATAAACATGCAAGCCACTGGGCATGTACAGAGATGTTAGCATATAACATGCTATGGACATCAGTTACATGAAATCCTACTGCACACACAAGGCCCTTAAATGGCACAGACCTTGAACATTGCAGGCTTAACTGGTGGGTTGAGTGTAGCTTTGGTGTTAATGAGCCTGAGCCACACATGCAATAAAGTAACAGAACCTTGGACCTCATTCAATATTGGCATGGCCTCTTACACACTTGTGTTTTCACACTTTGAAGAATTTCTAGGCCATAGCATTTAAGCTGGCATCTTTGGCATGCCCATGTCAGTATGTACAGCATCAGTATTTAACTCTCAGCTAAACAGAACAATATGAAAGTAATTCAAAACTCTTTTATAAAGTATCCATTATTTGGGATGAAATTGTATAAATGGTCATAGGTCAAATAGGACCCTGAGAAGGGTCCTATGTAAAGAATATTAGTTGTTTCCTTTCAATTGATACTCATAATGGTGCTAAAGGCTTTCTTTCTAGTGACCTATCAAGTTGCCTCCAAAACAGAGCAACCAGTTTTATTAGCGCAAATACTAGAAAATGGGTCAGAATGTCCAAATTATATGTTTTAAAACTTGTTTTCTTTCTGTAATCCAATACTCTCCTCACTTTGACCTTTAAGGGAACAGAGTGTGGTTATTTAATTCTATCCACAATATCCTGAAGTATAACCTGCTAAAAGGTTTCAGAAAGGTTGAATTCCTTTAGATTTCTTCTGGATGGACTATAACCCTTGCTTATGAAGTATCAACCTACATCTGCCTTAAAAATATCCAAGGATTTTTCCACTACAATCCTTTGAGGAAGAAGACTCCACAGACTCAAGATCCTCTGAGAGATGAAAAAAAATCACCTAATTTCTGTCATCACCTAATTCAAGATTGTCCAACAATATCTACATCCTCTCCATATTCATCTTATCAAGATCCCCAAGTCCCTCTCACAACTCCAAACTTCCATGGATAAAAACCTAGCCTGTCCAAACTTTCTCCACAAGTTAACATGGTCATTCTCACTGGTCTAAGGAAACAAAACATCAGAATAAAGCCAAAACTAATCAGGAAAAAAAAGCTGTCAAAACAGTCCCTTTCTGTCCATTTTAATGAGTTGTTCAAGAAACCAGTCTGACCATCATTACCAGTATGGGAGGGTCAGGTCCAGCTTGATGACTTCATCAAAACAGTTCTGAAATGGTAACTATTTCTCTGTCCACAGCTGCTGCTTGACCTGTGAAATACACTCAGCGCTTTACCTTCCTTACATATTCTTGTACTGATTAACAGAAACAAATAAAAAGAAAAATGATCCTAGCCAAGTTTTGTGATTTTGAAAATCCATGTGTATGAGGGGGACAATAAATCAGATAGTTTCAACACAGGATATTTTCTAATTAGAGAGGGCCAAAAATAAGCCAAATATTTTCCCATGGGGATAAAGAGAGAAGGATAGGCTATGGAACTAGGAACCATTGTTCAATAGCTTCCAATAGCCAGGTTAACAGCACAATGGACAGATGACCCAGGATCTGTTACTTGTTCTCTTCATGCTGAGCTATTCACATCCTTAGAGTTTCCCATATTTCTCCAGACACAGTAGAAATATGGATTTCCCTCATAATTCACAAGAGATGCAAAGCAACAATCTTAAAGCCAAGGCTAGAGAATTTTAGCTATGTGGGGAAACTGGGGTGCTATTGTTTTTTCAGAATATAAGATACCAAGGGAGGATTAACTGAGGTGTATTCAATTGTGAAAGTGAACAAGAAGAATCTATAGCAGAGAAATCCTTAATTTAAGGTACAGATTTAAGTTAGTTTATACATCACCTATGATGACTACCTAGATGATTACTTGAGCACAACACGAGGCTACAAACCAATGTCTATAAAGTAGGTTTGTCCAAAGTAGTTCCTTTCTTGGCCAATGTGGATGTAATAGTCCAAATAGCCTGTTTTGCACAGTAAATTTCTATGATTTCAGTTTTGCAAATAAATGAATCTCCAGGAACTCCATTTCTATTCCACTCCTTTTCCTTTGGATAAACCCTTTCCTCATAGTACCAAGATCAGTGCTGTAGTTGTCCTGACGCTATCATTCTCTTCATCCTTGCAGATATCAGGTACAATGCAATTTGAACAGGACCACCATTTACATCATCTCTCAGTTCCCCTTACTTTGTTGAATGATGAAAAGAATCTCCAGTTAACACACTAATTCTAGTTATAATAGAACTTTACATTATACTTTGTGGCTTGATTCCAGATTAGTTTCTTACAAAGTTGTCATGGCTTTAGCTTATCAATTTCTTTAGTTTAGTATCCTCTTAACATTTATTATTGATGTTCACTAGAATTTCACATCATGCAGTTCCTTTTCCTTTAATGTATGTCTGTTCATTAATTTTAACTTATTCCCTTAGAAATTAATTACTGATGACTTGCTTATATATATTATTTCTTATTATCCCTTGGTTTAAAGTACTCAATACCTTCTTCCCCTCTGCACATAGTTCCCACTCTGACCAAGAATGATCTGTTTAGCATTCCACCCTCCAGGCTCTGTGTGAAATGGACACCAAAGTTTAAAGCCCGCTCTGGGAGATCAATGTAATAGCAACAACTGCTTCCATTTATATAGCACTTTTAACATAGCAAAAAATGTCAAGAGCATTTCACCGGAATGTTGCTAAATTTAATAATGAATGCAGTGCAACATAAGAAGCTATTAAAGCTGATGATCAAAATATTGATTTTTCAACAATGACTTAAATGAAGAGTAGTAGAGAGCACTGTACCCTAGCATCTGCATATAGAGCCACCAATTTCAGAGAATCGGAGGCCAGAAATAGATTATTAACTCACCATAGAACTGATTGTGATTACAGAGAAAAATAATTAAAATAAATAAAAATTAAGAGGGATTAAAAAAAAGAGTGAGAAGTTTAAAATCAAAATATCCCTCATCCTGAAACTGATATAAGCAGGCATAAGGTGCTGGATTAAAGAGGCTTAATCAAAGACACAGTCAGCAGGGTTTTGGTTGACCTTGTTTACAGGGAGCTGAATGAGACTTTCCAGGGGTTTGTTGAAATAGTCAAATTTAATAGGGAACAAAGGAATTGATTAAGGTTTCAGCAGCAAGTGAGCTGAGACTGTGGTGCAGTCAGGCAACATTGAGTAGGTTAAGGTAGATGGTATTGGTAACCCAATGTAACTGCACTGTGTAATGAATTGATCTGTACGATCAGTATGCAAGACAAGTTTTTTAAAAATTTTATTTACAGCGTGGTAACAGGCCCTTCCAGCCCAACGAGTCCACACCGCTCATTTTAAACCCCAAATTAACCTACCCGTATGTCTTTAGAATGTGGGAGGAAACTGGAGCACCCGGAAGAAACCCACGCAGACATGGAATAACGTACAAACTCCTTACAGGCAGCAGCGGGAATCGAACCCGGGTCAGTGGCACTGTAATAGCATCGTGCTAACCACTACACTACCGTTTTCCACTGTACCTCAGTACAAGTAACAATAATAAACCAATACCAATTAAGATTAAATGCCGATACATATACTTCAGTAGGTACACAAATGTTTCCTTCTGGGACGTTGATGAGTCAGAGTACAGGAAGGAGATGGAGAACTTAGTGACATGGTGCATGACAAAAACCTTTCCTTCAATGTCAGCAAACAAAAGAGCTGGTCACTGGCTTCAGGAAAGGGGGCAGTGTATATGCTCCTGTCTACATCAACGGTGTTGAGGTCGAGAGGGTTGAGAGTTTCAATTTCCTGGGAGTGAACATCACCAATAGCCTGTCCTGGTCCAACCATGTAGATGCCAGGGCCAAGAAGGCTCACTGGTGCCTCTACTTTCTCAGTAATTTGGTATGTCCCCTTTGACACTCACCAACTTTATCAATACACCATAGAAAGCATCCTATCCAGATGCATCACGGCTTGGTACGGCAACTGCTCTGTCTAAGACTGCAAGAAACTGCAGAGAGTTGTGGACACAGCCCAGCGAGTCATGGAAACCAGCCTCATCTCGACGGACTCTGTCTTTACCTCTCGCTGCCTTGGGTGAAGCAGCCAGCATAATCAAAGACCCCACCCATTTGGGTCATTCTCTCTTCTCCCTCCCATCAGGCAGAAGATACGGGAGCCTGAGGGCACATACCACCAGACTCAAGGTCATCTTCTATCCCACAGTGATAAGACTATTGAACAGTTCCCTTATATGATGAGATAGACTCTGACCTCACGATCTACCTTGTTGTGACCTTGCACCTTATTGCACTGCACTTTCTCTGTAGCTGTGACACTTTACTCTGCATCGTTATTGTTTTTACCTGTACTAACTCAATGCACTCTGTATTAACTCAATGCAACTGCACTGTGTAATGAATTGACCTGTATGGTTGGTATGCAAAACAAGTTTTTCACTGTACCTCGGTATAAGTGACAATAATAAATCAATACCAATACCAATACATTACATGCTTGCCTTCATCAGATGGGACATTGAGTGCAAGAGTTGGGATGACATCCTACAGTTGTACAAGAGATTGGTGAGACTGCACCTGGACTATTGTGTGCACTTTTGGTCACCATAGTACAGGAAATATGTGATTAAACTGGAGAGGGGCATAAAACATTCACAAGGATGTCACTGGGACTGGAGGGCTTGAGTTATATGGAGAGACTGGATAGGCTGGGACGGTGTTCACTGGAGCAGGACATTGAGGTATGACCTGATGGATGTTCATAAAATCATGAGGGGCATAGATAAGATGGATGGTCACAATCTTTTTCCCATGGTATGGGAGTCTAAAACTAGAGGGCATAGTTCTGTGAGAGAGGAAAGATTTAAAGGGGACCTGTAAGCCTTGTTTTTCACACAGAAGGTGGTGGGTAGATGGAATGAGATGCCAGAGGAAGTAGTAGAGGCATCTGAACAGGTACAGGGGTAGGAAAGGTGTCAGGGGAAATGAGCCAAATGCAGACAGATAGGACTGGCTCTGGAAGGCACCTTGGTTGGCATGGACGAGTTGGGGTGTAGGGACTGCTTCCTTGCTATATAACTCTATGACGTGAGTGCACTGGAGAGGATGTGGAGGAGCTTCACCAGGGTGTATCAGTATTGGTTTATTGGTATTGGTATTGGTTTATTAAGAAGCTTCACCAGAGTGTGGCCCTGGATAGAATGTTTCAGTTATAAACTGAGGCTGGGTTTGTTTACCTTGGAAAGGAAGAGGCTGACGAGGCAACCTGATTGGGGTATACAAAATTATGAGGGGCATAGGTAGGATGATTGTAGGAAATTCTTCCCTTTACAGAGGTGACAAAAAACTGGAAGACAAAGGTTTAGGGTAAGGGGGAAAAGGTTTAGAGGGAATCTGAGGTTATTTTTTCCACCCAGAGTATGGTTAGAATCTGGGACGCACTGCCTGAGTGAATGGTGGAAATGGTCACTCTTACAACATTTAAGGTGTATCCAGACAGGTACTAGGATTGCCAAGGGAACGAGCCAAGTGCTAATAAATGGGATTAGTGTAGATGGATAATTGATGGTTGGCATTGATATAGTGGACCAAAGGGCCTGTTTCTGTGCTGTACATCTTGATAACAATGGCCAGCAAATGCAATTAACCACAGATGTAGCAGGCTACATTGAGTGATGAATATTATTATATAAAGCTTAGCAAAAATGACCAAAGATTAATTCGGCAGATGTGTTTGCTGCTCAACCTAATGCTTTATCCAGTTTACCACATGACAACTCTGACATGGGTAATGAAAACTTAACCTTCATGTTACAGTGGTGGACTATAACTTTGTAGTCACAGCTGCAGAAATTGCTCAGGTGCCACAGCAGGCTGTGCTCCTATATTGGGTATGCTGACATACTCTCAAGAGGTTGGGCAGTCTGGATATGTGCTTAAGTGTAGGCCTGCACCATTCTGTAACAGGAGATTCAAATGTTCCACTGATCAAAGTTGTTTGAAGAGGGGATACTGAACATTTATTCCTCCTGTGCTGAGAAAGTGGATTTCTGATGAGGTCCATGGAAGAGAGACCAGTGCTGAAAACATGAAAACTTAGTATGTTGGCCAAATCGAGATAAGAATTTAGACGGATTCATGTCAATGTGTCAAGCTTGCCAGGCAAATAGGATGACTCCACCTAAGACATGTCACAGATATGGAAGTGGTCGACAATCATTTCAGAGAATCTATGTAGATTTTTGACAGAAAGGCAACAACAACTTTCT
>JARFYF010000104.1:55511973-55523212 GCA_030265395.1 Rhina ancylostomus
CTCTCGTGACCCTGTGCATTGGAGCCTCCATACCAGGCGGTGATGCACCCAGTCAATGCTCTCCACTGTGCAGCTACAGAAATTTGCAGAGTCTTTGGTGACATACCAAATCAACTCAAAATTCTAACAAAGCAGAGCCACTGGTGTGCCTTCTTCATGATTGCATCAGTGCGTTGGGCCCAGGATAGATCCTCCGAGATGCTGCTGCCCACAAATTTGAAGCTCCTCACCCTTTCTACCACTGACCCCTCATTGAGGACTGAGTTTGTGTTCTCCTGACTTCCCCTTCCTGAAGTCCACAATCAGTTCCTTGGTCTTGCTGATGTTGAGTGTGAGGTTGTTGTTGCAACACAACTCAAACAGCTGATCTATCTCACTCGTGTACACCTCCTCATGGCCATGTGAGATTCTACCAGTGACAGTAGCGTAATCGGCGAATTTATAGATGGTTTGAGCTAGCCACACGGTCACGAGTGTAGAGGCAGTAGAGTAGATAGAAAACAAATAGAATGTGGTTCTGAGGAGGTGAGAACAAGAATGCAGAAAATGGAAAGGGCAAAGATGAAGAATTCTGCAAAGTATGATGATGGAAGTCCTGAACTGAAGAAACAGAATATAAATTGAAAGATTGTGGTATAAGAGCAGGTACAATAGACAGAGAATGGACTAGAGTTTTACAAGCAGAATGAGAGAATTTATTTATTTTTGGGGTGTGGGCATAAGTGCCAAGGTCAGTATCTATTACCAGCCATAATTCCACACAGGTGGAGTGGTACCCATGCATTTTTATGCTTGGCCTTCTTAGTTGTTGAGGCCAGTTTTAGAAGCTACTATCAGAATAGTCTGGATGAATAATTGAAAATCATTTTGGAAATGGCACATACTGCAACCATGGTGAAACTGTAGTGGCGGGAATGAATGAATGAATGGGCTGCCAATTAAGCAGGCTACTTTGTCCTGCATGGCTTCAAGTACCCTTGATTGTTCTTAGAGCTCACTCATTTAGGCAAGTGGAGAATAATTCAAAATAATCCAAAATCATCCTGATCGCTGAAAGCCATCGAGGTGTCAAGAGGTGAGTCACTTGCCATAGGATACCCTCACCTAACCTGCTCTTGTAACCACATTATTTGTGGCTGGTCCGATTGAGTTTCTGAATAATGGCAACTCCCTGGAATGTTGACAGTGAGGAACTCAGCAAAGTAATATCATTAAATATCCATACAAGTGAATAGACTGACTCTTGTTGGAGGTGATCATTTAAGGTACAGGTCCTCTGCAGCGCACTAATGCCTGACTCATGTATAGCCCATACTGCGTTTGGGAGACTGGCAGGATTATGTTGTCGCTACTGCTGGGCAATAGGCATCTTCTGGTGTGTGGGAACCAGTCGTACACTGTACAATCACAAGCATACACAATCACTTCTGACCTCAATCAAGGTCGTTTTGGTAGTCAGAGCTATAGAGAATATTGGTTGATAGCCTATTCCAAAAAATGGAGATAAAAATGTTAAGGAAAGATTGGGATGGCCATGTGAAGGAGAGAGAGGTTAGAAATTGGAAGGAAAGTTCTTGGAAGTTTTCCCACTTTGGGGTGAGAGTACAAAATAACACTGATTAAAGTCAGTCATCAATGCACTAGTCTTCATTGGTAGATTTTCTAACTACAGGTAGGTCTGCTATAACACAATAGTTGCATTCTTAAGAAACCCCACGTGTTTGAAAATCATGTTATAAACACAATTGTATCGATTGGGAAAAGGGGGTTAGAGGCTAGAGAGTTTCAGACTCATAATAATAGCGCTATTTTTCCTGTGGGATTTTCAAAAATAAAAGGGGCTTGTAATAACTAAGTTTATTTTATTGCAAACTAAAAATGCTAAAGGCTGCATGTTACATTGTTTAATGGGATATTGTTGCACAAGTATCAATAGAAGCAATTGCTTGTCAATTTCAATGGCCTCCAGCACCGAAACTAGCAGTGTGTGTTCTTACGAGACAACGGTATCTGATTACTCCATAGAAATTACATGTAAATGACTTTGTTCCAAAACACCTTTTTTTTCCTGATTCTCAATCTCCAAAGTAATTCTTAAGCAGCTCTCTAAATCCTGATCAAAATCATATAACCAATTCAGCTCGCATAATACAAATCATGTTCCCCAATTCATCAATTGCATTATACCCAATTCTCATTATGGAAATATGTGTTATAGCAGAACTACCTGTATTCTCTTTGCTGATTCACCTGGTGCCCATTTCTACAATTCTTGTTTCTTGGTGGCTTACAAATAGAAGACTAAGTGTGGTCTTCATGTGACTATAACACCAGAGGCTGACTTGGGGGACAAGAGGCATCTGCATTCTGCATCAAGCAGAACAAAAAATATATGAAAATAAATGTGATCCCATATTGTGGTTCACAATTAAAGAGTGGTTGCATATGGAGAAGGACATGCATCCCCAATGAAAAACTTTGCATATTTCTAAATTTCAAACAGTATTTGCTGATTTGCAACCAAGAAGTAGTATTCTTTACTTGGCACATGTTCAATTACTTGGATAAAGTTCTGCAGCAATATTGGCAAACAAATTTGAATTAAATATCTATTTAGGTTATAATTTTTAAACAAAAGGTGGTTAAAAGTAGGCACCTTACCTTCCATTTTTCATCCTTTGCCAATCTACTGTATCTCAACAAAAAGCACCGAATTTTCAAGAAAACATTCTAAACTGAGCATTTTTGAGAACTTATTTGAATGTTACAATCCCTTCATATTTGAACAAAGTATTATCACAGACATATCTTTTAGATTACAAAATATAACTGTTTAAAAGTCAACATTCAAAATTCAACTTTTTAATTCTTACACATGTAAGTGGCTCTTCAAAATATCGAATCTATATTTCTTTTAAGTAAGGAAAATTACCATGAAAAATTCCTGTCTCCTTTTTTTTGACATTTTATACAAATAAATACTAGTTATAGTCAATTTCCCCAAGAGATTAAATTGTCAGTAACAATCCAACAGAGGGAATAGGGCTTACATAAAATCCTGACATGTTGTGCCTGGCCAATAATCAAAAATCTCCAGAAGATGTCTGCATAGGTGCTCCTTAGGGGTGGTAGCCTTTTGGCTCGAGTATGTTGTTAACAGATGGGTTTGGAGAGCTTAAGAAAATTGAAATTCAGTTTGCAAAAAGCTGCAGGCCTCCAACAGAAATTAGTGCTGGCATTTAAAATGCAAAAACATTTAATATTTTGATGATTAAAAACAATGATGTAAATCCTGTTATTTGTCATCCATAATAGGTCACAAACTTCATTTTCAATATTGAATATTCATTAGGGAAAGCAAATCAACAGGCAATTTTATTTTAAATGTGAACAAATTACTCAGAGCAATTTAATTGGCTGATATTCATGCTTATATTCACTGAATTTTCAAATGCTGTATTGGTGATCTGATTTCCTGCAACAAATTTTTGATCCTTGCCTTCTATTTCTGTAAAACAATTTTCATTTCACTAACAAAGTAGAACGGAGCATTGTCAAACAAAATTTGTCACCAAGCCAGAGATAATAGAACAGCAATATGGTCAAAGTGAAGTTTTAAAGTGCGTCTTAACAGATGTGTAGAGAGGCAGAGAGGTTATGGGAGGACTAAAGGTACAGATGATAATAGTGGAATTATTAAGATCAGGAATGTGCAGGAGGACTGAATTGAAGCAACATGGAGATCTCAGGGTTGGAGGGGGGCTGGGCAATATAAAATAAGGAATCTTAATTCATGAAATCATCTGAAAACAGTAACTTGAAATTGAGACATTGCCAGTCAAAAATGATGAGTTAACAGAACTTGATGCAATTTAGAATACCAGTACCTAGAGAGACTGAAAAATGACTGGTTGGCCAGAAGTGCATTGGAATAGTTTAAATGTAGTAACAGTAAAGTGAAGTGTTTGACAGCAAGTGAGCCGAGGCATAGTCAGAGTTATGGAGTTTTACAAAGTAGAAATGAATGTACAGTTTGGAAACTCAGAGGGTCTAATAAGATGTCACAGCTGCAATCAGCTTCAGTGACCAGGGAGTAGTATGGAGTCAAAGTGTAGGGATCAGAAGATAAAAACAAATGTTATGGCAAGGTACAAAAATAAATAGATTATATGCAGACACATTAACATGCCAATATCATACATATGTAGGTGTACCTGCATAGAACATAACAAAGCTAGTTATCACTTGCTATTGCTCTTACCTAATAATGGAGCAAACGGCATTGACATGTAATGGCAGTGGAAAAAATAAATCAGAAATATTCCTGCCATTTTTGTGGCAGTCATTTATCATTCATTTCTTTGGTGAGGTCTTCTGCAATAGACCAGTTTTGGAAACTACTAAATTCTTAAAAGTCACAGAAAGAAGCATTAGGTGGTACGTTAAGTTGTCAGAATTTGGGGCTTTATTCAAGCTTCCCTAGATATGTAATTCATCTTGGTCTACCTTACAACTAAATAACTGGTGATCTCAGGGATTGTAACAGAACTCTTACAGAGTAACGTTAACTAGAATGCATCACATTAAGTAAATTCTCCACCTTCATAGACAGCATAAATAAAAAACCTACAAATTTGAGACACCAGCTTCAAACCAATACTGGTTTATTTATACTTTAGGAATAAACCATTTATAGTATAATGCAGAGATAACATACAGAAGGATGCATAACATACGGAAGGTTGCAAGGAAAATACATCTAGATACGGCACAACTCTTATTTTATCTAACATATGTTTAGATGTCTCCAACAATTTATCAACATACAATAACCTCAAGCTGGCTGAATCCATTAATTAGGTTGGTACTG
The DNA here is from genome assembly GCA_030265395.1 of Rhina ancylostomus. Classification (NCBI taxonomy): domain Eukaryota; kingdom Metazoa; phylum Chordata; class Chondrichthyes; order Rhinopristiformes; family Rhinidae; genus Rhina; species Rhina ancylostomus. Next base: position 55,516,844 of record JARFYF010000104.1, read on the forward strand.
CAAATTACCCAGCCTTACAGCCAATGGCTGAGAAGTACAATCACGCTGATTTTCTTTTCACTGGATTTTACTATCTCCGAACTGCACCAGAAATCTGACAGAAATTATTTCTGAACACCTAACTGTCGATCTAAGGGGTCATGCCAAAGATATGCATCTTTCTCAACTTCAGAATAGATGTTAATCCTAGTCATAATTTATGAATCTACTATTTTATTAAAAATTCTTCCCTTCCTCCCCACCAGCAAAATAACATATCAAACCAAGTCAGTTTATGCTAAAACAAATTTAGACCAGAGACGTTAATATGTTAAGACTGGTCCAGCCATTGACCCTCTAACAAAATTACCATATGCAACCTTGTGTTAACCCCTTACATGCTGATTCTAGCAATACAACAATGCTATATTCAACAATCCATTTTGATATAGAAACATTGTTCTCACGATTTCTCCTGATATTTTGCCTCAAATTCTAAAATTAGATGGCAATATGAATTTACTCAGAATTCAACTATTAGTTTGCACAGCCACCAATGTTTAAAGAGATCAACAATATAACCAAAAACTCATCACAAGGAGGCACTTCTTGGAACAAGGAGGCACTTCTTGGAACAAGGAGAAATGTTTGAATATTGGTGGCTAATGCAGTTATAACAATATTCAAGAAACATTTTATTCAAATCCAGAAAATGCTGGAAAAACATCAGTCAAGCAGCATCTATCAACATTTCAGGTCTGTGACCCTTCATCAGAACTGGGTAAGAGAGAACTGTAGTTTTGTTTTCAGTAGGAAAGATGATGGGGGAAAAATGTATAGAACAAAGGGAGTGTCTGTAATAGATCAAGTGCAAATAGCTTAATGGAGACAATTATCAGCACGTTGAACTTCTAGGTCTGTGTAATGAGTTGCTTATGGTAAGGTGGTGAGATCCACCTGACAGGCTAGACTTACACATGTAGGATAAGAGAAACAGAACCGACATGATGTATAAACAGAAAATGGAAAATGCTGGCAAAACTAAACAGGTCCAGCAACATTTATTGAATGGCAAATGATTAGCATTTCCGATGAGGTACCCTCTATCAGACCAGAGAAATAATTACAGGTAGATAGCAACAAAATGTGGGTGAAACCAAGGGGATTTCTCTGATAGAGTGAACACATAGATGGAATAAGGTACTATGGTTGCGCAATTTGTGCTGATGTGGTTCTGGCATACTGGGACATGTTCAGCAGGCCAGAGTACAGAAAAAAAAAAGCACGGCAGATGGAAAATGATCTTGCACAAATCAGGGGTAAAAAAAGTTAGTTAATTCAATATAAAGTCCAGAAGGCTGGAAAATGAGAGATGTTGCTCCTCAAGTCTGCATTTGGTCTCATTATAACAGTGCAGGAGGTCACAAACAGATCAGAGTAGAATTGGGATGATGAATTAAAATGGACGGTCAGGGTCATTCCTACAGATTGAGATTAGGTGCTCCACAAAACGATCACCCAATCTGCATTCGGTTTCTCCGGAGCAGAGGAGGCCACATTGTGAACACCTAATGAAGTTCTTTCAGACTGAAAGTGCAAATTTGCTTGGGTTCCCAGAAGACGGGAAGGGAAGGTGTTGCACTTCCTATTGTTGCATGGTAAAGTGCCACAGGATGAATGGTGGGCAGGGACAGAAAAGTACATGAGGAAGTCGCAAAGGGCGCGATTTCTATTAAACAATAAGGGAGGCAGGAATGTCTAGTGCTAGATTCTCATTGGAGCTTGTGAAAATTGTGAAGGATAACACATTGAATGTGGATGTTGGTGGCATGGAAGGAGAGGACCATTCTGTCCAGAGGAGAAGGGGTGAGCGCAGTTATGTGGGAGTAGATGAGATGCAGTCAAAAGATTTTGTCCATTATGGTGCAGGGGAAGCCACAATTAAGAAAAGTTGGAAGACATTTCAGAGGCACCTGTGCAGACTGTCTCATCATCAGAGCAAATGTGACAGAGACAGAGGAATTAAGAAAATAGAGTGTAATCCTTACAAGCAGGTAGGGTGGGAGGAAGTATGATCTAGGTATGTGTTGGCTTGCAGTAGATGTTGGTGGTTAGCCTTTCCCGAGATGAAGATGGAGAGGTCCAGAAAGGGAAGAGTCAGAGATGGACCATGCGAAGGCGAAAGCAAGGTAGAAACTGGCTGCATAAGGAATGAAATTTGAGATCCATACAAGTGCAAACAGCACCACTGTAGTGTTTGACACAAACTGATACAAATAGTTCCCTATATATCCCCTCCAAGGCTGTTATTGGTATTGGTTTATTATTGTCAGTTGCACTGAGGTACAGTGAAAAATTTGTCTTGCATACCGATCGTACAGTACCAATTCATTACAGTGTAGTTACACTGTGTTAGTACAGAGTGCATTGAGGTAGTACAGGTAAAAACAATAACAGTAAAGTGTGTACGTTACTCTGTACTGTTATATATCACTCCTTCCATTCATTTATAGTTACTAACTAATCAGCAACTAGGTCACCAATTATAAAGCATTCATTCAGCTTTTTCTTAATCAAAATGTTTACTAAAATGTATTAGTTATCATACTTCCAAGAATGTGACGTCCCTATTGATCACCATTAGGATTACTGATCATCTTGATAGGAAGGCAGTGGAAGCAATATGGTTATCCACGTTCTTTTAATGCAACTAGAAATGCCAGCAATCACCACTAAAAATTTTTCACACACAATGAAACTATTTTTGAATTATCCATTTGAGTTATAGTATGGTTCTTTTTTTTTAAACAAAATTTCTTTTACATGGAAGTATATTTTCTACAATATATTTCTGTATAAAATTGCCAACTAATAGCAGTGCATGGATCAGCTTCCCACCACCCCTCCCCCCAAACAAATCTCACACCCAAGCACAACAATCAAATGTGAAAGGAGATGGAAGTTGTGTCCTGGTGCATCCAATGCTTCTCTTGCATCGAGTTCTTGGGTAGGGCACATACACACTGCAGGGCCAGATGCGTTTCACATCCGGCCTTTAGATTTATGCCAGGGATGGTTGGTGCATACAACTTGACTGAAAATGTTTTTCTTCCTACCTATTCTTTTGAATTCATTTATAGAGCTTCAACTTCTTTTTAGTAATTTTTAAAAATCTTCTTTCATCTTTCTTAAATAATATTTAATTATTTAAACCCTTTTGCACTGTTTTTTTTTAAATGTCTCTGAACATCAGTGTGATCCAAAAGCAATTCAAGGGCTTCTGACAATGGTGAGCTGTCCAAAGACCATTAGTGGGTGGAGGAAGGGAAGCCTTAGCATCAGCCATGCAAAGACCAGAAGGCTAATTCCTCATTTTTACCTGGTCCACTTCATGGAAAAACCATGGTCTCCATTATGATCAGAGTCACGAAAAATAGGTGTAGCCCCAGGAATAACATGGGCAGGAGGGCAGATCAAGTACAATCTGGTTTAACATTAATTTCCTTTTGGGCTAATTGGGACAATGCAATATTTAGAACTCACTCACTCATGTCATCAGACACATTTTAAAATGGCTACCATACAATTACATGTTGGTTCATACAAATCACTTTTACCATACAAACCATGAGGAATCTTCCACCTGGTGATATTGATTCATTCCAAGTCATTACAGTGTTCTAAAGAAAAATAAAGCTCATCTTCAACAAGAACTGACTTTTCTATTTTAACATCAAGATCTGCATTGCAATTTTTAAAATCTGCATTGCAATTTCACATAAATTAATTCTGTAGAACAAAGATATGACAAGGTGATATTTTGGTATTCAGCCATCCTACTAATATTTGCCTAGCCTATTTACTATTTGGCTTGGTCTCCTCCATTTCATTTTCAACCAAATGTGTACATTTTTGTTTGTTGAAAAATATACCTAAGGAATAGATGTTTAAATTGGTATCCTCTTCAATGAGCTGCTCAGTAAAAATGACAATAACATTTTCTCAATCAAACCAGAACAATACACAATATTTCCTTCATTTATCTTTTTTTAAAAAGCAAGGCCAGCATTTATTGCCCATCCCTAATTGTCTGAGAACACAGTGATCTTCCTGAAAGCAGTCTATCTGGAGAATCTATTCCACTATGTTGCTGGGCTGATAGTTTCAGGATTTAGACACAAAGATGGAGGAGGAGCAGCAGCAATATATTTCCAAATCAGGTTGTTGTGGGACTTGGAGAAGAACCTATTGATGCTGGTGTTTTCGTATGTCTGCCACCTTTCTCTTGCTTGTTGAAAGAAGAAAAATAAATTCTGGAAAAGCTCAGGAAGCATTTGTGGAAAGAAAAACAGCATTTATGTTTCAAGTCAATAATCTCACTTCAGAACAGATGAAAGAACATAAATCTGAATCATTATCTTGTCACTCAGTCCACAAATGCTGCCTTACCTATTGTGCATTTCCAATTTTACAGGATATTGAGGTTGTCAAAAAGGTGGAGAGGAGCACCAGAGATGAGGTGACTGGCCAGCAGGTAAGCAAAAGTGTACATTGAGTGGAACAGTAAGGAGATGGTGAGATAGCAATGAGTAATGCAGTATTTGTCTCCTTAAACTTGACTAAAAATATCAGTACCCAGTTATGGCTAGGCCCAAGTGAGTTGGATTACAGGTCTGGCACTCCTCACAAAAAAGTTCTGCACTAAGTTATTGACTAAATAGCACTGCTTTAGAGGGTGCGTAAGAACAGAGGGATGTGCTTAATTCTTTAAAAGTAGCAGTACATGCTGACAGAGCAACTAACAATTAGCAATCCCAAATTTCATACATAAAGACAGAGAACAAAAGCCCAGGAGGTTACACTGAATTTTATTTAACATCAGTTACATGACAAGTGGAACACAATGTCCAGCTCTAACTCTTTAGGATTTGGAGTCCTAGAAGAGATTTACTCATATGGTTGCAGGGACGAGAGATTTTGTCCAGGTCAACCTGGAGAATCTGGAATTGTTCTCTCTGGAGCAAAGGTGATAGAAAGAGGTGTACAAAATTGCAAGCAGTTTGGATAAGGTAATTATAATATCTCTTTACTGGATGTTTCAGCCTGGAAGGATTTAGAGCAGACAAGAGAAACACAGGATAGTGATAATGTGAAGCCCATTGCCAAAAAAGGTAGCAAAAGCAGATGCCAACAAAGGTGACAAATGTAGAATCAGGGTTTTCAAAAGGGAATTGGCTGGGTATACAAGGGAAGATAATTTGCAAGACTACAAGGAAACAACAGAGATGATGAGACTAATTGGTTTGCTCTGTATGGAGTGAAGATGGATTGATGTGCCGAATGACCTCCTCCTGTGCTTTAATAACTCTACAATTTTGCTTCAACATAGCCAATCAGGAACAGCCCAATAATTTGACCTTCTTCCACTTAGGTAAAGAAGAAAATCTGCTCAATTTCTCTCAGCCTTAAGCTGCAATCTATTCCTTTTGTTGTCTAATTATAGTAACATTTTGTTTACCCAGCAAATCCTAGGCTTGACAGGTGCTCTTTAACTAAATAGGCTTTTAATCAATTCAGCATGGGCACTGCCTTAGCACTGCCCATCAGCCTAGGTGCTACCCCAATATTTGTTCAGGTGCTCGCTCTGAATTACCAGTTACTAGAACGTGCCAGTTGGTACAATACTGTAGACCAAACTTTTACTTTATCAACTAAGAAACTGCAGTTATTAATCACAAGCTCTGCCTACCTGTGAACAGCTCAACACAAAAAGCGTTCTTTGGCTGAAATAAAACTTCAGAACTTTAATCACCAGTTTGCTTGAGAGCCTTAAAAATATCAAAGAAACTCAAATCTCTCTGCATCAACTTGAAAATGAGAAAACTCCAAAAGCTCAGAGGTCAGATACAATTGCAACTTTCCTAGGAACTCATAAGACACATTTACAAAGCTGCTGACAGTCAAAGTACAAGCAAAAGAAAGTGTGAAAATATACTGAAAGACAAGTATATCTGTGGTTAAATGATATCATATTCTGTAAAAAAAAGTACTCTCAAAATTTAAAACTGTGCCTCAGTTAATAGAAATTTTAGTCATTTAAATTCACTTGGGAAGGACCAACAAGAAGATCAAATGAATGGAAAAGCAACAGATCAAAGCAATGCAATAAGATTAACAGAAGAGAAAAGTACCAAGGGAAAATTGTAATAAACATTGGAATTAAGTCATAAGGAAAAACCTTTCACTTTGCTTCATAGGACACATTTGCAATGCTGCAAACAGTGACAAAGTTAGAAAATAAAGGCAAAATTTTGAACACCAGAAGCAAACAGCAATCTACAAAAGAAAAAGGAGCTGAACACACCAGAACTGCTTTTCTGCATAATGCCT
>JARFYF010000104.1:55952034-55968220 GCA_030265395.1 Rhina ancylostomus
GGCAAGCATTCAGTCAGGCCAGGGCTCAGCTCTCAACGCATAGGGACGAACACCCGGCCGAGTACGGCAGTCGACACTTAACAGGGGGGCTGGGTTAACCCATTGACGGTTCCAACCAAAGCAAAAAATCTGCCATTGATTGCATCGGTTATATTAGCTTTCCTGGAATACGGGTGTCTGAATTCTTAGTTATGCATTATTTTTTTGCATCTGCGTAACTCCTAATGACGTGTATTGATTAACAATCTTTGGATGCAGTTTGAAGGCTGCTGCGGTTTGGATGTTGTCCTTGGCCCGGGCAGCAGTTGCCAGTTCCAGGCAACGTTTCCTCGGGTTATCCGACTCAGTTGGTCGTTCTCATTATGATGTATTCCTATTTGGCGAATGTATGCCCTGCCACACAACCGACTATTTTCTTTCGAAAAGTAGCCCTGGATGAAATCAAAATAATCGATTAATATATTTAAAACATTGTTGAAGGTTTTGGTGTTACCAGCTTAAAAAAACGCAACTAAATGTCTGAATTTTTAAAGAATATACTATTTCGAATAAAATTAAACCTGCAAAATACCAATCGAAACGTGTGTAATTGTATATATTGAAGAAATATAGATCAATGTAATAATACCTCTTACACTTTTGAAAATAATCATTCTTTGCAGTCAGGCCCTCCGCAGCTGACACGGGCATCTGCAGATGTACTATCAAAGTGTAAAAAAGCCATGTCAGAACACAATGTGTTGGTGGTGGAAGGTGCCCGTAAATATGCTTGTAAAATTTGCTGCAAGACATTTTTAACATTAACGGATTGCAAGAAACACATTCGTGTTCACACTGGAGAGAAGCCCTATGCATGTTTAAAATGTGGCAAAAGATTCAGTCAATCGAGTCACTTGTATAAGCATTCAAAAACCACCTGCTTGAGATGGCATGGCAGCAACTTGCCAAGTACTCTACTTTGAGATAGACATTCAGCAAACTTTGTATTTGCTGCTGTAAAGGGTGCTGACTTTTTTTAAATGGAGCCCTGAACAAGATGAAAATAGACTTTTAATTTGCAATTAACAGCAAAGTGTCAGTAAGGTGCCGAGTTCAGGGCAAATTAAATTTTGTAGAATTTAGTAACTGTAAAATGTATGTACTGCACTTTTCTATGCTGTTCAGCTATTATTTCAGTAGTTGCTGACTAACCAAAATCTGCAAAGTGATTAGCACAGAATTGTCTGTTTGTGTATTTTCTGAAAGTATAGCTTGTGCTTTATCTAGAAGATGTATAAATCAAGGAGCAAAGGAGACCTGTAGGCTGAATAATGTTGACCAGTGATTATCTATCTATGTATTTATGTGGGGTGGGAGGGTTGGGGGAGTAGAAGGGAAGGTTTGAATCTCATTATCTATTGGTGAACAAGCCTTTACTAATTATGTCATTGTGCAGGAGGATAGGACAATGCTGATTGACCATATGTTGATCTTCCAAAAGATATTCTGGCCCAAAAGTAAAATGCTTCAGATGCTGGAAGTTTTGAAAAATATCACAAGATGCTGGAAATACGCAGCATGTCAGGTAGTTTCTGTGGAGATAGAAAGATACTTCGCACCTTTTGCCATCACCATCAACACTAGGTAGCAATCTGAAAGAATGATTAGATGTACCATCTTAAAATTTAAATTATTACAAAAGCTGTGTTATGAATGAAGAGAATTGCCTTTTGGAATTGTTCTGATCAGGTGAAATGAACCCAGTTCATGTTGGGAATCTGGTTGACAGTCAGTATTTCCGGAATTTGACAATAACTTTTCTTAATTGTTGTGGATAAATATAAACTAAAGCTCTTGGAATGTGGCGATGCAAGGGAAGCTCCATCCTGTGCTGTTAATGCAGTGTATCATTTAAAGCAGACTTAATTTGACTAGATTGTAGGACGAACCCAGTGCATAAATGTAATGCACAAAAACATTTTTTTGAACAGATTATTATTGTGATATACTGATGGCATACATTAACTTTCTCTGTGAGTGGTAACAACTGCTTATCTGACTTTTTCAGATATTACTTATTAGTCCCTGTTGTAGTGTTTCCTTTTATATAATGTAAATGGAGAACATGGTGAGGATTAGGGCAATGCTAGTGTAGACAAAGCATCACTTGGACAATAGAGCACTATCACAGAAATGGACAGAGTAGATGGCAATGCACTGGGAGAATGCTGAACCCTAATGCATTGGAGCATGAATGGGGATTGGACAGAATAGTTTGCCAGAGAAAATTTACATCCTTGCTAGTTGAAGAAGCGTAGATGTAAATTGTAAGGCCATTGGCTACAATAAAAGTTATTTCAATTGGATCTTCTAACTCCCTGATCTCTTCCTGTAGATTCTTAGTTCCTGTTTCCATGGTTGTTCCTGCTGTTCTGAAGCTCTCTGTTCTTACTGTCTCTACATTTGAGATAACAGTAGTCCCTTCCAAAATACCAGCCAGTACTTTGTGTGGATCAGTTTGTCATAATGTAATTTGTAATACTAGATGCAGGCAGGTAAAGTATTTTCTGTGTCTGTGTTAGAAACCTGAATGGAGAATTTCCATTCATTGTAACCCTTTTCATTGTTAATTTTACTGAGTCCTGTCCTCAAAAACCACAAAATCACTGTTCAAAGAAGGTGTAAAGTTGTATAGTATTTCCATAGAATACTCATTCAAATACTCATTTCCTCACTCACTCAGTAAAATTCTCATTCAAATAAGAAAGTGACTACTAATGTTATTTGTAATCCAAATTTTACAGAACACTTAAGTGCAAGAGTTTTCTGGAATATTATGTCAACAGTTTTTGGACACCTGTAGTGTATTTACTGGTTTCTGAAACCTGTTACAGTTCAACTGAAGACTGGCATTAATTAACACAAAATTCCCTGAATACACAATTTTCCTTTAAACGTTTTTTGACCTTAAATGCTGAAAGGGAAACAAAGTGCATATTTTCAAGACTCATCTGCAGTAATGTTGTTAATATCAGTATTCAGAGATTGCAACTTCCCATTGTGGTGTGATGTTTGGGCTGAGTAGGAGCACCTTTTTGTAGCTGATCCAAAGATTCAGCCAAACTGAAGCATTGGGAAAGGTGTGTTTATCATATTATGAATAATGAAGAGCCTTCTGGTGAATAATATTCTGGAAAAAATCTTCCTGAATAAGATTGAAGGAATAATGGTGAAAAAGTCAAAAATACTGTTTACAGCAGTACAAACAACCTGTTCTCTGTAAAAGTTCAGTTTACTGCATTTAAAAGAATTCTGATGGAGATTAAGTTAATTTTATATATATATATATATATATATATTATTTAAGATCTGCTTTGAAATATTTTAGATAATCATACTAGTTTTAAATAAAGGATGGTTCAGAATGACTTGGCCATAATCAAATTAGCCTCCAAGGGTGGATGAATTATTCAGTCTGCTACATTGGAGAATAGAGTTATTCTAAGTGACATTTCTGATCTCTTCCCTGTTTAACAACTTGGAGCAACATCAGTGCTATACACAGCCTTTTCTAACTATTAAACCCTTTGACTCTGGCATTTGAGAGGGACCATGGACCATCCTTCTCAAATCTGACAGAAATTCATCTTCACCTTGCCTCTACTGCAGTGTGTTTTTATTTTAAATTAGTGGATGCACAACAAACAAGAGTTCAGTGACAACTGGTATCAAGTCCCAGTACTAAATTTATCTTCCCACAATGTTGCATCTTGCCAATAAGGGTTGCCACTGGAATGTAGCTAATTTGCAGGACAAATAGGAAACCTATTCAAACAGTGTTGCCTCCATTCCAGAACCAAATTGCCTGGTGTTCAGTTATCAAGCTGCACTATGTTCATACTTGGAGGCCCTTGTTGACTCGTTCACTGAAGCAAGGAGAATGGGCCTAATACTTTAAAAATAAAGTTCCCTATCTATCTGTTTCTGCTGTACAACACTGCACCCCATCATCTAAGGGTCAACAACAAGACCCTGAAAAACATGGACCACTTCTTGTATCTTAGAAATTAGGATGAAGGCATATATTGATTGAAGTTCCCCAATGCCTTCACAGCGTTTGGCCATCTGTGGAAAAGAGTGAAGATCAAATATTGCAAAAAGCTTATGGTATACCAGCCAGCAGTGATTCATACACCACCCTACATGAGGCACCTCAAAGCACTGGAAAGGTACTGTTAATACTGTCTTCACAGCATATTTCAAATCCACTGGCAGGATAAGGTAACCAATGTCACTGTTTTTCTCTGGAGCCCCAAGTATACTCAGTCAGGTACCAAATTCCTCAAATGGACACTCCAAGCTCTGCCAAATCGTGAGAACACCAGAGTGGTCAGAGGAAACAATTCTAGTGTCAAAAGCCATTGTAGAAAGACCAACTCTTGCAAGTCCCTGGCCAGGGGCTGCTTAAAATGGAGAAGAAACATTAGAAGGGCATTGGGTACCTCAAGTCTGTTCATTGTGACATACACAAGCTCATTGTAAATGATGGAAGGAGCATACTCCCTCCTCAAACTATCCATGCACCAGATCAAGCACCTGCTCTACCTGTGGCAATCTGCATGTCCCAGATTGGTTTCATCATTTTACCTTGGAACCCAGAGAAAATGGAGTGAAAGAAAGTCATCCTTGCTCAAGAGACCTCCTAAGACAATTTTGTAAATATTGAACACTGTGGCATATGATTAGTTTGACATAATTCATTAGCAATGCCACATAATCTGTATGTTCTTGACTCTGCATGTCCAACCAGTTGACTTTTTAAAAATGTATTACAGTTTTAACATCCCAATTCCACTGTACTGATGTTATTTTGTAAGTTAAAACTGAAAATGATAAAACTTGCTCTTATGTAATACTATTCCATTGCAACAGCTAATTACTTTTGAAAAACCATCACCGTTTGCAAAGTTTGCCTGCAGAATGTAATTTATAGCAAACTAAAGGTAGCAGAAAATCTGCTTCTTGAAATGTTGATTCATGCCACATTGAGAACAACTCTTAATTTTGTGAAAAAGCAAAAGACTGGATGGTTATTGAACTAAACTGTTCCTCTCGCCACGTGCTGCATTTTCTGCTTTTATTTTCCAATGTTATGGGATGCTTTGCATCCACCTCAATAAAGAGATTGGGCCATATTGTTCTAAGTGTGATGCAGGCTTCAGCGTTTGCAGTTCCCTCCCAAGTTTTCTTTTCCTCTCCAAACACCATTCTTAAAACACATTACTTTGAGAGATTACATTTTTTAAAATATCAATACATGAAGGCAGAAATTTCAATGAATAAATATTAGGTTTACAAATAGATGCTGTAATTCTCAACTCCATTTAATAAATCTATGGTTTATTCCACCAGCTGAAGTCCATCTCAAGGCTGACCTAACCAGGTGATTGGCTGGGTTAAAATACCAGCATGTTCACAGCACAGCTTGATTCTCATTTCTTTCATCAACTCACCCAATTCCCTAACTAAGCACCTACACTAGAGGTAATTTACAGTGGTAATTAGGAAGAAACTGCAGTATTGGGGAATCCTACACGGTCACAGGGAAAATCTGAATTCCACATAAGTAGTATCGAAGGTCAAGAATGAAGCCAGGCTGTGTGGCAGTAGTATTACCTACTGCACCAATTCTGTTTGAATAGCCTTTGTTTTTCATAGCTGATTCCAGAATCTTAGCCTGAATCAATTTTCCTGCACTCCCTTGCAAGTAGACTCCAAAGCCACAATAGCCATCCAAAGGTTTATTGGGCTGTAGTCCAGACAGGTTAGGGTAGAGAGAACCCAACTTGACTGGACAAATAGAATTTTCCTAACCTACAATTGTGATAAACAAGTTCCCCATTAAAAGGCTGCCATTTAACTCCAGGGAGTGCGTGTGGCATTTGACCCTTTCCATTAACAGCACCGTGTACAAACTACATAGGAGCCAAATGTAACAATTTATTTTTTAGAATATGTCATATGCAAAGCAGGGATTTATTACCCATTTCTACTCGCCTGGAGAAAGTGATAGTCTTCCTCTTTAAACTACTAGTATCAGTTTGACACAACTGATTGGTGTGGAATTAGTTTCACATTTGAACCACATAAGCTAAAAACAAATTTCTCCATAGAATGTGACAATGCAACAGCTTCAATGTTACCCTTTTTAATAATTTTAAAAAAATTATTCACATGGACCAAATTCTCAAATAAAATGGCAGAATTAGAATTGATATAATATAACCAACACGCTTTAGCACCTGAATGTGCAATAACTCTATAGTAATATATGCAATAAATGGTACCAGATTTTCAATTTCACCTTTTTAATGTTAACAGACTTGCACATTTACAACACAGATAGTTCCTTAGTAGAAATAATTAATAACTATGAGTACAACTTTGGAAAATCAGCAAAAGGAGTGCATTATGAAGCTGTCCATCATCTAAATGATTCCTAACTACTAACAACCAATAAACCCTTTCATTGCTCCCAAAAAAATGTCATATCTGATGATCTCCAGGATATCTCCAAACTGCTAAATTTGTATGGACTTTGAATTCATTCATTTCATGAGGTCTGGGCACTATAAAACTGAAGACTGGAGTGTAAATAAAATTGGCAAGTGTTCCCCAGCAACCAAGTCTATCTAATTTTAAAGCTTGGCTTACATCAATGAAGTCTGGATAATGAATGAATGATATTTGTACATTCCTGGGCCTGGGCATAGTAAGTCCAATATTGGACCATGTACCACTTAAGTTACTTTTGAACGGACCAAAATGATTCATTATTGAAACTCCATTAACAACTGTGGTGCCATGTCCCTCTAACTTAGTTAATTCTTCAACTCTTTCAGAATAAACAAAAATCTGTTCTGTAATATCAGCATTGTTGTTTGGAAGTGGAAAAGAGCATCAAAGTCTTCATCGAAAAGACTTATATAAAGGTGCATAACAGGTCGGTACAATGGAGGCCCAAAGATACTTGGGAGTCCGTGTACATAGCTCATTAAAAATTGTCACTGACTGGTACAAAACATAATCAAAAGGTTAATGGAATGCTGGCCTTGATATCATACCCAGAGCAGTTCTGCACAGTACAACTTAAGGATGGGTATACTGGCCTTTGAATTCAGATATCATTCCGGATGCATCTACACTGCACTTTCTGAAAGGACTAATTACAAAGATGTTACACAAACTCAGGCTGATTTTTTTGAATTTAGAAGATATACTAGAAGGCAGTGTCTCAGTATTAGAATTGGGCTTCCAGGATGCAAAGTATGGTAAAAATTTGGAAGGCCCTTCTACAAACAGCAATTGATTCTGGATCAATTATTTAAATTCTTGTTAAGTATATGGAAGTATATGGAATTGGGTCACAGATCAATCACGATCTCCAGTTCAAGGGACTAAATGGCATGTGCATTATGTCAGCCTTGCGATGTTCATTTTGCTTGATCTAATTTCTGGATTCAAACAAGAACAAACCCTGCCTTTTACACTCTTATTTTATTTGCTTATAATTGCAATTCATTTGCAAGTTTTCAATATTTTAAATTCAAATCTTAATAAATCTAATTGTTCAAGTAATTCCAAACTAAATTCACACAGTTAATTTCTTTGAAATTCACTGGAAGAATCATTTTTCTCTGTGTGCAAATTAACAAATCTTTCCAGTTACAGCCTGAGTTCACTCGGCATTGGTTCTCCCTTTAGACCAGCCAGGAGGTTGTTCGCTGTCAGTACAGACATGGTGTTTCTAGTTGCATAAGTGGCACTTCCAATGTGAGGCAGTATAACTGAAAGAAAATCATCACAATATAAGATTTGAAATTCACACCAGGAAAAATGTTCCCAAACTTTAACAGCTCTGAAAATTTAACTGATACACAGTCTCTAATAATGATGGTCAAGAGTCGCATTAAGCATAAAACCCATTCAGTGATGGGTGATAAGGATGAGGGACTTGTATCATATCTTCAGGTCATTAGAAGGTTCTTTACAATAGTTTCACTTTTTATAGAATTACTGAAACATACAAAAAAGGATGCTATTGAGCCCATCATATCCAGGACAACAGAAAATAAAATGTGCACCCACTCTATGCTTGTATGTTGTGGCACATCATGCAGTCATCCAAGTACTTGTTAAACACTACGATGGTTACTGCATATATCAACCATTTGCGAATTCCAGACCTCTTACACCTTCTGGATAGAAGAAATCCTCCACAACATTCTACCAATTATTTCGTATTATTGACCTCTCTGCTGGATGAAATAGACCTGTTCCAGCTATTTAGGACTCTCTATATTATACTCTTCAGATAAGCCTTCCTTCAGCCTCCTCTGCACCAAAGACCTGCAGGTTGGTATGTTTATTGGCCATTGTAAATTACCCTGGTATAGGTCAGAAGAGCATCAGAGTGGAGTTGATGGGCAGGTGAGAAAGGGTAGGTTACAGGGAAAACAAGTGGTGGAATGGGACTGATGGGATTGCACTGAGAACTAGCACAGACTTGATGGTCTGAATGGTCACATATATCACGAGAAAATGAGAAATATTATGTCTTAATCAGTAAAGTATATAATACTTTCCTAAATGTCTTATCCACCTGCCTGCAGGTATGTAGACATAAAACATCAACATTCCTCTATACCTTGGCACTTCTTAATAACCTATTGTGTGTTCCCTAGCCCAATTAACTCTGCACCAATGAATTCTCTCACACTTCTCCAGACAAATTTATTTGTTAATTTTCTGCCTAGCTGTTCAATCCATTGAGATTTTTCTGCTTACTGCCTAACAAACACATTTCTGTGTCATGTGCAAACATAATTACATTCACTGGGGCAATGTGGACCAATAGTTACAAGTAACCAATCAGATAAAGCAACTGGCAGAAAAATATACATGGAAAAAATGGCCACAATTATAAAACAATGTTTTCCTAATTAAGATTGCTTTTACAATGTTTAAGTAGGTGACTCTGCAAATTCAAATAACTTGAATTAGAACTTACCACAGTTTTTCAGTGTCAAAAGAGGATGGTTCGTGGGCAGCGGCTCTGGATCAGTCACATCCATTCCTGCTGCAGCGATCTGACCAGTGGTCAGAGCCTTGTAAAGGTCATCCTGGTTTACCACTGCTCCCCTGTGGGGCAGAGACATCATCAGAAACAGAGGATGTGTTTTAAGGAAACCTTTCACCTTGGCCAGACTTGCAGGTACGCTGCCCAGCCTCCATGGTTTTCAGTTGTAATAGTAAACTAATTACTTTCCATATTTGCCACCATCAGGGTTTCCCTTTTGATTTTATCCAATATTTTGCCACTTACTGATGTGTCTAAGATGCAACTACTAAAACATCATTTGACTTTAACCATTTTGTTCTCTCCATCTATTGAAGTACTGACTTTTTAGTGGCATACACACTGTGCCATTGCCGTTCAGATAGTGATTGCTGTTAAGCTGTAGGGGTCATTAAAGCAGAATCTAGTTTTATCTGCATCCTGCAGAAGATGTTTCTAGCAGCTAATAGGGGTTGTGAAGAGGATGAATTTTCCCCCATCGGTGTTCAAGTAACAGCTTTGTCAGTCTCACCTGCAACAAAACCAGCTAATTCAGGATATAGGAGCCATGGGAATGTTAATACTAAAGTAGAAACCTAGAGATCAACCACCAAGGCATGTTCTGAGATTTTAGAAGACTAAAGCATAGGCACTTAAAGGGGCAAGATACTTATTGTGAGGGTTTGGTAAACTTGAGTCCTAATGGCTCAATTTATGAGTTACTTACTGCAGCAAGGGAGTACTAGAAAATAATATAGAACACAGTAATTCATGACACAGGAGGAGGGTGTTCAGTCCAATGTGTTGTGCTGGACAAAATGAACTCTGTGTTAGTCTCATTTGTGAACTCTTGGTTCTTAACCTTGTAGTTTACAGCTATTCAAGTAATTATTGTTAGGGTTTCCATCTTTCCCACCCTTCTAGCAGTCAGTCTCAGACTTCCATATTCGCTGAAGTTTACCCCAACTCCCATCTAATCCTGCAATTAATTTAAATCTCTATCCCTTTACTATCATTCCCTCTGGTAAGAGAAATGGATCTTTCATATCAAACTGTCTGAGCCTTTCAATTTTGTACACCTCAGTTAAATCTCCTCATAGTCTCCTTTGTCACAAAGAAAACAATTCATTCCTAGCCAGTCGTTCCACATAACCATAATTCCCAGCCCTGGCAACATCCATGTAAATCCCATCTATGTCCTCTCCAAGTCCTTTCTATATACAGTACTTTAGCTCTGGTCTAAGCAATGTATTATACAATACTAGATTATTAACTGCATTGCCTCACTTCTCAGGATTGCATTCTCTTTGCTACTTTTGCACCCAATTAACCAGTGCACGATATCTTCCTACAGCATAGGACTTTCTTCGTCACTATCAACCACACTGCCAACTTTGGTATCATCAAACTTCTTAATAGTGGTCCCTACACTGAAGTAAATCAATTACAAATACCACTTCCTTCATCTCCATACTGGGGCAGCATCTTTATGGAAAGGAGGGCATCTCAAATAGGCTTGGAAGGATTACTAGATGAATAAGACTGAACTGTCTCATTGGCTTTCTGCTATCCTTTTGGTCACACAATAGAATAATAGTGGAAACTGTTGACTAACAATGGCAAACGATTTCTCAGTTATCCTGTAACAGGTCGAGATGTGAGCTGAAAAAACCCCAAGGAGAAGAATCCTTAGGGAACCATTCACTCAGTGAAATAATGTTTCTGCAGATTAACTTTGAACAGGAAATTATACATGAAAATTAAATATATGCAGGTCTGTAAATATGCCTTAAAATTAGCTTCTCTGATAAAGAATTGAGATGATAATGCAAAGCTGGGCCATGATATCACCTACCTGCTTGTGTTAATAAATATTGCTGTCTTCTTCATTTTGGAAAACAGGTCCCTGTTACACATTCCTTTGGTTTCAGGACTGAAGGAACACGATACAACAATGAAGTCTGATTCTTCAGCCAATTCATTCAGAGGCACTGTGTAAGATGGGAACATACAGATTCAAGCTGCAAAATCCAGTATCCTTCAACAGGATTGCATAAAATTGGACGTTTTTTCTGCACTAACTTCTTGTTCAATTCATCAAACCAAGCAGTGACATTATGCAATACACTGACTGCATACCTACAATCATCTAGTAGTGAAATAAAGAACAGAAATTCCAGCTCCATCCACAGAAGTTGATGAGCTCTGAACTACCTAACTTTACCCGAAACAGGAAATGTAGCAAGGACATGGCAGGAGGAACATACCACAAGAAGCCCTTCAAAGTAGCGTAAAGGAGAAAGTAACCATGCTTTTTACAAATATTGCTGAAATCTATAAACTCAGAAAGTTACAGGAGGGTTTGGTACACTTGTAGGTCACATGTTCCCTACATCAGAATTTGGATAAAGACATCCCAAAAGGCACAAAATGGTACTCCAACATGGGCTAATCTCTTTGCACAAGGAGGGTGAATTAAGTTGGTTGTGATTAGGAAAAGATGGAATGCTTAGCTGCAATGTTTAATTATTAGGAATGTCATTCCATTACATAAAGACAACATATCATATTAGCGATCAGTGGATCTAGTTACAAGTAATCAATCAGAAAGCAAAGCAGCTGGTAGATGCTTGTGGATGGATGGCCTCAGGCTGTTTGGATTAATGAACTCCACCCTCACAGGTAACTGTGGTCACCAGAACTTTGAAATTCCCTTTTGGAATCTGTGGCACAGGGAAGGCAAGAATTTCATTATCCATGTGATTGATTTTTTTGTCTTAATAAATGTTAGGATTGTAGAAAGGAGAAAGTGATTCTGGTAATATATCTGTCCAACACTGAAGGAAACAGAAAATCTGTGCGAGATGCAACTACTAAAACAAGTGAGTGGCAAGATTTTGGATAAAATAGAAAGGGAAACCCTGACAGAT
This sequence comes from Rhina ancylostomus, assembly GCA_030265395.1. Classification (NCBI taxonomy): domain Eukaryota; kingdom Metazoa; phylum Chordata; class Chondrichthyes; order Rhinopristiformes; family Rhinidae; genus Rhina; species Rhina ancylostomus. The sequence goes on from JARFYF010000104.1 coordinate 55,964,062, forward strand.
GCAAATATGGAAAGTAATTAGCTTAAAACCATGGAGATATTATGACTGAAAACCATGAGGCTGGGCATTAGGCTGATTAGACTTTCCTAGACTGTCTTCTTACCTACCGTATTCACCGTGTATCTTAGCAGCAGCTTCTGGCCTTGGCTGTCGTCCGGTGTATAGGAATCTCTTCACTCCAAATGGTATCAGTCTCTGCGCGATTGCAAGGCCTGAAATAAAAACAGCAGAGTGCTTAAAACAAAAACCATAAAGATTGTGCATTTCTACGGCAACTGCTGCATCCTCAGCACCCCACCATCAAAGGTGTAGTATTTGTAATGCAGACAACCGTAGTTGCCAAGTTGTGAAGAGAAAGGTCAGAAAGTTAAATAATGGCATTATAGTTTGAAGGATAGATGTTTGAAGGAACATTCCCTCTTCTTGTTTAAGAATGACCCTGGGATTTGTCATGTAATGTGAGGGGGCAGATAGGGTTTTGGATCTCAGCCAGTAGCCAGCACCCAGCACCTCTGTGTCAGGCTATATGATCTACTGAAGTCCTAAATTAGGCACCCAACAAAATTGGCAGAAGCACAGGAAGAGGGAAAACAAGTGACAAAAAAGGGCTTGTCACTCTGGAACATAAACTTGGTTTTACATCACTCTGAACTGTCTGTGCTTTGTTAAAAGTACGTAGCTAAAGAAATTACTGTCATGTGTTCTGTATGCAAGCTATTCCTGAAAGCAGTCAGTAGTTACAGCTGAAAGGTGGGTCTCAAAACCTGAAAATGCTGAGGACAGGCAGCATCTTGTGAGCTTTAACTAGCTTTCTTTTTACAGAGATGGTGACTGGCCTGCTGAACATTTCCAGTATTTTCATGTACTTTTTGAGGTACTTAATGCAGATGTTTGGCAGGGAGGAGGGAACAAGTTGGGATGGTTTATAAAGGTGACATGTTTGTTAATCTAGGATAGTTTATCCTTTAAAATCAGATGGACAGAGTGTTCATCACTCTTGTCACTGTCCCATTCACTGCCCAAGAATTCACTCCACAGATAGGATAGTCAATTTGTTATTTCTGAAGTAACAGCATTTCAGGAGTACAATTTTGCTACCACTGTACAACCTGAAATAATGACAATTACAACCCAAAATTCTACTGACTGTATTCATTCAGGCACATCACCTAGTAAATTCTTTGGTTATTTAACAACTGAAAGCCAAGTTAGAAAAAGGACAAGGCATCTGGACTTTCATTTGACTTAAGCAACACAAAGATACCAAAAACTAATTGAGCCATGAAATGGCTTTACTCAACAGCTCAAGAATTCTGCATTTTATTTATTAATTTCTTGTCACAATGTGCAAGACAGCCAAACCGATGACCTCCAAAAACTTTTTCTGGGTGTACCTATTCTTCCCAGGCCCACAATTCCCACGGTGCTCCCAGCCAATCCATAGCCGCACATCCAAAGGGGCTTCCAGGCAGTCCAGCCTCCACTGAAACAGACAAACAAATTGGTGACCTCCTGAAAGTAATCGATTGGAAAATACGGCAAGACTTTTCAACAACATTGTGCTTCCTCTAATCGCCACCTACTTTTTCACTTCTTCGGTTGCTTCCATCAATCGACGAGACGTCGCTAGGAGCAAAGCCACAGTGAGTTCAGCAGTGGAGTCAGTCAGAACGTCAGGAGTGTAGCCCACACGGATTCCCCTTCGAACACAGAACAACATTAAGGCTGCTCAGATAACGAGAGAGAGGGCATACATTTAAGGCAACTAGGAAAAGAAAACAGAGAACACTAACTAATGATAAGGGGTGCATCACTAGGTCATAAAACATTGTTGAAGCAGAGTTTAAATATTCTTTAAAAAGAATCAGATAAGCCACTAACAATGACCAAGTGAAGAGAGTGACCACGTACCTATGTAGAGACAAGCGGGTCTCCAGGGAGGTCTGTCAACTTTACATTACAAAAAAAATTAAAATTTTGAAAAATACAGTTTATATTTTAGTTGAATGATGTCTGATCACAAATCTGTGGCCAGCTCCTCTAAAGCCTGGCTTTGAATTTATGCGCAAAAGGAATAATCTTGGAATGACATTCTGAACTATGAAATTACGGTGTGTGTTTGGTGGTCACATAGACACAGTGGGCCATAGAGTTGTTCCCATGCTGTATTACTCTTAAGACTAAATATTTTGTTCTAACGAGCTTGTTGCTCTTCTACAACTATTACTGTAACTTCCTCATCTACTGTTGTCAGCTCTCTTCCATTGCCTATGAAATTGGTAATTTGGAAACAATTAGCAATTAAAAACAAGGCAGTCTCACTCAGGAAGGTGAAAGGATTTTGGTGCAAGGTATTGAAAAGTGCCAGAGAGGTTCAACAAAGAGTATTCATCCAAGATTGGCTTTGGAGAATATAGAGAGTAGGGAGAAATGTAATAGTATATCCACCCATTTGGCACTGCCCTTTAATTATTTGATAGAACCATGCAGTGTTTACAGAGCCAAACATCAGGGTGCTCCACTCTGTTTCTCACCTTCATGTCCACCTCATTTCTTACTCCAACCAAAAAGATAAAGTTGACAACAATCTAGTAAATCTAAACTGCATGAGAATTAGTTTCAGGAGGTAAATAATGAAGCTTGCAGTTTACTTCCAAGACCAGAACTTCACTTATTGGGTATTAGGAGCCACTGTAACCTGGCGAATCTCTCAGGTTTAAACTGTAACACTATCAGCAAACCATACTGGTTGCTCAAATCATAAAATCAATGGGCAATAAATGTGACAGAAATATTGCTGGAAATTCTCAGCAGGTCAGGGAGTTAAAATTTTAGATCGATAATCTTCTACCAGAAATAGGAAAAATTAGCAATAAACAAGATTCAACCTGCAGAGAACAATCTAGAGAGGGAAGCAAAGGGAAGGCAATAGAGATTAAGTGACCAAGAAGGGGTAGTGCAAGGTGAAAAGAGGGTGGCAATCTCACAAGAACAAAAGAGCATCCTATCCCCTGCCTGTGACTTCCACCAGTAGGATGGGGGTATGCTTCACTGTGTGTCTGATTCTAAGGGTGGGCAACAGCATGGCCTTGCCCATTTTGACCCTGAACAATAAAAAGTTGTTTTACCGGTTTTTAATTTCACCCAGTGAAAGATGGTCGAATCCAACAGACAACGTGCTGATAACTTTCAAACACGGCCCTGTAACAGAGCAAGGACAAACATCTCAGACATGCAGCACGACTTTAGCCATCCACCAACCACCTCTCCGATTTTCTCTGGCAGACAGCAGACTGCCCCAGCTGCTGGGCACGTCAGTTTGGAAATCAGTGAAAGACACACAGAGCAAAAGGATTTGCACAGGTGTTCTCTCTCATCCTCCACCGCCACCTCCAGTATTAGAGCAGCCCTGCAAATGCTGCAGTAAGAAAAGAAAAACAAACAGGATCGATCGACATTTATTTAATTATTGGGTTAAATATCCCCTTACTGTTCTGCTGAAGATGTAGATAGAATATTACAGGCATTTTCATGGACAATTAAACTCAAAATAAAAATGCTGCTCTCCTGTACAAACCCCGAGTTCAGGTCTGTGACACAACCGTAGTGGTATACCTGCTGCTTGCAAAACCTCATTGTCGATCTTGTCCGTCAACATACAGTAGAGGCCATGAGCCCCTGCAACTCCTTTCAGCAGCTCTTCCTTTGGAACTGGCTCATCAGAGTCCCATTGCTGAATGTTGCAGCTAGAACACAACAGAAGTGGACCGTCAAGAATGCCACATCCTTCTGGTCTCCGTCAGTTAAATAATGCCACTTAAAATGCTGTTCCTGACAAAATTATTAGAACTTCAAATTGAACATCACAGTAACTTGCAGTTAAAAACTTAGTCTAACACTATCAGTGGAGAATTCTGTTTGCTTCCACCCAGCATCTCAGAGGCAGATAAGATGATGCCACATTATGTACAAGTAGTAAAATGATCTCTTCAGGACACCTCAAGTTGCTGATTAGGAGACCACAGGGGATGAATGTTGATTGGGGATTGACATATTAAGCTGGATCATACAGCCCACGCCTGCCTTTTCTCTTGAGGCACCTGTGGGGGGGGGGGGGGGGGGCGGGGGGGGGGGGGGGGGGGGGGGGGGGGGGGGGGGG